>CAUJRU010000357.1:0-600000 GCA_963277665.1 Viscum album | reverse complement strand
GGATTCTTAGCTACATATTAGGACTATGAAATTCATATTAAATAAAACTGATTAAACAAAATAATTGAATATAAATTGAGACATGACTAACTATTTATTTGGTGGCTTCCTATTAGGGCTGAAGTTACAAGAAGATAATTGGTGTCCATGGGATCCTCTTTCATTTGGGAATGATTACTTTAACTAAATCACATAAATATTCTCTTTCATCATTCAAACTATTATTATTATTATTATAAATTAATTTTCTTGATGGAATTAGACCATTGGGTTGTTTCCTACTAGGATTGTAACTCACACCATGTTTGGGCCACCGATGGGTACCTACATGGACTATCAAATTGCACATATGTATAAGGACAATCACCCTACTACTTGTTTCTAATTAATTTTTATGGGAGGGGAGAATATGACTTGGATGAGGCTCATGACGGGGGATGAGATTGTTTTGGACTTTTTTACTTTTGTTCCTTATACTATAATATTGAATGAATGACTATTTTGGATGCTATTTGGACACATGACATGTATTTTTATTATCTATAAAAGATATTATTCGTAGAAATTTTTTGTATTCTTATTGATTATCTATTTACTAGTTGTAATATTTTTTCTATTGTTGATTTTTATTGATTTTTTACACTTTATTACATTTGGATATGAGGGCGTAGTCTACCAACAGACACACGTTAGGCCCTTGTATGTAGTCAACAAAATATAGTGTTTTCAGAGATACACTTCTATCCATTTTCCCAACTGTGGTATTCACAACATTCAGTGGAATCTGTGTTCGGGATATTACTAAGTAGTATGTGATAATTATTTTATCATTTTATTTACTATTCTATTTCAAAAGAAATGTATATGAAGAAATGAGAAATTTTTAATGTGCTGTACATGGGCCTAACTAACCCACATGCAGGAAAACACAAAATTACGTATAATGGAAATTATTCTTTGATGTATTTATTCTATTATAGTGGATTTTATTCCCCCATTGGGTGATAAACTTGAATTGTAATGTTATCATTTTTTTATTTTTGGGTTTATATTTTTTCAATCGAATGAGATATGGGGATTTCATCTCATGAATAATCTTTGGAAGTTTACAGGATTTAAATTCCATGCATTATGTTGTTCCATATAGAATGAATTTCTCAATTTAATGATGTTATAATAAGTTTCATGATTTATATTCCTTCTATGTGATACATATTTTGAAATGGTAATGGTTAAACATGGTTAGGAATTTCAGTTCTATCTATGTAATAAGCTTTGTTTTCATAATTGTGCAATAATAAATACCCTAAATAGCTAATTGTCGCACTAAGATTCATTGAAAATAAGTCACATGGAGTTGAAAATTATATGGTGTGATTTAGGGGGACACCATATTTTAGTTCTTGTGGGGAATGAACAATGATATATAAGAATTTGGAGAAACCATATTGATCAACCTTTAAAAACGAATTGTGATGTAAAATAGAATAAAATGGAAACTAAAATTATCTATAGTAGATAACATGACCTAGACACAACCATTGCAGTGGGTAGTAGAAAATATATCTTAATTTATATGATTTGTACATTTCATATACCTAAATACAAGAGCACATATATGGGTTTTTTATATAGGAAGTCATGTACATATACTATTTCAATATCTTATTGTTTATCTATGAACATTGATAATATTATTTTATGAAGAGTTTATAGAAATGTTTAAAGACATGCTTCCACAATGACCGATAATCATATTCCAGGACTGCGGTATTGACCTTGACTCCATGGTGGTGGGCCACATGCTACCAATATATTCAATAATAGCACCAGTTGAAGAACCAATGACTATAACAGATGTAGGTGTTGAGGCACATATTTGTCATGGATTTATGCATTTTATGTAGACAGTCTGTGGAGAACCACGACAACCCTCCACAATGGATGAGTTGACATGTGAGTTTAAAAAGATCCGTCCACCCACATTTTCAGGGTATGGTGGACCTAAGGAATTGTATTCATGGATGGAGTCCATGATTTCTATCATTGATCATCTAGTAATGCCTCTTGAGAGGACAATAAATCTCAGTACTTATATTTTTCATGTTTCCATGAAGAGACTATGAGATTTAATTACACCAAAATATTGCTATCAGGAGATGGAATGGATGGATTTTCAAATGTATTTCTATGATTTTCATCTATCATTAGATGTTCAATTCTGATAGATCACAAAATATCATGCACTTGTAGAATGGTGTTTCATTAATTTTGGATTATTCATCATGTTTTATGGAGCTCCATTTCACCACACCCATTGTGATTGGTGATAAGGTATCAAAATAAAGGACCGTCAAGGACAATATCTGGTATAAAAATTGATAATAGGAAAATGACATTGGGATGACTACTATTTCTAGAATATTGAATTTGGTTCTTAATAGACTACATTATCTGAGAGATGTTGGGGTGAGAGGTAGGGGGTTCAGCATGTAAAATTAGATCTATATCAAATATAAGTATGAATAATTTTCTAGAGTCTCCATGTAAGGATTTTATTGACACATTTCATACTCTGGTATCCATGTTTGGTTCCACCAGTGTGGTATATCAATAAATACTTGTCCACAATGTACAATGGACCATGTATAGTGCATGTAATGTAGCCTAATGGTCCATATACCGATCATTGGCAGAATGATTCCCCATCAGATAGTGAGATAGGTTCTGTAATGTCTCAATATGAAGGGGTGAGAATAGAAACTTCTCGTTTTGCATAATTTAAGAGTACAATTAGCTAATATGGCTAAGGTTTTTGTCATGGTAAGGATTGTCAGACCCCAGTTTTGGGGTGATAGATGAATGGATCTACATTAGGATTCCAGGCTATATAACTAGGTTTCGGATTAGGCCAGATTTAACTAGTGAAACTATGACATGAGGAGTATAATGTAACACCCTGAGCTTCCACGATACGCTTCTCATTCAATAATTCAATAGCTTGCATTGTACGCAACTTCGAGTTCTAAAACACCGCGACTAATCAAATTAGCCGTTATGAATAGTAATACCCACTTTTTAAAATTATTGAAATTTTATATTTCAAAATGGACTTCATTTTTGTATTCGAAATATCGAAATTATCCAAATTTTAATTTTTTGTAATTTTCTAAGAACTTCCAATTTTTTATGAATAGTGAAAATTACTTAAAAACAACTTTTTTAATAAAAAAAATTTATAGTGATAAATTATACTATTTAGTGGTTTTAAAGTATAATTATAATATATTTTTACCATTTTATCCAATTGTGGTCAATAGAATTAATTTAACATTGAAATTAGACATAAACAATTGCCAATCTTTTGATATAAATTGTTTCTTAAAAACACGCTATTGTTGTGACAGCGGGAATTAATTATAAAATTAATTAATGCAACTTATATGTTTGGAATTTTGTAAAATAGACATCATTTTTGAATTCGTAATATCAATTATATCTTAGGGTGAAATTTTGGCACTGTTCTGAAAAACTTCAATTTTTTATGAATAGTGAAACCACTAAGTGGTAGTTAAATAACTAATTTTTTTCGTTTAAATGAAATATTACCACTTCTGTGATTTGATTTTCAAAAATCCGACATACATGGTTTTCATTATGAAGTAAAATGTGGTTCAATGAGATTAAAATAATTTTTTGGTGAATAGTAACTTTTAAGTAATTAATCGCGATTAGAGGTAATTAGTGTAGTTTAAGGTAAAAATAATGTTTTAATAATATGAGATGAGCTTGACACTTTTCCTACTCCTATTGGATGAGTCATGGCCGACCAAGAAAACCCATGGGTCAACTTGGGGACCCCATGGAGCCACTTTGGTTTTAAAATGACATTAATATATATTTATTTAATGTTAAAATTAAATTGACACAAACATGAGTTGTACTACTAAAACAGTTTTTAAGTGGGGTTACAGAAGTCCATATTTTGACTATAAATATTCATTATAAAGATAAAAAGTTTTCCTACATCATAGTATTTTTTTTATAATATTTAGACATTAAATAAGTTACATTATTTATGACATCATGATAATGTAGCGATGACCTCATTATTTAACGATTTAAATAAAATGGAACGATAATGTAATATCTAAGAACTAAACATGTCCAAAACCAATTGTATGAGGATATTTCGAACCCTTATCACCTTATACTCTAATTATACAAGTGTGGGACCTTTATAATCTGAAAAGCATTGTATAATAGAATAACATTTCATTACTTTCCAAAAGTGCCCCTCCTCTCCTCTTATAAAAGGCCCCCACCTCTACCACCTCATTCACACATTCAAGCCATTTGGCTCGGCCAACCTCTGCCCAAATACTCTCCCAACATCCCCCTCTTACTCCTAGAAACCTCACTTTGGGCAGAACTCTTCCCAAGGAATCCTTTGGCTCAAATCAAAAAGAGTTACCCGATTTTGAGGTAATGTCTTCTCTAATGTTGTTTTTTTTATTTTTCTTCTCCAACCCCCTAAACTCTTATTATTCATTTATATTGTAACAACACATGTATCCTCAATATACTAGGATGTTGTTATAAGATGGATTCGAGCTACACTTACACACACCTACATCTAATGGTTAAAGAACATACGGTTTTTGTGGATGGTGAATTTCTGTCTCACGAAACGATGATTGTTCAACACTCATATAACACCTTAAAAGGTGGCCATTATGATGTCACTATATTTATATATGACATATAAAATGTTTATGTTTTACTTATTCTTCTTTATTTCTCATTTATGGAATACTTTATGGTTTCCATTATGGGTAAACGCGATATTTTCATTTTAGGAAGTGTGGACTACCGCCCCCTCAAAGTGATTTGAATCGTTAATGCCATATGTGGGATGTATAAAGGATGGAGTAAATGGTATTATACACTATATTATACTGGAATTATATTATACATTTATATCATTATGATTTCATTCCATTAAATATGAAATAGAAATGAAAGTAGCGTTCATGCGTACGTACGGCTTACCGTCTCCATGAACGGTGCATTTCATTTCTTACCTCTAAATGTTACGTAATATTATAAATGAATGTATATACTGGATATATATGATATATATGAAATCTTAATCATGAATATAATTCTGGAGATAATGGATATTATACGACATAAACAACATGTAATTATAAGAAGTTTATTGTTGACTCAAGTACCAAAAATCGACAAAACGACCGTTATTAACTTAAATAATTACATAATGTTAATTACATTGTAATAAGTGATATAAAAAGGATAATGAAATTTAAAATGGTAGATATTAACTCTAGTTTATTATTCAGGAGTTTAAAGAACGGTCGAATCAAGTCGGACACAAGGTAAGGGAACTTCTTAACCCAATTTCTATTCTTTGGGTTATTCTCCTACTTTCAAATTATGTCATGATATTATGTCCTATCTTGTATTTTTACATTATTTATGTGTACTTATAGTGAATACACATAAGTTACATAATTTATAAAAAAAATGATCTTTTTAAGGACTTCGTCTCAATCCCCTTTCATAGAGGCATATTTGGTTTTATACACAGCTTTCTTTTATACGGTGTATAAACCCCTTTGACTTTTACGTTTATTAAAAAGGAATTTTTTTTATACGAAGCGTTTTGATAAATGACAAAAGGGAATGTTTTTCGTTCCATACTTATGCGGCGAAAACGACTTCTCTGCCGTCATGACCATTATTTGAGTTTCGGCTTCCTCTACAAGCCATCATTTTTTGAATGAAAAATAAATACAAAGTTTTAACTTTCTTTTATTTTGGTATTGAAAATGGTTTTGAAAGAGTTTTTATTATATCAATGTGTTGTATTGATATCTTGTGATTGAAATGTGGAAATTTTATGTTTCCTTTATGCATGTTTTTTGTGATACGATTATGTTATGGTTTATGATATGTTTAAATCTATTCACATGTGGAATGTATTGGACTTAATAAGTGACGGGTGGAGCCCGCTATAGCTCCTCGATGCATCGGTAGGTCTCATGAGACAACTAGATGTGGAATTGGCCGAGGCCCTTTCCCAATTTGATTTATGGTTTTGGCCGAGGCCTTAATCATTTTAGACGCCTTTGCCGAGGCCTTGACAAAATGTTTCAGAATGTCTGGCATTATACATTCCCTCATTATGAAAGTGGTTATTGATAATGCATGTGATTATTCGACCAGTAGAATATCCATGTGAAGAATTGAATGGAATTATCTCGTTTTACTTTTTCCATATTATGTTGAAGTTCATGTTTAAAAGGCTTTTGTTTTAGTTATACATTGCCTTAAATGTTTATGTTTATTGATGAAAGCTTCCACTATATTGTTATCCTTACTGAGGATCTGAGCTCACCCCTTTCAATGTTTTAATATTTTCCAGGATTTGAAGAAGTATTTTATGAATGACCTGCAGGGATAGTCAGAAGAGGATATGAGTGTGGACTATGAAGACTTTGTTATTAGTTTTTCACATTATGATGTAATGTAACATTTATGAATGTATCTAGTGTTTCCAAGGCTACTAAACTAATCTGTCTTTCGATAATTGATCTTTTGTGATCATGCCAATGTTATGAAGTAATGCACCGACTCAGGGTAGCTGGGGTCGGGGCGTTACAGTTGGTATCAGAGGCAGTTTAGTACAAACCTTGGAAGCTAGATTTAGATAAACTCTGATTAGAGCACATAGCCCAAAGATAGACTTTGAGGATTAGTACAGATGAACTTCCTAGAATTTTGTTATTGTAGAGATTTTGTGAGTTTTCCGAGAAATACATCCCTGTCTGGATACGAGCAGGTAGAGGCGGCTCTGGCACAGATGTACCTAGGGGTAAAACCTGAAAACACCACTTTGAGCTAGACTCGAACGGGAACTGGTGCACGACAACGGGCCTTGCTGCACTCTTGGTTACGACACTTCCGGGGGATATGCTTAGGATAATTCTCATTTTCTTTACAAACCACTATGAACAATTATGAGTATATAATTCCTCAAATAAAACTGTTTTATGATTATGGATTATATCCATAAATAGTTCAATTTATGTTAAGTATTTTACAAGTATGGAATTATGTATTTTGATTAATAAACTAATCTAGTTTATGACATTGTTTAGAAATGGAGTCTAGTGGAAGGAATGGAAACCGTATCAATGCACGCACTCTGTGTAGGGATTGCCCTCCTACTCAAGATAATTGTTGTGGATCTGGAGATACAATTGGTGCTGATCAAATTATTACCATACTGGGACAAATCACTCAAGTTATGAATAATAACCTTACTCGTATGGATCACCCTGATGCACAACGTGGAGGATCAATGTTAGACCGCTTCATGAGGCAACAACCACCAAAATTTAATGGGGGTACAAATCAGTTATTAGCTGAGCAATGGATAATCTCCTTAGAGAAAATATTCCATGCCTTGGGGAGTAGCGAAAGGGAGAAGGTTGTCATGGCAGTTTACCGCCTCACTGGAGATGCCGATCAGTGGTGGTCGCTGATTCAAAACACAAAGGAAGATGATGACGTATCGAATATGGAATGGAGGGAGTTCAAAGAGATTTTCTTAGTAAAATACTTTCCTCGTGACCATCAAGTAGATATGGAAAGGCAATTTCTGAGTCTGAGGCAGAAGGAGGATGAGAATGTCGCAAAGTATGAGGCTAACTTTACAAGGATAGCGAGGCATGATGCAGATTATATACGTAACCCAAGAAGTACGATTGATCGTTTCTTTGATGGGTTAAAACCTTTTCTCCGTCGAGCCTTAGTCTCACAATCTTTCTCATCGTACGAAGACATTGTCTCATGTGCTATCAAGACAGAAAAGGAATTCTCTAAGTCTTATGACAACAAAGTAAAGCAAGAGAAGAAGAGAACGGTGGAACAAGAGACAGATAAAGGGAAAAAGGGAAAGAAGGATTTTCCATTATGTGATAATTGTGGGAAGAATCACCCTGGTACTTGCTTAAATGGAATGGGAGTTTGTTATAAATGTGGAGAAAAGGGTCACCATGCTCGTGATTGCAAGGGAAAGAAAGAGTCTATCAAAGTTGAATGCTACAATTGTATAGAAATGGGTCTTTATTCAAATGAATTTCCTAACTGTCAGAAAAGCTTACCTCAGAAAAGGCCAAGGGATCAAAGACAATCTTATGCTGTTACTACAGTTGAAGCAGAATAACTAATGTATTGGTTCTTTTGGACTCATGGATTATATTCTGGTTATTAGAATAATGTGATATATATATAAGGATTGTACTGCTGTACTTGTTGATTTCAGTAAGGTTTTAATATGATGAAGGTAATTATATTTTTAGTATGTGACAATAAGAGAAACTTTACTTTGTTTGGGGAATCTGATAAATTGATTTTGGAATTAAGAGACCTTTTAGAGAAAGTCTGGACAGAGGTATTTTGGATAACTATAAAGGTTGGAGTGGATTAACTTTATCTTTGGATAGTATTGTTTAAGGTTAAAAAATTAATGAAGATTATTTTTGGAATATTATGATACTATAGTTTTAGGAAAAGGACAATCTGCAGGGTGGGGCATAACCCGTCGCGTCGGACAAAGCTGCAGGAATCGAACCCACAATCATAGTGCGACATGCCTTTATTTCCTACCACTAGCCTACAGGAAGTCCCTGGTTATTACAAAATAATTTTACTAATCTAAATGGTATGTGTTAACATTTGGAACCTTATACAATTAGGATAAGTATAATATTTTTGAGTTCTATTATCTTTTTGAGTGAATGATGAGTTGATGGTTGAAACTCTAATTGTCAATCATAAATATATATATACCTATCTATTATTCAATGAATAAATTAATTCTTAAACTTTACTAAAGGGATATTAAAACAAAAAAATGTGTTATCCTAATACCTTATGTCTTGTTGAACTGATGTTATTTTAAATCAACATAGATTGAAGGCTTTGAGGCCCTCAATTTGATAGTTGATTGTGATTGATGACCTCAATCACTCCCTACAAATATTTACGTTTTTCCTCTAATTATATTTCTCTAATTGCCACCAATGTTCTCCTAATCGAGATCACAATTGGGTGGTGACTTTTTCATTTACCTTTCCCTCTTATTAAGGCTAAATTTTATTAATCTTATTTCCGATGTGGGTTTTCCTCAATGGTATTTTCTCATTTCAACCTTTTATTTTCAAAGAAAATTTTCAAATTGCGAGGACACAATTTATTGAAGGAGGCGAGAATTTAACACCCCGAGCTTCCACGATACGCTTCTCATTCAATAATGCAATAGCTTGCATTGTACGCAAATTCGAGTTCTAAAACACCGCGACTAATCAAAGTAGCTGTTATGAATAGTAATACCCACTTTTTAAAATTATAGAAATTTTATATTTCAAAATGGACTTCATTTTTTTATTCTTAATATCGAAATTATCCAAATTTTAATGTTTTTTAATTTTCTGAGAACATCCAATTTTTTATGAATAGTGAAAATTACTTAAAACAACTTTTTTATTCAAAATAATTTATAGTGATAAATTATACTATTTAGTGTCTTTAAAGTATAATTAGAATATATTTTTACCATTTTATCCAATGGTGGTCAATAGAATTAATTTATCATTGAAATTGGACATAAACAATTGCCAATCTTTTGATATAAATTGTTTCTTAAAAACACGCTATTGTTGTGACAGTGGGAATTAATTATAAAATTAATTATTGCAACTTATATGATTGTAATTTTGTAAAATAGACATCATTTTTGAATTCGGAATATCAATTATAGCTTAGTGTGAAATTTTTCCACTGTTCTGAAAAAGTTCAATTTTTGATGAATAGTGAAACCACTAAGTGGTAGTTAAATAACTGATTTTTTCGTTTAAATGAAATATTACCACTTCTATGATTTGATTTTCAAAAATATGACATACATGGTTGTCATTAAGAAGTAAAATGTGGTTCAATGAGATTAAAACAATTTTTGCTGAATAGTAACTTTTAAGTTCTTAATCACGATTAGAGGTAATTAGTGTAGTTTAAGGTAAAAATAATGTTTTAATAATATGAGATGAGCTTGAAACTTGTCCTACTCCTATTGGATGAGTCATGGCCGACCAATACAACCCATGTTTAAACTTGGGGACCCCATGGAGCCACTTTGGTTGGAAAATGACATTAATATATATTTATTTAATGTTAAAATTAAATTGACACAAACATGAGTTGTTCTACTAAAACAGTTTTTAAGTGGGGTTACAGAAGTTCATATTTTGACTATAAATATTAATTAGAAATATAAAAATATTTACTACATCATAGTATTTTTTTATAATTTTTAGACATTAAATAAATTAAATTATTTATGACATCATGATGTTGTAGCGATGACCTCATTATTTAACGATTTAAATAAAATGGAAAGATAATGTAATATCTAAGCCCTACACATCTCCAAAACCTATTAGATGAGGATATTTAGAACCCTTATCACCTTATCCTTGAATTTTACAAGTGTGGGACCTTTAGAATCCGAAAATCATTGTATAATAGAATAACATTTCATTACTTTCCAAAAGTGCCCCTCCTATCCTCTTATAAAAGGCCCCCACCTCTACCACCACATTCACACTTTCAAGCCATTTGGCTCTGCCAAACTCTAACAAAATACTCTCCCAACTTCCCCATCTTACTACTAGAAGCCTCACTTTGGGCAGAACTCTTCCCAAGGAAGCCTTTGTCTCAAATCAAAAAGAGTTACCCGATTTTGAGGGAATGTCTTCTCTAATGTTGTTTTGTTTGATTTTTCTTCTCCAACCCCCTAAAATCTTTTTATTCATTTATTTTGTAACAAAAACAGTATCCTAAATATACTAGGATGTTGTTATAAGATGTATTCGAGCTACACTTACACACACCTACATCTAATGGTTAATGAACATACGGTTTCTGTGGATGGCGAATTTCTGCCTCACGAAACGATGATTGTTCAACACTCATATAACACCTTAAAAGGTGGCCATTAAGATGTCACTATATTTATATATGATATATAAAATGTTTATGTTTTACTTATGCTTCTGTATTTCTCATTTATGGCATACTTTATGGTTTCCATTATGGGTAAACGCGATATTTTCATTTTAGGAAGTGCGGACTACCGCCCCCTCAAAGTGATTTGAATCGTTAATGCCATATGTGGGATGTATAAAGGATGGAGTAAATGGTATTATACACTATATTAAACTGGAATTATATTATACATTTATATCATTATGATTTCATTCCATTAAATACGAAATAGAAATGAAAGTAGCGTTCATGCGTACGTACGACTTACCGTCTCCATGAACAGTGCATTTCATTTCTTACCTCTAAATGTTACGTAATATAATAAATTAATGTATATACTGGATATATATGATATATATGACATCTAAATCATGAATATAATTCTGTATATAATGTATATTCTACCCCATAAACAACTTGTAATTATAAGAAGTTTAATGTTGACTCAAGTACCAAAAATCGACAAAACGACCGTTATTAATTTATATAATTACATAATGTTCATAACACTGTAATAAGTGATATAAAAAGGATAATGAAATTTAAAATGGTAGATATTAACACTATTTTATTATTCATGAGGTTAAAGAACGGTCGAATCATGTCGGACACAAGGTAAGGGAACTTCTTAACCCAATTTCTATTCTTTGGGTTAATCTCCTACTTTCAAATTATATCATGATATTATGTCTTATCTTGTATTTTTACATTATTTATGTGTACTTATAGTGAATACACATAAAATACATATATTATAAAAAAACGATCATTTTAAGGACTTCGTCTCAATCCCCTTTCATTGAGGCATATTTTTTTTTATACACAACTTTCTTTTATACGGTGTATAAACCCCTTTGACTTTTACGTTTATTCAAAAGGAATTTTTTTTATACGAATCGTTTTGCTAAACGACAAAAGGGAATGTTTTTCTTTCTGTAATTATGCGGCGACAACAACTTCTCCGCCACCGTGACCATTATTTGAGTTTCGGCTTTCTCTACAAGCCATCATTTTTTTTAATGAAAAATAAATAAAAAGTTTTAACTTTCTTTTATTTTGGTATGGAAAATTGTTTTGAAAACGTTTTTATTATATCAATGTGTTGTATTGATATCTTGTGATTGAAATGTGGAAATGTTATGTTTCCTTTATTCATGTTTTATGTGATACGATTATGTTATGGTTTATGATATGTTTAAACCTATTCATATGAGGAATTTATTTCACTTAATAAGTGACGGGTGGAGCCCGCTATAGCTCCTCGATGCATCGGTAGGTCTCATGAGACAACAAGACGTTGAATTGGCTGAGGCCCTTTCCAAATTTGATTTATGGTTTTGGTCGAGGCCTTAATCATTTTAGACGTCTTGGCCGAGGCCTTGACAAAATGTTTCAGAATGTCTGGCATTGTACATTCCCTCATTATGAATGTGGTTATTGATATTGCATGTGATTATTTGACCAGTAGAATATCCATGTGAATAAGTGAATGGAATTATCTCATTTTACTTTTGCCATATTATGTTTAAGTTTGTTTTTAAAAGGCTTTTGTTTTAGTTATACATTGACTTAAATGTTTATGTTTATTGATGAAAGCTTCCGCTATATTGTTATCCTTACTGAGCATCGGAGCTCGCCCCTTTCAATGTTTTAATATTTTCCAGGATGTGAAGAAGTATTTTATGAATGAACTGCAGGGATAGTTAGAAGAGGATATGAGTTTGGACTATGAAGACTTTGTTATTATTTTTTCACTTTATGATGTAATGTAACATTTATGAATGTATCTAGTGTTTCCAAGGCTACTAAACTAATCGGTCTTTCGAGACTTGATCTTTTGTGATCATGCCAATGGTACGCAGTAATTCACCGACTCTGGGTAGATTGGGTCGGGGCGTTACATATAATCAGGTACCTTGTACTATTAGAGATACTATTCTAGTAGCTAATAATTTAGCATCATCTGTTTTCAATACATGGGAATCCCATAGTGTTATATATATCCCTTTTTGGTAGATCCTTGGTCATAATGTTTAGTGTTTTTATGGAATTTAGATCCCTAACACTCCATTGGGAATAAAAAAGTGGATATATATTATTGGATGGTGTTTTACCTTGATATTGGTGGGTGTCACCTTATATGGAAACTATTTTTCCTCAAGGATATAGATTTTGACATCATTATCAAGATGGAATGGTTCATTACCATTCATCCATTCATTGATTTATATCATATTATGGTGACCTTCACATGAACGATCGATAGAGTGATTATTCAAAATGGTTAATGTGTAGACCATGAAAACCAATATGGTTCTGAGAAACATAGTCTTTGAGGAATGATATCCCATGTTGTGAGTTTTTATCTAGATGATTAGGTAAACCATTAGGAATAATTCTCTCATATGGTAAATTATTTCAGGAATGTTTTTCCATAAGATTTTTCATGATTAACACCTGTGAGAGTGGAAGATTTGATTATTGTTCTCATTAATGTACTGCTACCATTATCTGTTCTTCCATATTGATAAATAAAATTGAGATGTAAAGGCAGAAGTGGTAGCTAAAGGATTATAATGAAAAGGGGTTTATGTAACCCAATACAGCCCTATGGAGTTCTCTGGCCCTTTTGCAAAAATGGAAGATAAAACACATAAGATATTCTATGATTAATTATAATTGAAGAAAATAATGAATGTAAATGGTATCCTCTCCCCAAAATGGATGGATGTTTTTAAATGGGAATGATTATTCTCTAAATTTATTTGATATCGGGTTACCTACATGTTTTAGTTAGGCCAACAGAAATACTCTAACATCCTTTTATACTATCTATGTACTATATTGATATTTGTTCACGTTTATATATCATATGAACATTATGGATGTTTCAATGGAATTAATGGAATGTGTTTTCCTTCCTTTTCTGGATTCATTTGTAGTGTTTTCATGGGTGATATCTTGGTGTATTTTTCCAATCGAAACATCCATAATAAACATCATGAGAACATATTTGTTTCACTGAGAGAGTGAATTAGTTATATGATAATCTAAAAAAGTGACACTTTTGGGGGGATCAAACTTAATTAATGGGTCACAAGATTTCAGTTAAAGTTGTATCATTTGACCTAGAGAATGATAGAGTTACAGTTTCAATGATGAATCCAAGGAATGTTTTTGAGTTATGGTATTTCATGGGTATGGATGGATATTATCTGTATTTTATAAAATACATATTAGACCTAAAATTCCACTGATGGGATTGACTAAGATGGGTGTGAGTTTATTATGGTTAGATACCTAAAATACAATATTTCATGAGTTTAATCGGAGATTTAATTCACTATAGATACTGATTATACACGTAAAATGATGGAGATACATTGTTTATTATGATTCATTAGTAATCTCTCTAAGAGAAGTTATTATATATGAGGATTGAGATTTTGTGTGCAGGTTTGGGTAGCTGAGGCCACACAATATAACTCACTCGATGGATTAACTTGAGATAGATGAATTTGTTCATGATTTGTGCTAATAGAGTCACTATTTATTAGTGGATCATTTTTAGGTGTACACGGAAAATAAAACCCTATAGTACATATTTCCACATTGTGATTTGAATATGTGGTAGTGTAAGTGGGTCGAATACCGACATGATATTGACTTTGAACATTCCTACATGACTGGGAAGGGAAATGTAGTGGAAGATTCACTCACCTGGAGGTATCAAATATATGGAGCTCATCATTCCACTAACTAGTAAAAACTTATGTATTTTTTATGATGAACATGGTGTTGAACGAATGTCAGGGCTATAATTTTCAACCATCCATTTCAATGACCTATTGACATCTAGATAGAGTGAGTATGAGGCAGCTATCGGATTCTGTGGGCCTAGACCTATGGGATAGTGTTGTAGGTGAGGACACTTTTCAATGTTGGACTATAGTATAATATGAAATTATTCATATAAATTGTTGTTTATGGGTTTTATAAGACATGAACGATGAGATGATGCGAGACATTCATTCAACAACATGGGAATTACACCCCGACATGACCAATATGTATTTGGATTTACATCTCCAATACTAGTTTCTAGGTATGAAAAAAGATGTATGGGATTTATTCATGAGATTTTACATCTACTAGTAGGTGAATGTGGAACACCATTGACCAACAAGACCATTATAGAAGTTAACCATTCTTATATGGAAATGGAACAATGTTGTGATGGATTTGACAACTGGGTTTCCATGTTTATCATGAGGTAATGATTTTATATGGGTTTTTGTTGACAATATCATAACAGTTTCTCATTTACTATCTATTAATGAGACTTTTGTAGTAGATGATATTGGTAGAATGTATATCCATGAGATAGTATAACTTCACAGGGTCTCCCAAACTATTGTTTTATATTGGAATTCCCGATTAACTTCAATGATTGAGAGAGATATGAAATGGGAATTGGGAATATATGTGATTATAATAATGGAATACCACCATCATGATGATGGATAATCATAGTGCACAAAAAACATTCTTGAAGAAATACAAAATGATTGTGTCCATAATATTGAGAAATCATGGGAGAGGCATAAACCACTAGTTTATTTTTTCTACAACTGTATTTTTTAGGATAATAAAAAGAAGTATCCTTATGAGATTTTGTACACTAGGACATTCTGATCACCCATGTACTGGTTAGTGGAAGGGGTGGTTTCTATGCTTGGACTTTATCTCGTACAGGAGACTACATAGTAGGATTTATTATAAAAAATCATATGTCTAATGCACATTCATGACATAAATATTATTCTGATCATCATAGAAAAATTCTAGATTTTAAGGTTGAGGATTGGTTTTATTTATTATTCTCACTGAGGCTATGAAACATGAGGATTAAGATACATATATATATTTCACTACTATATGTTATACAGTTTGAAATTCAAGGGAGCATAAGATGTGTATCCTATATTTCCCCAAATATTCCATGTACTATTTTTAAATATTATATCGAATTAATTTGAGACCAGTTTTTGCAATGATGTGTGATTCTGAGGCCTGAGGTGCACTGAGTAAACGGTTGAAATAAATTACATTTTATATTGTGTGAATGAGTGTTTTTACATATAAAGTGGAATAAAAATTAAATGGGTTTCTTGGACAAAAAACCAAGGGCACCGTAGTGTTCATTGTAGAAATGCTACCTATGGTGCTGTCTAAATTTGTCAGGTGTGGGTTGGATGGAAAATCTAATTTTTGGACGTTTAAAGGAAATAAAATTAATTTGAAATTAATTTTAGTTTAAATTTATTAATGATACACCAATATGTTAGTGGTTTTAAATGACTAGGAGCCCAGTGATATAATCATAAAGTAGCAAAACACTCTAAAATCCTTATTATTTTTGAAAAGGAGTCACCCCCTTGGATAATTCTTGAAATACGATGAGAAATTATCAAATCGTTTGTTGTTGCATAACAAGATTTGAGGATCTTGTCGACAATGATAGTGGATTTACACTTCATTGAAAATTTATTTAGGGTTTGTTATTTAAATTTTATTCTTTTCTATGTTAATAGATTTAATGAAGAACATGGATTAACCCATGAACTAGTTGAAACATGGTTCAATCATTCATGCATATGGGTTTCCATTTTCAAGAAATTAGGGATGATAATTTTTAGTTATATGATATCATTGTTTTTTATCTCCATACTTTTATCAGGAGAGGTTTAAGGCTATAACAATCAATGTTCAAGGTTCAGTCCTTGGTTTTCTCTTGTGCACTTTCCCTAATTTGTTCTTCATGTTCTCTACGAAATAACAAATGAATGATATTTTCATGCTCGTTTCATAGTGCAAAAATCTAAAATTTGAGATCTGGAATCTTTATGACCTAGCGGAGGTCTGACGATGATGGTGGTGGACAAATTAACATGGTTCATAAGAAATAATTCTTTGACTATTTGTATGGATACTTGAAATGGGTTAATAGACCAGATCGGCCCCCAAACATACCAAACCGAAATTTCTATGATGGAATGACCAAGGATTGTTGTTTTCATGGAAAATAAATGATTGGATTGATAATCAGAGGACCAACCGATGCATGAAGGTGATGAACTATGATTATGTTAAATTATATACAATATGGATTTCTCTCCATAGATCACATCTTGTGGGGATAGATCAGTGGAATCTAGGGTGTTTCATTTCAGAAAGTGATTAAACAATGTGTGATCCCTGTTACATGGCATTTTGGCCCTGACGTGGGACTCAGCATGTATATCAGATGATAAACAGACTCGAGGTGGAGTACACTACATGTACTCCACCACACTACAAGACCATGATAGTGACATGGGTTACATCTTGTGTTAGTACACGAGTTGGAAGACACTAGTTAAAGCCTTTTACAATAACATGGATAGTGTACACAGAAAATACACATGATTTTAGGACACGACATGTTACTTTTTTATATGATGTGTACATCTGTTGTACTCAACGTTCTCTTTTTGACGTGAATCATTGTACACGAGTAGTACTCGGGGTTAGAGGACATAGAGTGTGACCTTTCTACACTTCATGTACATTCTCATTCATCAGTTTTTATCAATATACATCGTATCATGGAGAGGTTTCATTTGAGATAGTTCCCCTTTTCTCATTCCTTTTTCAGTCATGGAATATTTTTATCCTCTAGATATCGACCCCTTTAGTAAGACTTCTTTGATAGAGTAATGAGCCCTCTCTGAGAGGCCCATAGCATGATCTTTTATCGATTCATGTCCCTATGTAGATTCTGGTATCTGTATTAAAAATCATAAAAGATGATTATCAACTATATATTAGGTGAATCTGAATGTGTCTTGGTATATTCCAAGGTCGTAGCAGTGATCCACGGTAGTGTATCATGATGCTTCCCCACTCAAGAGTGTGTTCTTTTGGAATGAGTGTATCTGTTATCTCTTCAAATCAATCAGTTCATATGTATCTCTGATAAAACATCCTGATGAACTATACTGATTGGATGGACATCATTATAGCTATCACACTCATATGGTTTGTTCTCCTAGGAGAGTGCATCCTATAATCTTCTGATTTAATCCTTAGCATGGGTATGCAAATCGTTTTTTTTTTCAAGACAATGGTTTTGTGTATTGAGTATGTCCAATTTGTTTATCTTGTTATATGTTCTATAAAAATATTGCCTGTAGATATTACTGTTCCATTACATTTTCAATTTCATTTTTGTTTTTGGGGTCTCCTACTGAGAATTGTTCTAATCTCCCCTACATTGCATTTCGCCGCATCTGTCATGTCTTGTGTAGAAGAGAGGCCCTTTCAAAGTGTCCTGAGAAGATGATGGTTGGGATGAGATTTGTGGGATTCCCAATAATCAGATGTCTTTCTTTGGCATCAATATATTGTCCCAATACCTTTAATGATTACAATTTGGAATTTTTTTTGCAGACAATTTCTTTTTGTGGGTTTTTATTCTGGCCTAGTTACATTCCACGCATTACTATCTAGTGTACATTGTTGGTTGGTTTATTTTTATGCATTCATTTCATTAATTAGTGGATTTTAAATTACATTATTTGTTGTATTGGATATTTTTGTGTGTGTATAGGTACTGATTCAATTCCTCACATGATAGTGATATCCCTACTTTGTGCTAGTCAACTGCTCCTAGTTTATTGGAGGTGGGTATAGGTGGTCGTGGCATGGAACCCACTAGGAAAAGTCATGATAGAGTGGTTTCATTGGTGGTATATTCTTTCATATGTACTAAGAGTCTATGAGTTTTGGTATTGAAAATAGTGTTAAGTGTTTCGTGTTTGGCATTCAGGCAAGGGACTCGAGTGTTGGTTCAGGTGGTTGATGTATTTATACACAAGGACTCTAATAACATTCTTTTCGACTATGTATTTGAGAATAATAGTTTTAGGTAAACAAAAAAGAATGGTACATGAATCATATAGGAATGGGTTGTGGTTTCCATGTCCTTTTATGTCAGCTATCCGGATATACTCCATGACCATGGCACATCTTGATTTCTTATAAGATGCAACCATAATGCATACTGGCTAGGATTTCTTTGCTTGATCATGAGGATGACACCCTCAGTGAAGAGTATTGGATTTAGTGGTATGTTCCACATGAGTTACCTCATAGTGGTGTAGTGAATATACCACCACTAGTAGAGTATCACATGGTACCTATAGAACAAGAAGACAAGGAGAGAAGGCTCAGCACAATCCATGAGATTCAAAGATAGAGACCCCATAGGATCCGAGTTGATCCCAACCCTTAGGTTTCTAAGGACTAGATTGATGTAGTGACTAGTGTCTACTATCTTGAGAGACACTAATAAACCATAGGGTTATTCTAGGAGTGATCCTTATTTAGGGTTCAAGAGGGTGATGGTGGAGTTTGACCAAAATATTAACGAAAAAATGAATATTTCATCGACTGAGTTTTTATAACTCCTAGAGAATGATCTATCTCATATTATACTAAGATCATTGGGAATCCAAGAACTTATTTAGGTAAATTTTGGATTTTTTTTATGGATGACAATTCATTGTGGTATTCCAACATCTTCTGGTACATTATGAATATGTTCATGGATCAGTACATCATATCTAGGGCCGTTGAGAGGGGTTTACAAAGCGAAGTTCTAGCTAGAGTCATGCCTCTAAGTTTTTTTATTTTATTCTAGAGTTCTATAGTGTACATTGGATGTAGAGAGCTTCTTGGATGATCTGAGAATGAAAGTGGAACTTAGCATTAGGCAGACATGTGTTGTGATCTTGGTTGTGGGAATCAGACATCATGCACGTGGATTAGGACTTGGCAGACATTGTAAGAGCTCCCTGAACAAGGGGATCTACAGTCCATGGATCTCTAGCAGGATTCTGTCAGCCTAGGTAGATGTGATTCTACTCATCTGAGGGAAATGTACATATTGATAGAGACTTTCCAAACCATCGAGTTTCTAATAGGGATGCAATGGATAGACCCAAAAGGCATTGGTAAAGAGTGTAGTAGGTATACCTTCCAAGTGGAAGATGTGGATGTTGAGAAGTGAGATCTATGGGAGGTGGTAAACGTTTTGACATACTTCCACCACCACCCCCAAGAGGCCCACACAAGGAAGAATGAGTTTGGGGATTGGGGCTCTAGCAACTACATGCAGTCAAGGTGTACAATCCAGACACTAGAGGGATGATCTAAGGAACCATATTTCCATTATCAACCATTTATTTTGTACTTATAGACATATGTGGAAGAGAATAATTTATCCTCAGGTGTATTTAGAAAAATCATGTGATTATGGTAGAGGCGTTGACTTCACATTTAAGGTTGGAGGCACATATGGGAGGAGACTTGATGATAACACATCTCTACAGAAAGAGTGATCTTACCTTTGGAGGAAATAGTTTTGGCTGGAACATCATAGTGTGAACATTGAGAGCATATCGAATAATTCTTTGTAAATATTGGTTATCATCGGTACATGAATAGATTGATAGCTTTTGGAGAAGTGCGTGGTGCATTTTCAATGATATAATGGGGTTTTCCATTGTGAGAGAAAAGGATAAGCTGGAAGCATAGGAGGGGCACATGCATAAGGGGGTGAAACAGATCAC
Organism: Viscum album; assembly: GCA_963277665.1. Lineage (NCBI taxonomy): Eukaryota > Viridiplantae > Streptophyta > Magnoliopsida > Santalales > Viscaceae > Viscum > Viscum album. Next base: position 579,193 of record CAUJRU010000357.1, on the reverse strand, counting down.
TGATTTGTTGGATAGCATTACCATTAGAGAGAATGAAGTTATGAGTTTTTATTTCCCAGAAATAGTGGGAAAGTATGATAATGTATTCCTATAATATGTTCCTAGGTTACCTCCCCAATGGTAGATAAAATTATACAATGACTTGAACCCTATGATGGAACCAATATCCATGCCATCTCATCGGATGGATCCAGTAGAGCTTTCCAAACTGAGGGTGAAGTTTGGGGGTTTTTAGAGGAACAGATTCGTAAGACCCATTGTTTCACCCTAGCATGCCCTAGTTTTATTTTCTAAGGAGGTGGATAGAAAATTTAATTTTTGTGTGGATTACCAATTCCTAAACCAACTAATTATGAAGAACCATTATCCAATTCTATGGATCAATCAACTCTTCAATTAGATTATTATGGAACAATGGTTCTCAAAGGTTGGCCTCTATTCATGTTATCATCAACATTGAGTTTGAGATAAGGATGTGATGAAGATGGATTTCAGATGCCACTAATGTCACTATGGGTACACAGGGATGTGCTCTAGCTTGAAGAATTCCCTAGAAGTGTTCATGGATCTAATGAACTAGATCATTTAGCCATATATAGACCGGTTCCTAGTAGTATTCATCGACAAAATAATTATATAATTGGCCTCAGAGGATAGGCATGTTAGACACCTTTAGATGGTCCTAGAACCAATTTTAGAGTACCATCTTTATAATAATCACTAAATGTTTCAATTCTAGATTCAAGAGGTTCACTTTTTAGGTCATTTTATATCATTATATGAAGTATAGGTGGACCCTAAAAAGGCCGATGTGGTGATAGAATGGTATCAACCTTGGGGAATGATAGTGGTTTGGTGATTCATTGTGCTGGAAGAATATTATCAAACATTCATTCATGATTCTTCCAAGATATTAGCATTGATGATAGCTTTGACCAAAATGGGTAAGCCTTTCATATGGTCCTAGAAGTTCTAGAAGGCCTTCTAGTTGTTAATGGAGTGTTGAATATAAAAGGTAGAAATATATTTTCTTTTTGAATTACTTACATTCCAGTAGGTGACAGTTGGGGATAGAGTTCCCGTGGGGCTGGCACAACCACTGGAGGCTTCATAGTGGAAGTGAGAAGGAATATCTATTGACATCGTGATTGAATTACCATGAATTTCATGGGGAAATGATTCCATATGAGTGATCCTTGACCAACACACCATGTTGTCCTACTTCCTAGATATCATGGTGAAGAGTTCAGTAGAGAGATTTGGATTCATCTACGTGCATGAGATATTTCAACTTCATAAAAAACTTCGACGTTCATCTCAGACTATGATACTTGTTCCACATCCCGTTTAGGGATGGGATTATTGGAGTAGTTTGGGACTCAGCTATCCGTGAGCATAACGTTCCATTTCAGGAAAGATGGTAAGACAGAGAGAACTATTTAGGTACATGAGGATATGATGCAGGCTTCTAAAATGGACATTTCTCTTAGTTTGGATGTCCATATACCACTGGTGTAGTTATCATTCAACAACAGGTACCACTCCACCATAGATAAGGCACCATGCTGGGAATTATACGAGCAACTCTTCTGTTCACAACTTTGCTGGACCATCTTGGTAGAATCATCACTCATGGGTTGAGAGTTGGTGTGAGATACCACTATGAAGATATAGTCATTTAAGTGGATATGAAGGCTCCATATGTCATAAAGAAGTCTTACACTAATAGACGATGGAGAACTCTATTTTTAAGGGGGAAGACCATGTCTTCCTTTTGGTGTCACCTCGATGAGGGTTGCATATATTTGGCTATGGAAACAAGTTGTCACTGATGTTCATCATACCTTTGAATATACTACAAAGAGTTGGTAAGGTGGGATACCTTCAAGATCTTCCACTAAAATTTTATCATGCACATGTTGTCTATCATATGTCACAAATGAGGAGGTATGTTCATGATTCATCGCATGTCATCGAGTTAGGTGAACTTGACATCAAGGATTGATCGACCATTTCAGAGTACCCAATAAAGATCAAGGGTTGGGAGGATATGACACTTCATTGGAGACTGATTCCATTAGTGTGTGTTTGGTGGAAGTATGGGAATATCAATGAGTGCACTTGAGAGTCAAATGCATAGATTTAGGCCTTGCACCAACAACCTTTTTTAGAATACTTTTCTATATTTTATTTGTTGGGACGTAAATATCTATGTATGAGAGAATGTAATGTCCCATATTTTCTATGTATTATTTTTAAATAATATATAGAATTATTTTTGATATATATCATTGCGATGGCGTGTGATTCTGAGGCATGAAGGTCTCTAAATAAGTTTTTCAAATAAATTAATATTTTAAATAGTGAACATAAGAGGTTTTCATAAAAAGTGGAATTAATTTTTAATGGAATTCTGGATAATAAATCCGAGGGAACCATTTATTTTAGAGCAGGGACTTTACCTTTAGAAAGTTTTAACATTAATAGTCTGGGGTCATCCATAAATTTTATTTTTTGGTAATTTAAAAGAGAAAAAATAAATTAACAGTTTATTTTAGTTTAATAATTTTAATGAAGCAGTGATACATTTTATGGTTTTAAATATCCAAGAGACCAGGTTATGCTCATATCCCTAGAAAACACCATGGAATCTTCTATAGCTTGGGAGAGGATCCACCCTCTTGGAGAAATCACGACAAATGACGACGAACGATAAACTCGTAAATCATTATGTTACATGTTTGGTGGATCATGTCAATGTTGGTAACTGATCCACTATTCATCTATGATTTATGTAGGGGATGATATTTCAATTTTTTTCTTTTCCCCAATGATTGATTTAACATTGAAAAAAGATCAACTCATGAATAGGTTTACCCGTAGATGAATCGTTCCTATGAGAGAGTTTTTGAATTTTAGAAAATTGGGGATGATTTTGTTTAGTATTATGATTATCCTTGTTTTTAATATTGATATTTATAATAGAACAAGATCAATTTTGCAGTGAACAACACAGAAGGTTCGTTTCTCAATTTTCTGTACTGTGTTGTCCCAAATTCTATCATCGCATTCTTCATGTTATTCACAGAATAATGAATCGATGATCATTGTGCATCAGTTTCCTGGCACAACGATCCTAAATTTGAGATATGACATCATGATGACTTAGTTGAGGTACAATTATTATGGCATAAGATGAATTGACATGGTTCAGAATAAATAATTATTAGAATATTCTTCGCACCAATGATGAAAACAAGTTTATATATCCTATCAGACCTCGAAAACATTCCAAATTGGTGTTTCTATGGTGTGGAGACCTTGAATATTAATTTTCGAGGAAAATGAACAGTATGATCATGAATCGGAAGACCACATGTGGAGAACTAGTAATGATCTGCGATTCGGGAAATTCACCTATAAAAAATCATGTTCTCTAAAGAACACAAAATGTGGGGTCGTCTCAACAGTGGTTAGGGTTACTAATTATAGAAATTGATTAAAAGCTGTGGGACCCCAGTCACATGTTGTTTAGTTGCTGACATGATACACACAGTATATCTCAGATGATACAAAGACATGGGACAGAGTATACTACATGTACTCCACCTAACGGCTAGACTAGGTCGGTCACATTTGATATCTCATGTACTGGTACACAAGTTGGAACACACGGGTTGAAGCCATGTATTGGCACAGAGAAAGAAACCTTGGAGAAGCCCCAAGATAGTTGGACATGTTATTATTTTACACTCTTTTATATATTTTCTACGTGATATTCTCTTTTTGACACGTGTCATTGTACACGAGAAGTACATGGGGTCAGAGGACATGGCAGGTGACCTTTCAAAAGGTTGTGTAATTTCATGTTCATGGATTCCTCCCCATTTCCAGCATTTCATGTAAAAGATTCATTTGTGTTAGATCCCTTTTCTTATTCCAATAAAGGATAACTATCATTTCCTTTCACCGGATTTCATCCCCTTTATCAGGATTTCCTAGAGTGTGTCATGAATCCCCTACAAAAGGCCTAGAGCAGGATATTTTATGCATTATTTACCCTAGGTAGAGACATGTATCAACATGTAGAATCATTAAGGATGTCAATCCTCTACTTATTAGGTGAAATTTAATGAATCTTGGTATACTCCAAGGCCCTGACAGTGATCATTATCCATGTATCCTTCTCCTTTCCCACTATGAAGTGTGTTCTCGAAAAATGGGTATAAGGACCTGTCCTTAAAACATATAAAATCTTGAATTAAGTTAACAATTCACATTGAGGATCATTTCATGTTTAGATTTCTAGTGAATTAGGACATAACTATTACATCTCAAAAGATTACAAATTAGACATGTCTACATAGTTTCCATTTTTTTCATAAAATATAAACACTTAAAAAAAGAGTCATGTATATTTCCATGATTAAGACAACATGACTATTCAATGATCCCATCCTTAACCCTATTCCACATTATGTCATGTGAAAAAAATTTCAAAAACAAGGGATGAGACAAAAAAGATCTGTAAGGGATACAAAAGGGTGGAAAACTGTTAGTTTTTCAAAACAAAAAGTAAACAATGAATATATTTACATAAGTAATACTTTTTACCTTTATGAGGTATTAAATACTTTTGACTGAAAAAAGATCAATAATTAGCCATTTGAAATAAAAAGGTTACAATAAAACCCATATAAAGAACATATAACATAGAAAGGTAACTTGGGACATAATCATACTTAAATGGAATTTCCATACGGTTGACTTCCACACATATCACTATGTTGAATAGCCATACGGCCGAATTCCAAACCCAATTCATTGGAGGTTATAATGTAACCATCCATCCTGGTTTTCCCGGCACCACCCGTCATTTGGTTTATCACATAACCACCAGTCAAATCTCTAAGTACAATCATAAAATCATAACACATAAATCAAATATAAAGGGAAAAAACATGTCAAAATTTTAATCACAATATATCACTTATGTATGTTAACCTAAAAGAATCCTTTATCGAAACCATTTCCAATAAATAAATAAATAAAAGAGTATATGGTATTTATTTTCTTTTAAAAACATTATGGCTTGTTGAGGAAGCAAAATATCAAATAATACTCAAGGTGGCGGAAAAGGTCATTGTCACCACTTACGTTAAAAAAAATACATTTTGTAATTTAGTAAAACACTTCCTAGAAAAACACTCCTTTCAATAAAAGTAAAATTCATAGGGTTTTATACACTGTATAAAACAAAGTTGTGTATAAATGAAAATATTCCTCAATGAAAGAAGATTGAGACGAAGTCCCTCACCTCATTTCTGATTTGACTCGATCATTCACTAATCTCCTATATAATAAAATAAAGTTAATTTATCTTGATTAAGAAACTTTTTCATGTTTATTATTCCTTTTATATCACTTATTTCCATGTTTTAAACATTATGTAATCATTTAACTTAATAACATTCGTTTTGCCGATATTTTGTACTTGAGTCAAAAATAGAATTCTTATAATTACATGTTGTTCTTGTGGTAAAAGGTTCATTATATCCAAAATTATATTCGTGATTTGTGAATTATATATATCATATATATTTAGTATATATATGTATTTATATTAGTACATAACATTTGTAGGTATGAAATGAAATGCACCGTTCATGGACATGGTAAGTCGTACGAATGCTTGAACGCTACTTTAATTTATATTTCACATTTTAATGGAATTGAAACATAATAATACATATATATATATATATATATTGTAATTACAGTATAATATCATTAACACCATCCTTTAAACGTCCCACATAAGGCATTAACGAGTCATATCACATTGAGTGGGCGGTAGTCTTCATTTCCTCAAATGAAATTATCGGTTTACCAATAATGGAAACCATAAAGGTATGATACAACTGGAAAATAAATAATCATAAAGAAAACATAAAAATAATATATATCATATATAAATATAGTGTCACCAAAATGGCTTCCATGAGATTCGATAAGAGGTAATTGAACAATCATCGTTTCGTGAGGCGTTAGATTGTCATCCAGAGAAACAATATGTTCATCACCAATTAGATAGAGGTTTGTGTAAGTGTAGTTAAAATCTTTCTAATAACAACATACTATTAAATTTATTATGCTGGTGTTGTTATAAAAGAATGGAATAAAAAGAGTTTATGGGTTGGAGAATTAAAAAAAAGATATTAAGAGAAACTGTTAGCTTTAATTTGGTTAACATCCTTTGGATTGAACCAAAAGGAATTTTTGAAGTGCCTTATACCTAAGGTAAGGCTTCTAGGAGGAGAAGAGTTATGTATATAGCTTAATTGGGTAGATATTGGATGAGTTTAAAGGATTTAGTGGAGTGAGTAATTAGTGAGAAATGGTCACAGTTTATAGGGGAGAGGAGGGGCTCCTTAGGAATGTGTGAAAATATTATTTTATTATATAATTATATTCGGTTTTAAAAGGTAAAAAAATAATTAGAGTAGAATATGAGATGACTCATGGTATAAATAAAATTATCCAACAATAATTGGACCAGTTTTAGCTGTTATTTTAATATTTATAATCTTATTTATTTAAATTATTTATTAATGAGGTAAACACTGCATCATTATTGTGTCATATATGATTTAATTTATTTATTGTAAAAACATTATAAATAAATACCATGATGTAAATTCTTTTAGCTTTCCAATGAATATTTATAGTCCAAAATATCACTTATATAACACCATATAAAAATAATGTAACTAAAAGAATTTTGTTTATGTTATTTTTTCCTTTACATATATTTAATTAATATAAAGTGTCATTATCTTTCATAAATGGCTCCATGGGTTCTTCAAATAGACCCGAAGATTCACATGGTCGGCCATTACTCATCCAATCAGTTTAGGACAAGTGTTGATGTAATTTTTAATTATTACAATATTCTTTTTACCTTGAATTACACTATTTACCTTTGACCGTGGAAAATAAAAGTCAAAAGTTAATATTCAACAAAAAATTATTTTCATCTTATTGAACCACATTTTACTTACTAATAAAGACCATGTATTTTGGATTTTGGAAATTCAATTCACTGATGTGGAAAAATTTCATTTAAATGAAAAATTCATTTTTTAACTACTATTAAGTGGTTTCACTATTCATAAAAAATTGATGTTTTTCAGATAATTACCAAAAATTAAGCCTAAAATAAATTTGATATTCCGAATTCAAAAATTATGTCTATTTTACTAAATTAAAAACATAGATGTGGAATTATTAATTTAAAATTAATTCACATTGTTAAAACCAATAGCGTGTTTTTAAGAAACAATAACTATCAAAATATTGACATTTTTTTTTTGTTCACTTCAAAATGAAATTAATTAAAACGAAAAAAATTGGATTAAATGGTAAAAATATATTCTAATTACACATTAAATACTATTAAAAAGATAATATTTTCGTATAAATAAATTATATTAAAACATTGATTTGAATGAAAATAGTATATTTTTTACTATTCATTAAAAATTATACATTATCAGAAAAACTTCCATAATTTTAAAAAAGTAAATTTTGATGTCTCCATTCCAAAAAATAATTTTATTTGGTCAAATAGAATGTTTTAATGTGACAAAAACTAGATTTAAGAGGATTCGTAATTAAAAAGAGTTAAATCTACCATTTAATGTAAAATATGCTTAAAATTAGATTCATTCACATGTTGAGACTCTAAATTTTATTTGATAAAGGTAAATATATTTAACAAACATGTATAATAATATTATAGTTATATTTTATCATTCCCACCAACATAATGTCTAGGAGTTAACTACCATTTAAAATAATAATAATATATTATTAGTGTGTGACGTAAGATTTCAATGAAACCCGTTGTTGCGTATCAGGTACACTATCAAACATAGAAAACCATTTTAAATAAAATTAATATTTAATTAAAAAATGTTAATAAATAAGATATATGTCATATTATTTATTTACCTGAGATGTTACGTCCTTCCCCCTTTTGGAAATTGTGTTCTCACAAATTTTATTCACTTATCAAATAAGTGGGTGTATTTATACCACATAGCATTTTCATATTCCCACATTCCCTCTTCGACCATATGGTTTTTCCACAAGAACATTACCTGGTTAATTACTTTATACCGCAAAACTTGTTCTCTACAGTCAAGAATATGAACTGGTTGTTCTTTATAAGAGAGTTTCTTTTCCAACTGAACTACCTCTCGGCTCAAAACATGAGATGGATATGGAATATACTTTCTCATCATTGGAACATGAATAAAATTTTGTACATGAGATAATCATAGAGGTAAAGCTACTCAATATGCAACAGATCCAACAATCTCCATAATTTCATAAGGTATGATGATCCTCAGTCTCAACTTTCCCTTCTTACCAAAACACATTACACTTTTCCATGGAGATATTTTTTGAAAGACATGATCACCTACCTCAAAAGAAAGATCCTTCCTCTAGTAATCTGCACAAATTTTCTGTCTCCTCTAGGCTATTCTCATGTGCTTCTGAATAAGATGAACTTTCTCTTCCATCTCTTCTACCAATTTTGGTCCCATCATCTTCATTTCACCTATTTCATCCCAAAAAGTTTCACCTCGACAATGCTTTCCATATAATGCCTCAAATGTAGCCATATGTATAATGGAATGAAAACTGTTATTATATGAAAATTCAACCAAAGAAATATGTTAGTACCAACTTCCTTGATAATCCAGTGAACAAGCACGTAACATATCCTCACTACAAAAAATATAGTTATACCAACAATAATTTATTGACAGATAATATATCTGTTAGTAAAAATTGGAATTTCTAACAGATGTTAACTTTTAATGGTATTAATTTTAAGTACCAACATGTGTTTTTTATAATGTATATATCTATTTATATTGATCATTTAATACCAAAACATCTTTTACCAATGGTTAAATCTATTTCTTTATCATAATAATACTAATAATTTTTTTTACCAACATAATAATCTGATAGTAATAATAACAATTACTAACAAATCATTTACCACCTATATTTTTTAAAAAAATAAAACATTTAATAACAAAAAAGATTTTATCAATATACAATTAATAGAAAACAAACTTATATATATATTATTATTTTTATGACCGAAGTCAATATTCATTTCTTAAGGTCATATAAAAAATATATCATTCATTGATATTAACATTAAATTTTCACTAAATATAAATAGTGTTTATATGTTTTTTAATGTTGTTCATTTAATAATCATTTAAATGTTTTTTATTAAAAAATTAAATCATCACGATATTTGATATATTTACAAATATGTTTCATAATATCTTTATACATGATAATTTAATTTTTATATTTAAATTTAATAATCCTAATTAAGTCGAACTCATATAAATTTAATAAATAAGAAGCATAACAATCAATTCAATAATATTATTTTATTAAGAATTGATAATCATGTATTGAAATTTTATTTTATATTATAAAAAAATTCTATAAAATTTTATTCCATTCATACATATATGTTGTATATTTTTAAATTAAAAAACTCAATTGTATTTGTTATTTTTTAATTTTATTTTATATTTTAAAATCACTACCAATTGATTACCCTAATTTGACACCACCTCATCCACCATACATCTATGGCATCGCTGCCCTCTATGGATGCCTCCGCCTTTGTGACCCCCAGCATCCCTGCCACCCCCAATTTCCTCCATGACCACCACCGCCCTTGAAGATACCCACCACACACTCCACCACTCTTCGCCGTCATTACCCGCCCCCATTGAGACCCCTGCTGCCTCCTCTGCAACCTTCTGCCTAGGCCATTGGTCCCGTCGACAGTCACCCTCTACCCTCTTTTAGGGACCATTGCGTCGACATTATTTTCCACACCAGACAACTCTCGACGTCCCCAAAATTCCTCAGTTGGCCCACTCGATACTGGACCATTCCTTTTTGTCCCCCCACCATCCTTGGGATTCATCACATGACCATTTCATAATAGTGCTTTTCCTCTCCCTCTAGGCCAATTGATCGACAGTGAGTGAGGATTCTCCAGAGTGTTCTTATCCTGTCATTCTTACTAGTATTCAATAACTCCCTATGACATTTTGTATGAATAATATTAGCTAATATCTTTATTATCACACTCTTTGGATAGAATGGCAGAATTTTTGAGCTCATGTATACTATAACAATCCTTTATGTTTTACCTTTCAGTTCTGTATATTTTTAATCATCTGGACTATTTTTTTGTTCTTTACGCACATCTTTACAGATGTGATTCTGTCATCATCTTCACTGATAGTGCATGTGAATAAGATAGTGATGGTTAGTGGTGTGTACATTTATATTCAGATTCCAACATGGTTCAGGGACTAATTTATATTGTGGCCTATCATTTTTAGTCACCTTGTCTTCAACTTGATTCTCCACATCTTTTTTTTGGAATTGAAATGGATAGATTTTCGGGAACTATTAATTTTATTCAATGCCAGGAAACACACGTGACTCTGGAGGGCCATGAATTTTAGCTTGTACAATCAATCATGTAAAAAGATTCTACCTAAACCCCTAGAATTTGGAATTTTTTCCTTAATTTTTTGATGGAGGTGGATTTGGATATTTTTTTTGATACTATAATGTGTTGCTCTTACTAAAAATTTCATCATGTAATAATAAGTATAAATGTCTTGGGTCACTTTATCTAATGTTCCTCTTAAGTTTCATATCCTGCCAAGAGGATTTGGAACTAGAACATGATTTAACATAAGACTTTGTTTTCAAATAATAATCAACATTATAGTGAATACACTAGTGAAACATTTATTGACTAATAGAAAATTAATGTTATTATTATGAAAAAGATGATACAGTTCATGATAAAAAATAAAACCAAGCCTTCTTGGGGGATAATAGTGATGGAGCCAGTGAGAATCTCCTCTGATAATTTTAGTACAGACTGATGAAAGAGAGATAATGCTTGTATAGGTGATGAAGGTGTCATCATGCTTGTATTTTGAAGCTAATTCATCTGCATCTATGATACACTGTCTCCAAGGTCGACTAATAACCATGTCCAAACTGGTCAGACTTGAGAAATCTATAATTTTGTAAACAAAGAACCAGGGGATATGTTTGGTACCCCAATGAAAATAGGACATCAAAGATGAGTCTATTTCAACTAGAGGATTGAAATTGAGTTGATTTCAAATAAAAATCCAATTAAGATTGTATTTTCCTACGGATTTTAGTGAATTTATCTTGACATGAATTAGATCTAAGGCCATGACCACCGATCCATTTCGATTCACAGGTGATTCCTCCACCCTTCATAGTTCCCTGCATACATGAACCATCCAAATTAAATATAATCCTCATTGTGGGAGCACTCCTGCTCACCCACCATCCAAGAGTAGATCTGATATATTTCCCTCTAATTAGAGGTGGTGTTTTATTATTGAGAGTAGGGAATGATCCCTCTATTTGAACAAGGAGCTAATATTAACTATTATTGAATGTTATTTGACCTTTGTATGATTTGATGATATTCTATTACCATTTCCTTTATATTCATTGTGGGCCTCCTAGATGACCTAGAATCTAACAACTATCATCATTCAGTTCTTATGGATCTCTGTTTTTGAGTTTCCTGAGTCCTGAAACCATGTATAACTAAAATCTTCTATGGATAGATCTTGAACCTTTTTTCCAATTATGTTTCTGAAAATCATCCAGATGAAGCGCGCTTTCTCTCCTCCACGAACAAAAGCCGATTGATCTTGAATTTCTGTTAGCTGCAACATTTTCATTTAGAATCAAACTAAATGACATCACATTGAACTTCTTCATCTGTGGGAAGGTCTTGGTTGTGAATTATCTAAATGAGGAAGAAGAATTTGGGTGGAATTGATATATCACATAAATGGTCTTCCAATACAATGATCTCCTATTGGACCCATGTGATCCTTTGAATTTCCTTCTCCGTAAAGCATCCTGAAGCAGAATATATGAACCTATAACAGTCGAGTTCCTCTATAAATTAGATACTATCCATTAAAACCTTCTATTTTTTTGAAATACTACTTTGATGATGATCTGATAGTTTTATGAATTTCAGAGGGTGATTTCTGGGACTCAGAATGATGGAAAATGAAGAAGACTGGACTAATAGTTAGACCACATGTTGATTTTGTCTTTCCCCACAATCCATTTGAACTGCTCATGATGATTCTTGAGAGACTGTTGAATGTTCTCCAGGAGAGGGGTTCTATTTAGATCTGGATGAATGCTTTAAAACCTACTATATTTTTCCTTGATAATCATTCCATGGTGATTTTTCCCTTTTATCTCTTCACATGATAACTTTTTTTGCATGTCATTCATGTTCTCTTCCACATTTTTAATATTAATACCTACCATATTAACATTTCAAGCCATCCCCACCAAGCTTGCCTAATAGAATTTTCCTTACTAATGAGATTCCCAAATCAAACCATTCACGATGGTTTCAATTTTCCACACTACAGATTTAGGAACACTACCCAAATCTAAAGGAGATCCCAATGTATCCAAAGGGAATTCTCATCTTCCAATTCACATCTAGAACTCTATCCATTTGGAATGTTTGGGAGTTCACTTCTAGGATATGTACACACTTCTTTTCCCTGATTTTAGTATTTTCTCACTTAATTTTCATTATTAATTCATGAACATGTTGAAAACTTGAATGGATATTTTCTTTTTTTATGAGGAACATGTTATTAGTGAAAAAACGTGTGATACACTAGAGAATCATTTCATACCTCTTTATATCACAATCTTCCCTATAGAAATGTAATTCTTGATGCTGTTAGTAAGGAAATCTTGATCCAAAAATAAAAAAAAAACTAGGAGATAAAGGATATCATTGTTGAATCTCTCTCCCAATTTAAAAAAACCTTTCGTGGAGCCAATATGATAGATTGATAACCACTAGGAAGAGAAACATACCAATAATTGTAGACCTAGTATGTGAAGTCGTATCTCTTCAAGGTTTTATGAATGAAGTTCCACAACATTCAATCATAAACCTTATTCATATCCTCTTCGAAAAAAACACATGCCCATATTTATTCCCTATTGATAACACTTATCATCTATTTAGTCAGACTAAGGGCTCCATGGATACAGTTTACATTGATGAATCCATGTCATACTTTTGAAATGAAGTTTTAAAGAATCATTTATAGTGTATTATTAATGATGTACCCCATGACTTTATAAGAAAAATTAAAAAGATAGATAATCCGATACTGGGTCAAGGAAATGTGACTCTTCTTGGGGATGATCACAAGAGTGAACAAAAGGGGTGCCTTATAATGATATGGGAATTATAAAAAGAAAATGATTGAGCTATAATGACAATTAATAGATTAATGAGAGAATATCTTGATGATTAGTAATTCATATGATCCAATGACTTATTTAATCCTTTAATTTTGTCATATGTTCTTTTTCATATTTTTCATAATGAGAAGCTTTTACAAAATATTAAATTTGATATTGTCCTTTTATTATTAATTAACTTTTCCATGAATTACAGTCATTTTTTATAAATGCTTTAGAAAAATAATCATAAAAAATAAGCTGGTTGAATGTCGAGTCTATTATTTTATTAGAAAGTCGTTATGATGATCAAATCATATGAATGAAGGATTTACATATTCTTATCAAATGTATAATGGGAATTTATATTGATAATGGAACTGATACTTTATATGTTTCTTCTTCTTAAGTGATAAAATTTTACATTGTAGCTTTGAGAATTATACTATGTTATTGTTATACTATTTTACCAGTAATACATTTAACAAGGGGGATACGTGAGAATCTCTTAGATAATTATGGAGTGAAGTGATTGTAGTTGGACTCAACATTCTTCAATAAGTAGGGTCTTTTATGTTACATCATTTTAATCCTTTTTATGTAATTCAATCAAAGTGGAAGTCTGATTTTAGTTTAGTGCTACTGTAGGTATGCACAAATTTGGTAATGTGGATTGAAAGACTCATTAAACCCAACTATCCCATTTCACAGGTATTCCATTACATTTTATTAGATAAACCCTTTATTTATAGATTTTTTATTATATGTGAAATCATAGTTTTGTGTTGACTATTTTTGTTTCAAGACTGTTGCTGAAGCTGTAGAGCATATATTCAAGATTTGTGGTACCACATGAGTTTGTAGTGTTTTGACTTTTTTTTATAATTATTTTACTCAATCTTAGAGTGGGGTATTCTAAATTTTATCATGTTATTCTTTTTTATTTAATGTAACGAATGGGGGTGTTTGATTGATATTTTGGAATATTACAAGTTTGCACAGAATTGATGAGAAATGTGGATAGAATGACTCTTTTGGTGGTGACCATAAACAAAACTAATCTCGTGACCCCATTTGTGTGAATTCACTAGTCAAGCAGGAGCTATGTCGGTATCTATGAGAATTTCCATCACCATACACACCATATTAGAAGGATTCCATTTCAGCGACTCGTCTGTGAAATCATCTAGGAATTCAAGACTAATATGGGGTTCCTGAGCTCCATAGTTGCTGTGATTTAGGAGGCGGGGGAGGTATTCCTGTAGGTACTGTTCAAAGGCACCAACCTGTGCGCCATCCACGGGAGGAGGGTAATGATTATGTGCAAGGATATTCATTTTGAATGTTTCTTGGCTGTCATTTGTGTACTCTAATATGATTTCATTTTGATTGAAGATGATCTGTTTGAATTGAGTGATTCATTGTATCTGGGATGAGAAATTTTCATGAGATTGTCCCTTTTCGAGGAACAATGAGGGGGTGATTTTTTATCAAATTTCCTTCCAAGTATCTGACTTATAAAAGTTTAATTCAAACTATTTTTATAATTATTAATAATTTTATTACTCCTATTATATATAATTATATTATTAATACAATTCAAAGGATATGGTAATAGAAATCAAATATTTTTTAATTAAAAATATATATTAGAAACTGATATTATTGTTTGTATTATTGAAAGAGAGACCAATTTTTTATCTATTGGTATTATTATAATTTCAACATAACTATTTCATCTATCGAAAAATCATTTAGCGATAGAGTTTTTAACGACAGTTTTGAAACATAAGAAAATATGTTGTTAAAACGTTTTACCAATAGAAAATACACATTTACCAATAGATATGACCCTGTTGGAAAAAAGTGAAATATTATGTAGTGCCTCTAATGTATGAATTGTTTGTTCTGATTTCCCATTTGATTGAGGCTGAAAAGATATACTAAAATTTAATTAAGTACCCAACAAAATCTGAAGGCCTTTCCAATTGTTTGAAGTAATCCTGGGATCATGATCAAATAAAATAGAGATGGGAGCTCCATGCAAACTAACTATCTCTTTAACTGAGAAAGATGATCTAGAGACAAATTATCTCGAATAGGAAGGAAATGAGCAGATTTAGTCAATCGATCAAAAATAACCTAGATTGCATTATTACATAGAGATGTTTTGGGTAATCCCAAAACTAAGTCCATGTATATATTTTCCCATTTCCACTATAGCACCGGTAAAGGAAAAAGCATCCCTTTCGGTAACTGCCGCTCAGATTTAACCTACTGACATGTCAAACACTTCACAGTAAAATTAGCAATATCTCTTTTCATTCCAACCCACCTGTAATAATCATGAAGATTTCTGTAAATCTTACTACTACCAGGATGAACTAAAAACGGAGAACTATAAGCTTTACATAATTACTCATTCTTCAACATTGAATCGCAAGGTACAAAAAATCTCTTCCCAAAACTCAAAACTAAATCCATATCAAAATTAAATTCAGGAAATATTCCCTTATGAACCAACTCCACCTTTTTATGAAACTCACAGTCTTCCTTCTATGCTAGATTAATTCATTCTGATAGAGATGATCTCACAGACACCTGATACAAAACAGAAGAATTTTGTGCACCAAAAACTTCTATGTCAATGTTCATTAAATAAAAAACCAAAGGATTTTGTTCCAAACATTAAGTGATTAATGATGCTATATTATTTTAACTCAAAGAATCAGCCACTTTATATTCTTTTCCCGAATGGTAATGGATTGTGAAATCATAATCCTTGATTAATTACTGTCATCTCCTCTGTCTCATGTTCAATTCTTTCTGAGTGAATGTATACTTTAAATTTTTCTGTCAGTATTTATTTCACATAGTACTCCATACAAATGATGCCTCCAAATTATTAAAGCAAAAACAATAGAAGCTAATTCCAAATCATGTGTAGAGTAATTTAACTCATGTGGTTTCAACTGTCCTGAATCATAAGAAATTACATGATCATTATGAATTAGGACACAACCATGTCCTTTCAATGAGGAATCACTATAGATAACAAACACACCATTTATGGATAGTAGTTCCAGAACTTGAGAATTCACTAATATTCTTTTCAATTCCTAAAAACAATCATCACATTCTTTTGTACAAATGATATTAACACATTTTTGAGTTAACATAGACATTAGACTAGATAACCATGAAAATTTCTCAACAACCATTTTCTAATAACCATCCAAACCATGAAAAATATGAATCAGAGTTTTATTTCTGTGTCTTGGCCATTCTTCAAAAACTGTTTTTTTAACAGGATCAACATTTATGCCATTTTTTTAAATAATGTTACCAAGGAAAGAAATTTATTATAACCAAAACTCACATTTTCTGAATTTACCCTTATAGTTTCTTTTCATTTAATGATTTCAAGACAACACTTAAATGACTTTCATGCTCCTATTTACTTTTTGAATAAACCAAAATATCATCAATGAACACAACCAGAAACTTATCCAAGAACTCAATGAAAATTATATTCATAATATCCATGAATACAGTATGTGCATTGGTTAACACAAAAGGAATAACTAAAAATTCATAATGGCCATATTTATTACGAAATGAGGTCTTAAAAATGACTTCATCCTTTACATTCAGCTAATGGTACCACAATATCAATTCAATCATTGAAAATATTGTCTTCCTATAGGAGATCAAACAAGTCAACAATATGAGGAAATGGATACCTATTCTTAACAGTGATGTTATTCAAGTCTCTATAATCAATCAGAAGTCTCATTGAACCCTCTTTCTTTTTAACAAACAATACAGGAGAACACCATGGTGATGTGCTAGGTCGGATAAAACCTTTATCTAATTACTTCGGAAATTTCTTCTTTAAATATAAAAGATCAATTTCATCCATTGGAAAAGGGGGATTTAAAATTGGCTTAACATCATGAACTATGTCAACAGTAAATTCTGCATCTCGGTCAGGTATATTACTAGGCAATTCATCCAGAAAAACATAAAGGTACTCATTTTCCACTGGCGCATCATTAATCTAAAATATTCCTTTATTTTCAACAATATGGGAAATGTAACATTCATTTCCATTTTTTACTAGTTTTTTAGCTTCCTGATATGTTATCAAAATAAAGGGTTCATTCATGTACACAAACTGTAAATATTTCTAAAATGAAACCTCTTTATCCATGTAGTCAATCGTAGAATGATAAATAGACAGCCAATATATGCCCAAAATAAAATCAAACTCTACTAGAGGAAAAACAATAAGATTTGCATGTGTATTTTTTCCACACACAAGGACAATAATGTTCTTATGTTATCTTTTTGTCTCAACATTTCATATAGGTGTTTTTACCATAATTTATATATTAATATCTTGAGATGGAATTCCCAATTTATTGGATAACATCTCATAAATGAAAGAGTGTGTAGACCATGAATCAAACAATACATTGGGATAATATGAAAAAATAAACAGTGTACCCAATACTACTTCGTTCGATGGCCTAACATCTTCTGAAATAGTTGCAAAAGATTAAAACACCCCATTTTTCTTCTAGTCCGGCTGATTTCCTTCAGTTGAGTTCTTCTCTAGAAACTCATCTGTATAATAACCCATTTAATTACACTTAAAACATCAATCCTATGTCGATTCATTTCCTGTTTGATCATCTTCCTAACAATTATGATCAAAATGAAAATACATACCACACCGAAAGAACATTATAGGAATTTATAAACATTCTACATGATGCTTTTTACAACTCTTCTCACAAGTTGGGTATTTAATTTTCTTACCTCTGGGCTTCTTTGATGAATTCATTCCCTTTGACAGCCATCTGGACCTCTTATTCTGTTGTTTTTCAAAGAACACATGATCATCTAAAAACTCAATTTCCACCTTCTCCGCACATCGAACAAGTTATTCATAACTTTTGAACTCACGAAAGGATAATTCTCTTTGATATCGTGGCTTCAGTCTTGAGTAAAATCTATTTATCTTAGTATCAATATCTCAAATGAAATTTGGTGAATACCATGCCAGTCGGGTGAACTTTTCTTCATATTCACCCACTGAATCATCATCCTACCTCAATTCTAGGAATTATTTTTACATACTAAGATGCACCACCATAGGAAAATATTTTTCATGAATCTTACGTTTGAATTCATCCCAATCAACAGCATCAATCTCCTCATTATCCATGATATTTTTCACCATCACCCACCACCAATCAGATTCAACATCAAAAATGTAATAAAAAAGATGAACCTTTTGATGTTATGAACACCCCATAACATATAAAATATTCTCCAGTGCTTTAATCCACCCATCAGCTAGCACAGGGTCAGATGATCCTCTGAATAATATGGGATGTTTCCTCATGAATTGATCCACTACTGACATGTTACACTATTCCTAATATGGAAGATCTGGTTCATGGATACCACAACCATTTATAGTCTGAGTCAACTATTCCATCACTAAAACATATTTTTCAGTTCCGATTCTGACTATCTCAGGTTGCTGATTTGGAGGGTTTTCATCCTGCTGAAGTTGTCCCAACATAGCTGCCCTGTTTCCTCTGCGAAAAACCATTCCGAACATAGAAATATATTTAGTGTAGCAACATGGTAATCTATAAATGCTATATCATTTCTATATTACCATAAATTAATTTATGGACATTTATTTAATAATTCCCTAACTCCTAAAGTTATCTAAACTGACCTCTGATACCAAAAATAATGACCCGGCCTTAATTCATACATAATCTTGAATTATTTTAATAATTCACGTTGAGGATATTTTAAGGTGTAACATTTTAGAAAATTAGAAAATAACTATTACATCTCAAATGATTACAAATTAGACAATTCTACACTATTTCCATTTTATTCATAAAATATATACTCATGAAAGAAAGAGTCAAATCTTGTTCCATGTTTAAAAAATCATGAATATTCCTTGATCCCAACCTTGACCCTATTCCACATTATGCCCTGTGAAAAACATTTCAAAAACATGGGAATAGCATAAAAAGCCTTGTATGGGATACAAAAAGAATGAAAACTGTTAGTTTTACAAAACAACAAGTAAGTCATGAATACTTTATCATAAGTATTACTTTTCACCACTATGAAGTAGTAAATACTCTTCACTAAATAAAAGATCACTACTTACCCTTTTGTAACCAAAAGATTACCATAAAACCCATATAAAGAACACATAATATATAAAGGTATCTTAGGACATAAACATACTAAAATGGAATAACCATACGGTCGACTTCCACACATATCACCAAATGGAATAACCATACGGCTGAATTACATACCCAATGAATTGGAGGTTATTACGTAACAACCCATTTTGGTTTTCATGGAACCACCCGTCATTTGGTTTATCATGTAACCACCCATAAAATGTCCAATTACCATTATAAAATCATAACACATAAAACAAACATAATTGAAAGAAAACATGTATAAATTTTAATCACCATATATCACTTTTATATATTGAAATAAAATAATCCTTTATAAAAACCATTTTCATTACCAAAATACGTAAAAGAGTGTATGGTTTTTATTTTATTTTAAAAACATTACATCTTGTTGTGGATGCCAATGATCAAATAATACCTGCAGTGGCAGAAACGGTCATTGTAGTCGCTTACGTTAAAAAGAAAATTCAATTTTTCGTTTAGTAAAATGCGACCTAGAAAAATATTCCTTTCGAATAAAAGTAAAAAATCAATGGGGTTAGACACGATATAAAATAATTTTGTGTATAAATGAAAATATGCCTCAATGAAAGGATATTGAGACGAAGTCCCTTACCTTGTGTCCTACTTGACTCGATCTTTATTTAATATCCTAAATAATAAAATAAACATAAGTTTACTTGAATAAGAACCTTTTTCAAGTTTATTATTTCTTTTATATCACTTATTACCATGTTAAAAACATTATTTAATCATTTAAGTTAATAATTTTCATTTTGTCGATATTTGGTACTTGAGTCAAAAAATGGACTTCTTATAATTACATGTTATACATGTGGTAAAAGGATCATTATATCCAAATTAATATTCCTGATATTTATATCATATATATAATATATATTAATTATATATATGTATATATAATAGTATATATCATTTGTAGGTAATAAATGTAATGCACCATTCATGGAGATGGTAAGCCGTACGTAGGCATGAATGCTAATTTCATTTATATTTCTTATTTTAATGGAATTAAAACATAATGATACATAAGAATATTATAATTACAATATAATATCATATATAATATCATTTACTCCATCCTTTATAAAACTGAAATAATCCATTAACAAGTCATATAACATTGAGGGGGCAGTAGTCCGCATTTCCTCAATTGAAATTATCAGTTTACCCATAGTGGAAAACAAAACGTTATGATATAAATGGAAAATACCTAATAATAAACAAAAAATAAACATAATATATATCATATATAAATATATTTTTATTATAATGGCCACCATCGGAGGCGGTAGGAGGTAATTGAACAATCATCGTTTCGTGAGGCATTAGTTTTCCATCTACAAAAACATTATGTTCCTCATCAATTAGATAGAGGTGTGTGTAATTGTAGTAAAAATACTTCTCATAAAAACATACTAGTATATTTATAATATTGGTGTTGCTATAAAATAATGGAATAAATATTGAATAGGGGTGGGAAAAGTAAAATAAAAGAAAATAAGTTAAGAGAAACTGTTACCTTTAATTTGGCTAACATCCTTTGGTTTGAACCAAATGGAATTCTTTAAGTGCCATCTTTATATGGTAGGGATTCTAGTAGGAGGACATGAATGTTGAGAGATTAATTTTTTAGTGTTTAGCAAGCCTAAGAGCTTGAGAGTTTTGATGATTTTTTAGAAATTGTGTCCTTTTATATGGGAGAGGATAGGCTATTTAGGAAAGTGTGAAAATATTATTTTAATATATAATTCTATTCGGTTTCAAAAGATCCAAAAAAATTAGTGTCGATGAATCATGGTCGAAATTAAATCATATAATAATAATTGGACATGTTTTTTATGTTATTTTAATATTTATAATTTTATTTATTTGAATAATCCATTAATGTGTTAAACATTACATCATTATTGTGTCATATATAATATAATTTATTTTGGTTTAAAAAATATAAAAAATACCATGATATATAAAATAATATTACATTTCTAATGAGTATTTAAAGTCAGAAATATTACTTATATAACACCATATAAAAATTCATTTACTAAAATATTTCTATTTATTGCATTTTTTCCTTTACATAAAATTAAATAATCTATAGTGTCATTATCTTTTACATGTGGTTTTATGGGGTCCAAAATAGACCCAAATATGCCCATGGTTAGCAATTACTCATCCAATAAGGTTAGGGAAAGTGTTAAGTTAATTTTGAATTATTACAAAATTTTGTTTACCTTGAATTACCCTATTTAACTTTAACTATAGTAAATAAAATTCAAAAATTAAAATTTACCAAAAAAAATATTTTCATTTTATTGAACCACATTATACTTACTAATGACAACCATGTATGTCGTATTTTCGAAATTGAATTCATAGAAGTGGTAAAATTTCATTTAAATAAAAAAGTCAGTTTTTTTACTACTACTAAGTGGTTTTACTAATAATCAAAAATTGATGTTTTTCAGAAAAATAACAAAATTTCAGCCTAAGTTATGTTTGATATTCCAAATTAAAATATTATTTCTACTTTTTAAAATTAAAAACATAGAATTGGACTTAATTAATTGAAAATTAATTCCCGTTGTTAAAACAAATAGCGTGTTTTTAAGATACAATAACTATCAAAAGATTGACAATTGTTTATGTCTACATTCAAATTTAAATTAATTTCAATGACGAAAATTGAATTAAATAGTAAAAATATATTCTAATTACACTTTAAAACCTATTAAACATGTTAATCTAACCATATAAATAAATTTGATTAAAACACAGTTTTGTATTAAAATACAATATTTTTCACTATTCATTAAAAATGAACCTTATCAGAAAAATTCCACAAATTTACACAATGCAAATTTTGATGTCCCCAATTTGAAAAAAGATTTTATTGGGTCAAATAGAATGTATTATTGTGACCAAAATAATAATTAAGAGGGTTCTCCATTAAAAGGCAGTAAATCAACTATTTAATACACATTATGAGTAAAATTAGAATCATTCACATTTTAAGCCTCTAACTTTTATTGGATAAATGTAAATACATTTAACCAACATGTATAATCATATTGTAGATAGTTTCGTTCACTCTCGCCAACAGAATGGTTAGGAGTTAACTGCCATTTAAAATAATATTATTATATTATTAAACTACATCATAAGATTTTAAAGAAACTTGTTGTTGCGTATCAGCTATGCTATCAAACATAGCCACCCCTTTAAAGTAAAATTAATATTTAATTCACCATTATTAATAAATACGAAATATGTATTATTGTTTATTTACCTAGGATGTTACAAAGAGTGTTCATGTTCTCACTTTAAATCTATCTACACATCAATCTCTCTCACAACTCTTCAAGAAGAATAGTAATTATTAGAAAGATTCCATTAGTGATCTCATATAGGTAGAGTGAGATATCCTAGGTGATTACTTCATGGAATTGTCAGACTAAATCCCTATCGTGGGTATTCAGGTCATTGTGACTTACCATAAGACTACAGGTCGAGGTTTCAATTATATCTAGATAAGGTCCACATGTTATATATTCCTAGACATATACTATTTATATATGACAATAACTTTACTTTGTTTATTTCTTTATGGTTTTTGGGGTCTCTAACTAAGTATTGTTATACTCACCCTGCATGGGAATTTCCCACACATGTAATGTGTTGTGCAGATGAGCAGGCGTTTGAGAGAGTCAATTGTGGACCAGGACTGGACTGAGAATTGTGAGCTTCCTTACAAGGTGAGGATTTGTTTTGTTGTTGAGAAGTATTCTCAATACCATTCTTGTTTACAGGTTGGACTATGTAGTTACAGACTCTTTATTTTGGTGGGATTGTATTTTAGCCCAGTTACATTACGCACTTTACATTCGGTTTTACTCTTTTGGTTGTGTTTAGTTATATTCATTCATTTTATTCCTTAATGGTATTTATAATTAAACTTTACTGGAATTTTATATGTGTATATGTTTACATGTTCTTAAGAAATTCCTCCATTAATAGTGATATTCATACTCAGTGATAATCACTAGCCCCTGACCTATTGGAGGCAAGGAAAGGGGCTAGCGACATGGGCCCCATTGGGATTAGTCATGGAAAATACTATCAGTTTTAGTTTCCTCGGATATACATGTCCCTGAACAAAATCGTTTGTGTATCTCAGCTATGTCATAATCATGTCTACCATATCATTATTTTCATCCATATTAGGTCTCATTATTTGTAGATGCATCATATAAGGAGATTCATATTCATATTGTGGATCATATAATGAAATTTGTCCATGGACGGTAAGTTCCTCTAGTACCAGTGCTACAGAAACATGATAATCTAATGGATAATACCTAGGTGTATAAGATTGGTGTAAAAAAATATTTGTTTTATATGTCTTCATATTATGCTTCACCAAAAATGGAAGGAAAATTCAGGGATGAATTACATTTAGGGATGTTGTTAGTAAGAATATGGTTATTTTTTAAGGTATGTAATCATTTTAATTCAATAAATTTTCATTTTAAATACATAATGATGACCTAATATGGGTACCAATTTATTTAACATGTATATAAAGTGTGTTCATGGCTTTTTGGGCCAGAAACCCATATTTTTGGGAAAACATGACAGGATATGCAGTTAGTATAAACTGTGTGATACATTTTACATGGCCACTCTTAAATGTTTGAGTTTAGATTGTGGGATACTACTTGTTTCATAGTTTGATAAAACCTTATTAATGTAGGAACACCCCCATACATAAAATCTGTATTTTTTTACTATTGTTGTAGGAACAATTTGTGAAAGGTTAGTCCAACAGTGTGAACTAATCAAGTTAAGTGATAGTACATAATGATGTGGGTGCATGTTTGGTGCACAATTTACCCAATGATGTGACCAATATATATAGACTATTATTTTGTATGAAATTGAAAAATCATCCTTAACCAATTTTATATTTCAACCTATTTTATCTTCTTTATTCATATTTGTATGCTTCTTGTTTTGCTCGATACTCAATGAAATAAATAGTAGGATTTTCAATTGCTTCATAATCTTATATTGTATAAAATTTCTGAATTTCATATTGGATCCAAATTTAGAGATTTAATATTTACCTTTATACCATTATTCATTTATTTTGGTATCATCTATAATTTTTGGGTTCAAGATAAAATCACATAATTTAATTTACATTTCTGGTCATTCATTTTTCTCCTAATCTAGGTTTAATTAGGAGCTAATACCACATGATCACTATACTATAAAACAAAATATGTGGTCCTCATATATTCTCTATAAGAATAGTTGATTATATTTATAAGTGGTGTCGTGTGCCAAATTCTCAGAGTGATACCCTTGAAATAGAGATTAATCCTCCAATTAAATTGATAGATCTAACCGAGGTAATTAATGACACCCATTGAAAATATGTTAAATGTTTTATATCATTAAGTGGAACAACCCATTGGGTGTGTTTTTCAAATAATTATAGAACCATGGGTGGCATATAAATTTGGATCATCCTTGAAATTTATTAATTAACATTGCAATTGAATGTTAAATGATGGATGAAATTGTTATTATAATTATAAATTAAATTGAATAATAAATGGAAAGGATAGCAAAGCCACTAGTATTGGTCCGTGTTCTTACTTTCTAATTCTTCAGTTACTTCTTATATTGAAATTCCCACTTGAGATAAATAAAAGGCATAGACTTATAATATTATCCCTTTCTTTTTCCAACTTCTAAGGTGTTGTTTAAATGTATTATTCTAGGTGATGACCATGAAATTGTAAAATTATATTGTTTTAATGATTATATTTTACTTTGGAGACACATGGGTGCATATACGAACACCATGGGTAGACTCATTTGGGTATTTACTTTCTTACACCCATGTGACACTTGGACTCCATAGGGGATTTATAAGGATGGACTCAGACGGATGATTATATATATTCCTTGGGGATACATAGACTCTATATGGACTAATAATGATATACTCATATTTTAGTTGTCTATATACATTGTGTGTGACATGTGGGATTTCATAGTATACAATAATGGATGGATTCTAACTATGGTGATGTTATACCAAACCTAGAGAGATACCAGGATTATAGTGAGGAATGCCTTGAAAGGGATTTCATGGTTAATGGTTCATTGTACTCATGGAGGAATACCTATATTCAATATAAGGAATTATATAGATGGGATTGGGTTATTATTTTATTATAAATAAAACGATTTATACAACACTTCTACCAAGACAAAGTATATTCTTAGACGTGGTCAGTGAGTTACTCTTAATCGATGGCCTCTTGAAAATATTTTGATCACATATATTTAGGATGGATTTTTTGATACATTCTAGGTCTGAAGGAATACATAATAAATGAAATGGATTTACTGATAGAATTTGATAATAAATTTATACCGGATTGACTGTTTATTTAGAGGCATCCTACTAAGATTGATGATGGTAGAATGGGATGGGTGTTCATGGGAATCGAAAAAATTATGGAATGTTTACCATTATTAATTCCTTTAAGTATTCATGTTCATCAAAAAAAATATTATTATTATATATCCACATAGTATATCAAATTATACCTTTGGGATGTTTTATAGCTGAAATGTATCTCACACCTAGTTCAGTTCCCCAATGGGTACCTAGATAGACTATATGTATACATGTACGGAAAAGGGAATGTTCCATGATATAAGTTGTTGATTTCTTTTTAAGAGTTCTGGATCAAATAACCAAGGTTATGATCACGATGTCACATGAGAATATTTTTGGCCTTTTTGTTATTTTTGTCCATGTATTGTACTATTGTGTTGATATCTTTTCCCAAATCATTGTAGACACATTTCATCAAGGATCATCTATATATGAGATTACATCTATAATTATATACATATTCCCACTATTTATCTTTTTTTTTACTATTATACTACGTCCACAGTTGACATTTATTTATTTCTATAACAGTGTTTCACCCAAATATGAGGGCAGAGTCTCTCTAGAAACACACCCATGACCCTTAATTATTGGATACAACCATTGACGTTTATGGAGATATGGTTGAGGTCATCTATCCAAATGGGATCGGGGAACCATTCAGTGGAATCTAGTTCTGTGACATAAAAAATGAATTAATTTTTTTCATTAGAATATTACATAAAATAAACTAAATTGATGGTAAAAAAATAAATTTTTCGTAAAACTATTATTATACATATAATGTGTTTTTATAATAAATAATTAAATTAATAATTATTAAATAATTATGATAATTAAATGTTTAGAGAGTATATTAAATAAAATATTATAACATTCATAAAATAGTTTTTACATGTAAATGAAAGAGTTTAAGCTCATTTTTGTGATTAAACATTCATTTAATTAAAAATATTATTATTTCATTATGTCCAATAATAAAAAAATTATTTTTTTAAAAATATATATGTTGAATATTATAAAATTGATTCCTTAAATGGAATGATAAAAATTATTATTATTTAAAATGATCTAATTTTATTGGTTATTATAAATTATAATAGATGTAAAAATTCCTTAACATAGTAAAGGGTAAAATGGGTTAACAAGGAAATAAACTGATGAGAAACATGATAAAATGAAATAATTTTGTTAAATAATATTGTATTATTATATTATACTTCTATATAATCTTATATTCTATCTTGAGATAGTTTGGAGAAACATTCCCATGAGGCTAAATGCATTTCATTTTAATAAGCATAATATTTACTTTTATCAGTCTCCCTTCACATATAAATAGTAACCCATTTGATATATTCTTCAAATAAATTAAGCGAGTTATCAAAACTAAAACCCCGCAAAATATAATATAAGAATACTTATACATGTCATAGAGATTATTTTAATCTTAAAAGACCAAACCCATTAACCTTAAAAATATATTGAAATGTGGTTTCTCAGAAGATAGGTGTTTGTTTTTACATATCATTTTTTTGTATATTTATTATTATACTACCTCTAAAACTGTTGTATCTATAATAAAATAATTTAACCAGTTTAATAAATAGACATATATATTATTGGGTTTAAACGAAGTCCATGTTGGAGTTGGTGATCAAGAACCAACTACTTTGTACTTTATTCATTAAATAAAATCCTTATCACATCATGATTATTCTTCTGCATGACATGTCATGTGATAATGAACTAAGGACACCTGTTTCCTTAAAGGGTCATAGTGGATCCTTGCTATGATGAGAACCCAGAAGTGCCATAACACTGTTCTTGAATGTATGTTCTATGACAGGATGATATTATTTGAGGGACACAAATAATACAGGTTATTAGGGGTGAGGACTCATAAAACATTGAGGCACCTTCTCATGGTGTGCACACATGGTAATATCCAGGATAATATTATGAGAACGAGACCCGCCAGTAGGAAATCCACATTTCATAGTGTCATTGGATGTTCCTATCTGCGGACGTGTGTATTGGTCCTTAGACATTAAGATTATTATTAATGGGTATTACAACTCGTTCACTTAGATGTATTGATGAAAACTATTACGACACACTGTTCGCAGTGAGATGGGATACGTTGGGTGCATCGCGAGTAATATCGCATTAATAGATAATGTGAGAAAGGATTTGTCCCTTCCATTCCATAATGGATGTAGATATCTCAGGCCTTTTGATGGAATTGATATAGCCTAAATAAATCCATGGCCATGGTAAGGTATGGGAAAGTTCAATTACGGGAATCAAAGAAAGAATAATCATGCACATGGGTTGATGGCACTAGCATGCAACCCGATTGATTGGAGATATTGAGACAAAGGTATTATATTACACGGTAAGCATTCGTAGGAAGTGACACATCATTGCGGCGTTAACTTTTTTCTCAATGGGTTCCTTGGTGTGTTTCTAGACGCTAACCTTGGACTTTAGGCTGGCTCAACCTAATTCCACTGAGAAAGAGGCCTAGAGGGTCACACACTAAGTGTGTCCATATATCTTAGTTAAATAATAATTTAAGAAGTTAAATAAATATTATTCCTGACTGTGGTTTAATAATTATTTAAGGATGTCTGATCGCATTTATTTTGACAATAGTTACTCGAGAGAATATATTGTTGATGAAATAATCTATTTATTAGCGAGTAATACAGATAAATTTATTTACGAAATAAATAGTCATTACTCAAGGTCTAATAAATGTGGTGGAGAAAAATGTAAAATAAAAGTACTCGCCGAGTATATTAAATATACACACCCTCTAGTTTTATGGAAAACAAGTACACGCCGTGTATTAATTATTACACGCCATGTAGTTTTTCAGGTTGGGATTTTGAGGATTTAATATTGTTTTATTAAATGATATTTATTATAATCATTGTGGGAGCATGTCAAGGAAATAATAATTCGACATGGGTTTTTCAATAAGAGTTAATGAACTAAATAAAATGCGTAACATGTTTATTTATTGTCATAACTCTATTAACCTCAAACCCGATTATAAATATCCTCACAACCCCAAAATTTTAAAGAGCCATTGTTATGAAAAATGGATTTGGAAATACTCTCATGCCAAGAGAGAATTTCTTTTCCACCAAGAACGTCCTCAAGTTACGAGAGCAAGATCCCCCACCGGATCAAGGTGGTCGAAGGCGGACATCGCAAGCGATGGTTCTTCCGCGCTAGCACCCGAAGATACCTTAAGCGACGTCTGGAGATACGTGACACACGTGTGGATCACCGCTAGAGGTATCCTACACATGGATTCTACGACGCAACGACGGATCACCGAATCATGACTGGACACATCAACTAAGAATGAATTCAAACGATTTAATTATTATGCATTAATTAAATTAATTATAATCAACATATGATGAACTTCCTCAAGGGTTCTGGGACTCTTCTTTTCTTTTTTGTTCTTCATTCTATTATGAAGATTCTGTATTTTATATCGTGACGGATATCGGATTGAACATTGTGTAAGGTTAAAATAAAAGTTTGGCTAACCCACCAACGTGCTTCCGCTGCACCCAGAACCTACAAGTGGTATCAGAGGGGACAAATCGTTGATTATAATTATTTAGTTTATCGTTGGTAATTTACACATTTAATAATCTAGTTATTTCAATTCAAGTTTAATCGTTCTGGAAATCTAAATATCGAGATCTATTCCTCCTCCCTCGTTTCTCGTTCACCTCACAAAAACTATTTTTTCTTTTAATTTTGATTAAAATAAATTAGAGGAACTCATGAGGAGGAGAAAAACATTTCTGTACATATAACACCAGAATACATGGCGTGTTTTTCTAAGTACACGTCGTGTAGTCTAGGTTCAATGCATTGACTGATCCGCAAAATCAAGTTGTGTATTGGATTCTTTCTAAGAATTTAAGACACCGTGTGTTGACCAGAAACAGGTGGCACATGGTTTTCGGAATACATGCCGTGTGGTCTAATGAACACGGCGTGTAGTCCCTTCGTGTCATGGTTGGGTCATGTACTCGGTACACGGACTGTCCGGCTGGAAACCGTGTAACGCGGAAACTACATGGCGTGTGTCCCACTGTACAGGCCGTGTACTCCGAAAATTTCCGAAGTACATTAACACTCCCTATCCCTGGGCGTTTACTTCGGATGGTCGGTGAAGAAAAGTACACACCGTGTAGTCGGAACTACACGCCATGTACTCACCCAAATTATGAAGATTTATTAAAATTTATTATTATATTATACAAACCCTTGAGACGTGTACCATGGTGAAGGCGTAAAGCTGAGGCACATCACGTGATTGGTGTTTTATATATATGTGTTTAATTTATAATCTGCATAATAAATGGGAATTCACCGGGTTTCCTCCAAGGTACAAGTTATGTACAAGGATAACTTTAAATGAATTTATTTGTTTAAAATTATGATGGATGAGAATCTCAAGGAAATTCAGAAAAGGGATTTACGATAAAAGGATTGATTAATTAAAGAAAATTAATTGATTTGAGTGTGATTTATCTTAAACAAGAATGATTAAATAATTGAATACTAGTTTTATTTATGTGTAAATATCATTTCATGTATGGATGATCATGAGCGAGACCGAGACCTTTGTATGTGAATGGTTTCTATTAATTTATTTATTTATATTAAATTTGTTTCCATACGAGGCATCTCCACATTAATATGTAGGGCCTGCACGCCCAAGGATTATTTTATGTAAAACCCCCTTTTACCCCTCACCTGTGTGTGATATAAATTCATATGTAATGGATGGAGATCCCAAGCCAGTGGAGGCGACTCAAGAAAAGAGCCAAGGTGAAACCAATCCCTTGAAATACAAAGTTAGACAGGTGGAAAGCTGTAAACACAAACCCGAAAGGTTCAAGGTGTTTCTCCCCAAGGTTTTGGGTTAGTTTATCAACTTATAGATAAACTAACCAATAGAAAAGCTCATGATCATACCCTTTATTTTATTTATGACAGTTGAATGGTTTATTTATTGTGGTTTGTTGACACGATCACGCAATTAATGAATTAAACGAGCATGAAAGATAGAACTAAAATAAAACTAGCTTATACGTAAATATTTTCTTAGACATGGTTAATCACTTACGTATATCCCACATAATATTAACAATCATGAAATCAAAGATAATAAAATGGAAATTTACGTATAAGGATAAAATCCCTTAAAATAAATATTAAGATGACATAGCCTTCCATAATCTTGGTTAGAATCTAGCCATAGTTCAAAGTGCTTGACCAACCCTAGTTGCGAGGATTTAAATTATCGGAGAATTCTAATTCAAGGTTTTGGGTTGACATGACTTGGTTCGCATCAAAGGTTGACTTCCACAACAGGACTTGGTGTGACCAAGAGGCAAAGGTTGAGGAAATCCAAAAAAGATATCAGGATTGGGGAGTCCACTCAAAGGATCAAGGAGCTACGAGTTAATGAAGTTGGAATTTGGAATGCCTACCTAAAACCCTTCAAGTTTCTTGACTAACCCCAGTTGGGGTAATGTGAAGGGCAATATGGATCCTTGCCACTAGAATATTCGTGCAATAGAATATTCTGAAGTCAATGGTGAGGGCTGTTGGATTTCGATAAAATAGTTGGAGACTAATATGTATTAATTTATTTATTTTTCTCAATTTTTGTAATAAAGTACTAAACATTTTCTCATCTTAATTTGTAGAAAAGACAAGATAATTACTTCAAATATATCATTTCACACCATACTCGAAAAATAAAACCTTCTCATCGGCACCAATTTCCAAGAGTAGCCCAGGCGTTTACGCGTCGTCCTTCACCACGAATGAAAAATTATATGTGCTGGAAGAGTCTATTCCAGTTTCTCCTAGGAAAGAGGCTAGTGATGAGGAATTATCTCTCCACATGAAACACATGGATGATGCCACAGATGTCCAGTGTTTGATGCTATCAGCAATGTCTAATGAGATCATGAAGCAAAATGAAAACATGGACGCGTATAGAATGATGTCTCACCATAAAGATCTCTACCAAGAGATGCCGAGAGAAGAAAGGTATGATATCACCAATGATTTGTTTACCACGAAGCTTGGAGATTCTGCGCCAGTTGGGCCTCATGTAGTCAAGCTTATTGGCTACATTAAATGCTTGGACATCTTAGGGATTAAATTCCCAGATGAGTTGCATACAGATCTTATCCTATCATCACTGCCCAAGACCTTCTCTTGATTAATTGTCAACTATAACATGAGTGGCAATGAGAAGAGTCTGTCGGAGCTTCTGACCTTGATTCGCCAAGTAGAAAAGTACATGGGGAGTGACAAACCCGCGGTCCTTATGGTGAACAAGAAAAGGAAGGACAAGGCAAAGGGGCCAAAGACTTATAAATGGTCTAAAGCCCCAGAGCACCGTCCCTCCAAGAAGGTGAATATACAGAGGCAGGTCAAGGAACGAGAAGCAGTGTTTTTTCATGTGGAAAGCAGGGCCACTGGAAGAGGAACTAAACCTAGAAGCGTGGGGACGCTAATGGTGCATTTGTTATCGAGTGAAATATTTCTATTTCTACACATTGGGTATTAGATACAGCTTGTGGGGCTCAAATCTGTATTCAAATGCATGAACCAAGTATATTTAGAAAGATCGCCAGAGGTGAGGTGGATCTTCGAGCTGCCAATGGCGCAAGGCTGGCTCCATTGGCTATTTGCGACTACCACCTCTCATTTCTGACTGGGATGATTTTTGTTTTACATAAATGTTATTATGTGCCTAGTGATACCAAGAACATAATTTCTGTACCTTGTTTGGATATGGATGGATTTCTTTTCAAATTTGGAAATAAGGGTTGTCTCTTTTATAAGAACAAAGTATGTTATGGTATGGAACATTTAAATAATGGTTTGTATGTATTGAATTACGAAAACCAAGTGTTGGAAATCGATAACAAAACAAACTCACATGACTCATACATCACCCTGTTATGGCATCACCGCCTTGGTCATGTGAACGAGAAGCGTTTGAGAAAGCTCTACCAAGATGGATTTTTAGACTTTACTGAGCTAAAACCACTTGATAGATGTCACACTTGTTTACAAGGAAAAATTACCAATCTGCCTTTTGGTGGACAAAGTGAAAGGGCCAAAGAGCTTCTATGATTGGTACACACGTATGTGTATGGACCATTTCTAGTAGAAGATAGAGGTTGGTATTCTTACTTCATTACTTTTACTAATGATTTGAGTAGATATGGCTATGTCTACTTAATGAGGTATAAGTTAGAGTCCTTAGAGAAATTTAAGGAATTCAATAATGAAGTAGAGAATCAGCTTGGTAATAAGATAAAGAAGATTCGATCGGATCGAGGTGGAGAATA
Source organism: Viscum album (assembly GCA_963277665.1). Classification (NCBI taxonomy): domain Eukaryota; kingdom Viridiplantae; phylum Streptophyta; class Magnoliopsida; order Santalales; family Viscaceae; genus Viscum; species Viscum album. The sequence continues at coordinate 545,600 of CAUJRU010000357.1, read as the reverse complement.
TCTGAACCAAGAGTTCATCAATCTTCTACGAGTGTCTGGGATTCCATCTCAGCTCACTCCACCTTATACAGCACAGTGGAATGGTGTTAGTGAAAGGAGGAACTTCACCTTGTTGGACATGGTGAGGTTGATAATGAGTCATGCAGATCTTCCATTATCCTTTTGGGGATATGCATTACAAACTACATCATAAAAATTAAACTGAGTACCAACTAAGGCGGCAAATGGAATTCCATCCGAGTTATGGAATGGAAGGAAACAAACTTTGTCACACACATGTGTATGGGGATGTGAGACGTTTGTTAAGGCATTATCAGGCAACAAACTAGCACCCCGGGGCACGAAGTGTATCTTTATAGGATATCCCAAGGAAACGAAAGGATATTACTTATGTAACCCTGAAGACAAGAAAGTGATTGTCGCCAGACAAGCAGTATTTCTTGAGAGGGAAAACATCCTCAAGAAGGATAGTGGGAGAAAGATTGACTTCAACGAAGTTGATGCACAAGATACACAGGAGTTAGAATAGGAACAAGTTCCACAGGTCCCCGTGGAAGAGGTTCCATAAACACAAGTACTGCGTTGGAGCTCATGAGAGGTAAGGGAACCAGAGAGATTTGGTTTCCTAGTCATCGAGGATAGTGAATCATTATTGTTGTACAATGATGATCCTCTCTCCTAAAAGGAAGTAGTATAAAGCTCATAAGCTGCAAGATGGCTTAAAGCTATGAATTCTGAGATGGATTCCATGTATCAGAACCATGTTTGGGTTCTGGTCTATGAGCCAGTTGATCTAAAGCATGTTGGATGCAAATGGGTATTCAAAAGAAAGCTGGATGTGGAAGGAAAAGTTAGAACCTATAAAGAAAGGCTAGTAGCTAAAGGATTCATACAGCATCTTGGAATTGACTATGATGAAACCTTCTTGCCATTTTCCATGTTTAAATCCATAAGAATCATACTTTCCATAGCAGCTTATAATGACTATGAGATTTGGCAGATGAATGTCAAAATAGCATTCCTTAACGGGAACGGTCAGAAAGATGTCTATATGACACAACCGGAATGGTTTGTGACACCATGTGAAGCCAAACGGGTTTGAAAGTTGCAAAAATCCATTTATGGATTGAAGTAATCATCCAGGTCATGCAACATTCGATTTGATGAAGCCATAAAGGAATTTGGATTCATTAAGAACGAATGTTAGCCATGTGTTTATAAGCGGTTTAACGGGAATGCGGTCATCATCCTAGTGGTATATGTTGATGACATATTGCTTATTAGAAACGACATACCATCCTTACAGTCAGTTAAGGACTGGTTGAACAAGTGTTTCTCCATGAAAGAATTAGGAGAAGTAGCCTACATTCTAGGGATGAAGATCATTCGTGATAGATGAAAGAGGCTACTTGGACTAAGTCAGGGTACATACATTGACCAGATACTAAAGATATTTAGTATGGAAAAATCCAAGAGGGGATTGGTTCTAGTTTCACATGGCTTACATCTTTCTAAGAAAATGTGTCCCCAGACACAACATGAGAAAGATAGGATGAGTAAGATCCCATACGCTTCATCTATAGGATCCATCATGTATACGATGTTATGTACTAGGTTTGATGTTGCCTATGCACTCAGCATGGTAGGGAGATATCAAGCTGATCTAGGAGAACAGAATTTGACTGCTGTTAAGACTATCCTTAAGTATCTGAGCAGTACTAAAGATATGTTCCTAGTTTATGGAGGATATGAGGAGCTTGTCATCAGAGGGTATGCTGATGCTGGTTTTAAAACAGATCATAATGATCTAAAGTTGCAATCTGGATATGTTTTCTGTCTCAATGGAGGAGCTGTGAGCTAGAAGAGTTCAAAGCAGCCAGTTGTCACCGATTCTACAGTGGAGTCCGAGTATATAGCGGCTTCTGATGTTTCCAAAGAAGCCATTTGGATTCATAACATTGTCCAGGAGATTGATGTGGTGCCTAGAAGTATAGATCCCATTACATTGTATTGTGATAATACTGCAGTGGTGGCTCTTGAAAAAGAACCAAGGTCACATCAACGGTCAAAGCACATACTCTGGAAGTATCAACTTTTGAGGGATTTCTATCAAAGGGGTGATGTTGCAGTGAGAATAGTTTCCATGGAAGAGTAAGTGGAGGACCCCCTAACAAAAGGCCTATCTCAGCAGATGTATGAATATCATGTGAGAGCTAGCATGTTAAAGGGTGTTAGCATTTGTCTCTAGTCCAAGTCGGAGTCTGTTGGAGTTGGTGGTCTAGAACCAACTACTTTGAACTTTATTCATTAAATAAAATCCTTATCACATCTTGATTGTTCTTCTGCATGACATTTCATGTTATAATGTCCTAAGGACAACTGTTGCATTAAAGGGTTGTAGTGGATCACTACTGTGATCAGAACCCGGAAGTGCCATAATACTATTCTTGAAAGTATGTTATATGACCGGATGATATTATTTGAGGGACACAAATAATACAGGTCATTAGGGGTGAGGACTCATAAAACATTGAGGTACCTTCTCATGGTGTGCACCCTTGGTAATATCCAAGAGGATATTATGAGAACGAGACCCGACAGTAGGAAATCCACATTTCATAGTGTCATTGGATGTTCCTATCTACGGACGTGTTTATTGGTCATTAGACCTTAAGATTATTATTAATGGGTATTACAACTCGCACACTTAGATGTATTGAAGAAAAATGTGATGACACACTGTTCGCAGTGAGGTAGGATACGTTGGGTGCGTCACGAGTAATACCGCATTAATAGATAATGTGAGAAAGGATTTATACCTTTTGTTCCATAAGAGAAGTTGATATCTCAGGCCCTTTGATGGAATTGATATAGCCTAAATAAATCCATGGACATGGTAAGGTATGGGCAAGTTCAATTCTGGGAAGTCAAAGAATGAATAAACAAGTGCATGGGTTGATGGAACTAGCATGAAACCCGCTTGATTAGAGATATCGAGAAAAATGGATTATATTACATGGTAAGCGGTTGTAGGAAGTGACACATCGTTGTGGCATTAACTTCTTTCTCTATGGGTTCCTTGGCATGTTGGTAGATGCTAACCTTGGACTTTAGGCAGGCTCAGCCTAATGCCACTGAGAAAGAGTCCTAGAGGGTTACACACAAAGTGTGTCCATGTATATCAGTTAAATATTAATTTAACAAGTTAAATAAATATTAATCTAGATTTTGGTTTAATAATTATTTAAGGATGTATAATCACATTTATTTTGACACTAGTTATTCGAGGGAATATATTGTGGACGAAATAATATATTTATTAGCGAGTAATTCAGTTACATTTATTTAAAGAATAAATAGCCATTACTCAAGGTCTAATAAATGTGGTGGAGAAAAATGGAAAATAAAAGTACATGTCGTGTATATTAAATATACACGCCGTGTAGTTTTATGGAAAACGAGTACACACCGTGTATTAATTATTACACGCCTTGTTGTTCTTCCAGTTGGGATTTTGAGGATTTAATATTGTTTTATTAAATGATATTTATTATAATCAGTGTGGGCGCATGTTAAGGAATTAATAATTCGACATGGGGTTTTCAATAAGAGTTAATGAAAAAAATAAAATTTGTAACACTTTTATTTATTGTCATAACTCTATTAACCTCAAACCCGATTATAAATATCCTTGCAACCCCAACATTTTAAAGATCCACTGTTGTGCAGAACGGATATGGAAATATTCTTGAGCCAAGAGAGAAGTCCTTTTCCACCAAGAACGCCCACAAGATACGATACCAAGATCCTCCACCGGATCAAGGCGGTCGAAGGCGGACATCGCAAGTGAAGGTTCTTATGCGCTAGCACTCGGAGATCCCTTCGGCGATGTCCGGAGATACGTGACACACATGTGGATCACCGCTAGAGGAATCCTACACTTGGATTCTACGATGCAATGACAGATCACTGAATCGTGACCGGACACATCAACGAAGAAAGAATTACAACGAGGTAATTCTTATGAATTAACTACATTAATTATAATAAACATATGATGATCTTCCTCAAGGGTTCTAGGACTCTTCTTTTCTTTTCGTTCTTCGTTCTACTCCGAAGATTCTACATTTTATATCATGATAGATCTTGGATTGAACGTTTTTTAACGTTAAAATTATAGTTGGGCTAACCCACCAACGCGCTTCCGCTGCACCCAGAACCTACAGTCTATTTCCCACCTTCTTAACATCAAATGGTAAATGAATATATTGCTCCTCTATAAGTATAGGTTACATCATAAAGATAACAATATGATTAATTTTCCAACAACATCATTAATAATTAATTATTAGGAAGGATTTATTATTTGTATATGATATTTATGAAATTATTATTATTGAATAATTATAATAACTTATCTTTCTTATTACATTATCTTACACACGAAAATGACAATTTCACTCATGCATTTGTGTGAACCGGCACATTCCCAAAGTGTTGTAATTCATTTTTCATTTATAATTGACATGAATGGTATGTATTATACATTAATCAAATATAAATTTTATTTATGATATTATAATGATGTTTTAAATGTAATATAAAATTTAACATTCATATATTTCTTCCACTTGAATATGGATGCTCTACTCATGCGTATATACGAACTACGATCTCCATGAAGAGAAGTAATTCATTTTACATCACCTATTTATGTGAATGGTTATAAAAGTGTATATAATGAACATATATGATACTTATTTCATGATTAATATTTTTTAGGTGATGAAACCCTAATAAATGTTCATTTACCTAACTGTCAAACCAAAAACTACATGGAATACAAACATGTTTTCACTCTAATTTCAAATTAAAAGAAGGATTTTTTTAAATGGATTGTTTGAAATTATAATTGAATTGTAAAAAGGATTATTTTTATAAAATATTTATATAATATGTCACTAATAAATCATTATTTATAAAATAGAAAGTTTGACCTTGTATGAAGAATGATGAGACTTGAGGTGAGGGTTTTAGATATTATTTCATTTTTACATGGAATATTTATGCTTCAATTTCCAATGATGAAATTATTCCATATATATGGGATAAATATTTCTTATTTTCTCATATATGGATTATTATAGTAATATTCAAGTTACAATAAAATTTAGTCTCTTTGGAACTAAAATAATTGTGAAAATGTTTTTACGAAAACAATGTGTATTTCTTCTTTTTTAGGATTATTTTTCTTTCATTTCATTATTTTATTAAAAATGGTTTCTATATTTCCATTACTATTATAAATTTATTGATTAATTTCATTATTTATCATATTTTTCTTATTTCAATTTTTAATAGGAATATTTTTTTTATTCCAAAAATGTGATTCTTTTTACAAACCATAAAAATATAATATTTTATTTAACATATACCTAATGAATGGATTTTTCCTCCATAATAAAATATTTTTATTTTTAGTATTCCTTTTAGTGTATCCATATTTACTTTAATAAATAATGTTTCCCAAATATTCCGATAATTTTTATAAATTAAATTAGTGATTTCAAAATGAACTGTTTATTTTTTTATTGAAATATTCAATTGATCATTTTAAGCTAATATCAACTATAGAGATAAAAATTGATGTTACTTATGATTCAATCGGTAAATGATCCCATGATAACATCATTATTTTAATATAAATTGTTATTGATTATGAGGATGCAATATGGATGGATGTCATTTTCGATTCCACTGATTTATCCTATAGAAAAATTATAAATGTTTTCCTGAACTAGTGTCATAAATATGAATTGATTGTGATTATGTGATTTTTGTGTCTATTATAGGCATTACATTATTTTATTATGTTAATTTAAATAACTTAGTAGATGATAATGATAATCGTGTAAATTAATTTATTTAGCTACAATAACATTTTTCTATATGATTATGATTTCTTTTATCCATGAAAATAAGAATATCAATAAACATGATGGAAAATAACTATGTAAAATTTTTATGTGTGATTATAATTTATTCAATTTATTCACACATGATTATTAAAGGACATAATTTTAAATATTTTTTGGGAGAAAATCCCTCAAGGTATCATGGAAGCATTGTTGAGTTGATTGTGTTTGTAGACAAAATGGACATATGTGTAGTGATTGTTGACCAAGCATACCATGATGTAAAAATTTGTTGACAAAGGGGATTTCATGGTGTCATGTTGAGTTCAAGGGATATGATTTGCGATCCATGTTTTACTCATGAACATGGACCAAGGAATGATTGATATATAGGTGGTACAAAAAGAGCAGATACAAGGTGAGGAAACATGCACGCCATATGTTTTTCAAGATCATAAAATCAAAATATGGAAAAGTGAAAATGGGAACCTATGTTTTCAGGTTGGTTGCACAAGTAATTTGTGTGGTAGTGACTTGTGCGCAGAAACATACGTGCCGAGAGGTGACTTGCGTTCCATCATGAAGTGTGTCCAAATTCATATAAATAGAGCTCAACCACTCCTCATTCTGTATGAGTTCAACACTTAGAGATAATTATAGCTCTCATCGCACATGTGTGGTGGTCGTACAAGTGTTGTGTGGTCATGCAAGTAGACGTTATGTGTCATTTGGTAGTTGCATGCCCAAGGAGGTTTAGTTGAGAAAGGAAGGGAGTCTCCCAAGTTTTGTTTTGAAGAATGGGATGTCGCACAAGTGGTTTGGTAACACTTGCATGCCATGTTTTGAAGAAGCACGATAGTTGGTGGTTGCATGCGAATATTGGTTTGGGCATAACAGGGTGTGAGTCGTGCAAGTTTGGAGGTACAGAAGCTTGTGTCACACAATTGGTTGAGGTGGACTCACACGCCAATTGTAACTTGCGCGACGATACTTGCGCGCCGGCTTATAGAAGGGTGCCTAGTGTGGTTGATGACTAGTAGTGATTCAGGGCTGCGTGGAAGCTGGAAGATTGCCTGATACCTTCAGTGAAAAGTTAGATTCATCTACGATTGAATGTAAGACTTCAACATAGCATATACATACAATAGAGGATGTATTTATTAGTGATAATGAATAGACCTATATGTTTATAAACTTTGAGTGGATCGTTTCCAGAGTAGTGAGGAAAGAAAGAGGAAGATGATGATCCTCTCCACAAGCTGTGAGCTAGAGAGAGGGAAATAGGGATTCACCATTGGGAAAGTAGTGGGCTGACCCTAAACATTGTAAAGTTAGTGAGCCTAATAATTGAAGTGATATATCCCAAACCATGTAAACAACAGTGTGTTTATAGTGGATTTGGTACATCGACACATTTCCATTGTATGCTCCATGGACGTAGCCTAGTGAGGGTGAACCAAGTAAAACTTGTTGTGTCCTATTCATTCATTACATTCTGTTTATATTGTGCATCGGGAAAGAGAGAGAACTGTGTTTTTCTTAACAGCGAAACAAGATCAGAACATGCTTTAATTTTTAATTAGTCATAACCTGATTCACCCCTCCTCTCAGGGTATTCATCCTTGTGGAACTTACAAATATCTATGTTGACAAGATTGTAATTTCCAATTAAAATAATGTATAATACCTATGTTTTGACTCTTCAAAGAATATTTATTCTTTAGCACCATTATTAATCATTCTTCTAGTTGTAACTTGATCTGGGAGTTTATGATATAATATTTTTAACATAAACTTATATATACATTTATAACAGACTTTTGATTATGTTATCATATCGTTATGATATTTATATTCTCTCATGATTGATACAAGTAATATCTACACTTACAAAGAATCTAAGATCAACAATTCTTATGTAGTCATTCCCCATGTTTTGTTATAAGGTTCTATATGTGATATGTTTAGTAGGGTTGTAAAATAATTTTTTTGGGAGATATTGAATTTATTTTATGAGAAAATTTTATTATTTATTTCTTTTCTATAGACACTAAAATAACATGTTTCTCATGTCTATATAATATTGATATGTAATGAATATTAATCGATAATGATGTAATATTAATGTATTCTATGATTATGTTTCCTTAGTTAGTATCATATGAATGTATAGTTATATTTATAGATTAGTGTTGGATATATTTTGTGAAAACACTTAGTGTATGCCTAAGAATATGACAAAAAAATATGTTATGGACGATAAATAGTACTCTTTTTCGTAAAAAAATGATTCCATTTCATGATATAATAATGTGTTTTTTATAAATGGAACCAAATTACATAGGGTGTATGAACAATAAAATGGGAAGAATGGGTATTAACTCTGTCTTCAATGTTGTATAATAAGTGCACCTAATAATTAGGAAATGTCTAAACACTCCCAAGGGACATGATCTTGGTACTTTACATTTCCTTTATGAACAACTATAATTATTGAGAGTGTAGAACCAAGAAAAACTGAGGAAATTTCATATTTCCGTGAGTTGAACATAGAGTTTCATGAATTAAAATTGGGTTTCATAATTTTGGAAATCATAATTATTTTTTCATATATATATGTTTTCTTAATATAATTATTTATGTATGATACTAAAAATATTTAATTTCATTTAGTCAATTATTTGAACTGGGAGTAATGATATGAATAATTAATGATATATCCATTGTAATAATGACCATCACGAGAATCCAAATTAAATGTGAGATACAATGTGAAACCTTATAATTAAAAATAACCATCTATCATGGTATATTATTAATAATCACAACATGTATGAGTTACATAAAACACATAATATGAGAAAAATAGAGTTCCATGAGGACCCTAGATGAATGATGATTCGACATCCTTCTTCCTGAGATTTTGTTTATAAACACCTAGGGGATATGTCTCAAAGGAGAAGAAATATTTTTGATACATTGATAATACAGTAATAAGGTTACTATTTTTTAGAAAAAAAAATGATGAAATTAATAGAGGGAAAATATGTTCATTAATTCAATGTCTTATAATTTAGGAACATCGGAATTATCCAAGTTAGTTCCCTACTCTAATTTTTATCTCACAAACTGTGTAAGGTACTATTCTATTATACTCATTGATATGGATAATCATGCTTGTTGATCCATTATCCTCTACTCTAATATTTTATATTTTATGTTTAAGTTTGTAATAATATTTTACATGTAAAACTTTTCATTCATTATTTATTTTAATTTCATTAGATTTTGGACATTTATTAGCTCTCTCTACATAGATTATATATTAATTTCTTTAATAATAATATACGATTTGTCAGTCTGAGTCAACCTATTATTTTCTATCATCGTGATGAAGAGCATAAAATTATAATGGGAACTAATTACTGTATATGTTTCCTAATACTTACAAATGAGGTATAATTAACCCATATTCCAAAGGAGAAACTCAACATTGAATATATTTATATTTTTTGGAAATATAATGATGTATTTATGGAATAATTTCATATTATACCTCTAAGTCATGGTGTAGTGTTTTCAATATAACACATACCTTATGACAATACACTTTCACGGACCCTAATATAATGAAGCCAATTGAGTAAATAAATAAGTAACCCCATGAGAATATTGATATAGGATTCTGATGACTGAGTGTGTTTCTATTGAGTTAACATGTTCTTTATTCTAAGAAGAAATATTTTTCATTGTGTCTTTGAACTGATTGTTGAAAACCTAACAATATCTAAATTAAGAATATGTATCAATCCCTTGTATTGAGGAATTGTCTGATCAACTACACAACGATCAATACTTATTATTTATTATCCTTATTTATTGATTTCACCATTTGATGTCAAAGAAAGTGGATATACCAATGATAACATTCCAAAAAAGGAATGTTCATTAGTAATATATAGTAATTACCTTGGGAAATTCCAATTCCCTATCTATATTAATATATATATTTAAAAAAGATGTTATAGATTAAATTGATCAGTTTGGTGTTGTCTTTATAGAATATAATATTATATATTAAATGTTCTAGGATAATCATTAATATCATTTAACGATATTTTAGAGGAAATTGAGGAAGAATATGTTGCATACATAATCTATTAAGTTTGAATTATTACATAAAAATATTCATTCTTGTGGCATGTAATTTTGAGAAAGGTTATATCAATACATATTCCAAATGTTAAAGTCAATGACTAATAAACGAGACTAACCAATATGACTGAGATATAATATTTTTAGGAATAGTGTATATTATGATTTATTTTTGAATAAATTACCATGATTATCCAACACACTATCCTTAATGGAATAGATAGGATCCATGTTCATAAATAATGATGAATGTGGGTTCCATTTCTAGGATCGGAAAAAATTTAGTTGGAGATCCTGTTCTAAATCTAAAAAACAGTGAAACTATTTTTATGATCTATAATGAATCTTTAATGAATTTACTAGGATTAAACATCACGAAAAATGATATTTTTATTGCATAAGAATCATCCCTATTGAAAATTCATGTGACAAATTACGTGAATACTAATTTTGATCATGAAGTGGTATTTTTTCATAAAAAATATATAGGAACTATATATATAATGAATAATTGTTTATATATACTAATAATAATGTAAGAAATTATTTATTCTAAAATAAATAGTTCAATATGAACCAATGGGGATAGTTTTAATTGACTAATGATTATGAATTCTCAATACACCCCACCCAAGGAATGTGAATTAAGAGGAAGATGTGATGAGTCAAAATGAACATGATATTTTATTCATGATGAGTATTAAAATAGAAAAACAAATTGGATTTTTGTAATATGATCCATGAAATAATAATTAAACGGGACATTTCATCTCTTTTTTAGTTGAAAATTCAACCATCCATCCTTCTGAGGACCAAATATGTGGGGAAGGATGATGTTGATCTATAAAAGAAGTATTTTTATCTTAATTTCATTAATTATTTTTATATAATGAGAGGGATTAGAAATAATGTTTCTTTCCATCATTACCAATGATAATGAATTAGATTTTTGGTAACACACATTGTTCATCATTATTTATTCATCCTAAAATAATGATGATATATAGGGATCTAGATGAATAATTATTGTGATAAATAAATAAAAGGGATATTGTGGAAAATATATATTCATTCCTAAAATAAAACCATGTTATAGATGAGAGATAGTATTTAAATGGGATTTTACAACCATTTCCCATAATAGAATTTAAAAAAGAAATCATTACTAGTGATTTCATCATCAGACACCCCAAAACCTCTCAAGGGGAAATGGTATTTTGATTACAAAAAATTACCTTATGATCACAAAAAATTTCATTACAATAAGAGATAATTTTTCTATTGGTAATATTTCTTGGATATATGTTAAACAATTAATGCTTTATAGAGTACACATTCGATATTATCAATTATGGATATGAGGTTTACCTTAATGTTCAGGAGAAGTCTTCAAAAATATTTGAATTTAGAGTTGAACATTAGCATTTATTTTCAACCTTAAATAGATATATAATCATATATGACCATTCAATCCCTATATTATGTGTTTAAATCCTTATATATAGGTACCAATGGTGTCTAGGACCAACACATTCCATTAATGGAATATTCTTAAAATAATATCTTCCAGTCAAGAATTCAGTCAACTTTTTATATATCCCTTGATGGTAGGGTAGTTAGAAATAAAATATTATATGAATTAGTTAGAGAAAAAATATAGTTAGATGAAATAAAGTGATGGAAATAGAAGAAACATGAAGAGATATTCGACATCGTATTATGGAATCATAGAGTTGAGATAAATGTAATGTTGAAAATCATCATTGAGATATATAGTTCAATTTTAGTGATGAGATATTCGTAAAAATATATAATTTAAGCATGTTTATGAGAATTGGAATAAAGGGAATGCACATCCCTCGATATTTCACTCTCTTTTAAATTATTAATCTTATGAGGATAGTTTCATATCACATGGCGGTTCAATCTGATATTTCTGATGTTAAAAATCTATTCAATCTATATCTCATGAGAAACTTAATACATTATTATTCACATGTGTTAAACTCATAGATAATATCACCAAATTATGATCTCTCTTATGAAGAATAATTGGTGGAGATTCTACATCATAGAGATAACATGCAAGGAAGGAAAACAATCCCTTAATCATGGTTTTATGGTAAAACCAACAATTTTATGAAGCATTGGGGGGACTACAGGATTTGAGGAGGAAGAAATAACCTTTGTTAAATATATCGGAGGAATTTAATTTTTAATGAAAAAATGTAATAAATTACTTATAATGTTACAATTTAATATTTTATTTTTTATTTTTTGTTAAATAAATTTGATTTGATTTATCAGAACATTAATATGAAATAATACATTTTAACAAACCATGATAAACTATTGAATAGTTATTATTATTATTAAATTTGTTAGTTTTCAAAGAAACATTATATTGGAGGGTGTGAATATAACAAACAATATCAGGGGATATTATAATTTTTATATAAAAGTATAAAATGAATTCTTATTTTCTAATTGGATAGAAATTAAAATTAATAACACTTGATGGACAATACATATGCCTTTCTAAAAGGCTTCTTTTCTACATAAATTGTGTTTTTATGTAGAAAATTTAAATTAATTTCTATTAATGTATATTTTTAATTCAATTTGTAGATGACTATAGACGCCGGAAAAGTCCGTTGTTCCCAAACGAAGCTCCGGATGCGGAAAGTGAAGTGATATTTGGAGTCAGAGGCACGTTCTGGAGGGCCCGGAGGACTTGCGCGAAATTTCAGAGGCCCGCGCGCAAAGTTGAGTCGCGGCGCGCAATCCTCCCGGGATGCGCGCAATGCGCTGGGCCGGCGCGCTATTTTGCGCGCCCGTGGCCTGCGCGGCTCCCTTGCGCGCTGGGTCCGGATTCCGCGCCCGCGAAGGGAATTCCGCGCCCGAGACCGGATTCCGCGCCCGGGGTTGCCTATAAATATAAGGCGACCCCCGACGTTTTGAAGGTTTCCAGAATCCGAAGCGTCGCTCGTTCGCGCAATCCAACCCCTTCCGCGCGCAATGCCGATCTTCAGGTAACCTCCTTTCTTTCGCGCAATAGAGCCTTGGGGTTCGCCTTCGCGCGCAATCCCTTTGGCTCCTTTCCTTTGAATAATCCTTAACCCGAAGGCCTTTGCGCGCAAAAGAAGCCTCTTGCGCGCAATTGCCCCCGGGTGCGCGCAATCCAGCCCGATTGCGCGCACCCCCCATTTTCAAAGTGGCCATTTGTTAGAGAATGAGCCGTTGCCCCCGCGTGCTACCCGAAGCCCGGTGCGCGCAATCTCAATCATCCGCGCGCAAAGGGCTGGCCCGATTGCGCGCCAGCCCGCCATTTTGCGCGCCGACCTGCTGTTTTGCGCGCAAAGCTCCTCTTTTGCGCGCAATCCGCCAGGGTCGCCCCTCTTGACCCCCTGAGGGTACCCGCCTACGTGGCGCCCGATGATCTTCATCCTGGGTGCCCGCACCGTGCGTTGTCTTCCCGTGCGGCCCTCCATGCTCGCGCGAAGTGACACGGACCCATCAGCGGCAATCCATCGTCCCGCATGACGTTAAACTGCATTCGTCAAACACGACGTTAAACTGTGCATCGTCCAACACGACGTTAAACTGTATATCGTCCAACACAACGTTAAACTGTACCTCGTCCAAACTACAAGACGTTAAACTGTTCAGCATTCGTCCCGCATGACGTTAAACTGCATTCGTCCAACACGACGTTAAACTGTGCATCGTCCAACACGACGTTAAACTGTATATCGTCCAACACGACGTTAAACTGTACCACGTCCGCGCTGTAAGACGTTAAACTGCCAAGCACCTTCGTCCTCAACACACGACGTTAAACTGTACTTCATCCGGCAATACGTTAAACCGTCCGCTTCGTCCTCAACACACGACGTTAAACTGTACTTCGTCTGGCAAGACGCTAAACCGTCCGCATCACCCGATCCCGTGCCTCGCACGCAGGGTCCCCCCCGGTTTAGATGTGGCCCCCACCCGCTCGTCTCTGCATGGATGTCGGGATTGCCCCTCTTTAGGGACGATTTAATGGGAGCGGCTTTTCCCTACGGGGGTAGGGTATTACAAACCCCTAGTTTCTTGTGGGGACCGCGCATGTGTATCTCCATTGCGCCTCCCCACTGCCGAAGCCAGTAGAGGGTGTGACTGGGATCGAGGTGTCTCCTACTTTCGGTCCAAGTCCCTTTCAACTGAGTTTTGCCGCATCCGGGCTGCCTCAAGTGCGTAAGTCCTGACAGAATGAACTACGTGGACTTTGATCCCTGTCTTCTAAACAGGGTACGTAGGAAGCCTCCCTGAGGTTCAAGCCCACCACCTGGTCGTCCCGGTCGTATTCACGTCGGTTCGTCCATCAGTGGACCCCTCCAGGGTTCACGCTTGCGTCGATTCACCTATGAATCCGCCCCTGTGGGAGACTGCCCGTGTGTATCTCCACTGTGCCTCCCCACAGCCCCTTTTTCCATTTCTCCTTTTATCGTTCAGCATGACGTGAAACTGTGATCCACCCGGCCGTTCCATCTCCCCCTGCGCGAGGTGGTTCGGTTCAATCCTCCGCCCGGCGGCCTCGACCCCTTCGTGAGTCGGCTTGCCGACGTCCAGCGTGACGTTAAACTGTATACCCGGACTACGTCGACTTTGATCCGTGCTAACGCGCGGTACGTAGGAAGCCCCTACGGGGTCCAAGCTCTTCACTCCATCATCCATCCTGATCCTTACCAGGGCCGCCACATCCCGGTGGGGTCATGCCACTTCACTCCACTCCATATCACTTGGGGAGCCGCCCATGTGTTGGCCCCAGCGTCGGAGGTTCCCCGCAAGGGGTTCTGTCATCTGATCCACTCTTCGTGTTGATCAGTCCGATGCCGTCCCCGCTGGACGTTAAACTCGCGGCGTACCCCGTGTTAAACATGGGAAGCTGAGGAAAACCTCCGGGGACACAGTTCCCCGCACCCAGTGGGGGATGCCTCAGGCCATCATGCCTTCGAGAAGCCCTATTAGGGACGGAAGACAGACGTGCAGAGCCGCAGTGTTACGACACGCCCCCAGCACCCAGAGCCACCCGGCCTCCTCACCGCAGGTTGCTGCCCCGACCAGACTCCATGGAGCGTCTGGGCGGAAGCAGCGTAATTAACCGGTGTCCATGAAGATATGGCGCCGGGAACGAGATTCACGAGCATGTCTTAAATCTATGAGGGAGACCCGGATTAGGCGACGAGTTCCGAGGAGACGTCCAAGGAAGGAGGAGCCGACATCCCATCATCCCGGTTTCGATCAAGGAGCAGACGCCCCTGAATAAGGGACGGATGCCGCCCGCCTTTGGAAAGCGGGACTGCGGGACCACAAGCCGTGCGCCCATCCCCTCGGGTTGACGGGTGCACGCGCGAACGCGTCCTGGCGGAACAGCGTAACCTAACGCACATCCGCACCGAAACAGAAAAATGGTGAACCCGACGTGAATCTCTTCTCCTCGATACGAGGACCGATGTCTTTCAGAGGTGTTGGAAGACCGGCATGTTGCCCGGCCAAGAATTCAGTCTTACCCGCCAGGGGCTGGGGAAGGGACATCGGGCACTCCGTCTCGCAACGTCGAGGGCCTGGGTTCCCCCCACGGAAGGCGTCGTGGCGCTAATGGTTGGTTGTCGATTCCTTTTTCCTGTCAGTGTTAATGGGTCCTTCCCCCTGCTTTCAGAAATCAGGTCGCCCGATCCAGTGCCCGATCACCGCCCGCCCACTGGCGCAGAGGTAGGGGAAACACCGACGCGGCTTCTCCGCGCGGTCCCGCCCGTTCCACGGCCGTCTCAGTAGCCGCAATTGCGGGACGACCACGCCCTCTCTCCCCCTCGGAGGTCATCCAGAGAAGGGTGATCAACACCCTGGTGCGGAGATATGAGGAAGAGGGAGTCATCCCCACTAGGGACATGGCTCGCCTAGACCTTGAGGAGGCTGCACCTCGCCACCACCGCCGCCCCCGAGGGCCGCGCAGGGAGGCACCGCTGCCTACCTCAACGTCCAACTGCATCGGGAGCTTATCCCCGGAGCGCTCTGACAGTTCCCTTCCCTATGCGGATGAGGTGGAAGATGCCCGGGATCACCCTATCCGGGATTCTCTCCAGGGATCTACGGTAAGGACTCCCGCCAGGCCACGGCGACACCGCCGCCAGGCCCCTAAAGTCGAAGAGCGGGCTCTCCACCTGCCCGCGCCGCTCATCCCGACTCGTCTGTCCCGACGCCAACGTCGGGCACGAGCGGAAGAGGATGCCCACCTTGGGGCCCTAGCAACAGCGGCCGCATTGGCCCAAGCCACTGTTGCCTCCAGTCGCCAGGCCCCTGCGCATCCTGAGCAGGGGAACTTCTATGCCCGACCTGGATCGAGGCCTCGACCGCCCCAAAGGCAGGTTGGGTCGACTCTCCCGGTTGCTGGTGCAGGCAGTAGCCACCGCGGACCACCTCGCGGTAGCGCTATTCACCAGCGGGATCTACTCCGTATGGCCGATCCAGGAGGCATGGGTCATCCCACCTTCCGATCCCGGCCCGGAGGCCTGCCCGGAATCATCTCTCCCCGCGTCCCCTTTGATATCTGTCCCGGTGCCCCTCGCACCTTGGTTTCCAGTCCTCTTGGCCCCAGCACCAGTGCGGCCGGAGGACGCCAGGACAGAGATCAGCCCTGCCCCGGAGAACCACCCAGGGGCAGGAAGGAAAGGCGTCGACGCCGAGGGAAGAATGTTACGGAATTCCGGACAGAGATCCAACTGGTTCGCTTCTCTGATTCAGAGGCGGAGTACGATTCGGCGACAGAGCCCTTTCCCCAATCCCGCCAGTCAAGGGCAGGGGTAGGAATGCGGCACGTCAGCCTCGTGCTCCCCGAGAGCGAGATCGATGTGATCCCTGTTTCTCTCCGAAGGTATATCCGGAGTAACGAGGGCCTGGTAGACCCCCAAGGATCAAGCTTGCGGTTGGTACTGGCCCCTCCGGAAGTGCCTTCCGTCTCGGTCGGAGAAGCCGGAGACTTTTTCTGGGGACCGACGGTCGAACCACGATCTGGTGCACCCTCGGCGAGCACCGATGCTACGGCAGGATGTTCGCTCGCCGGCCCGTCCTATCGTGATGTGGTAGCCAGGGCACCGCCACCCTCAGAGGGCGGCCCGGGATATGGAGGCCAATCGGCCTGTTCGCCGTATTCACCGCCGGCCAGCCCGTCAGCCCGGCGGCCCGCCTCGGCACCACTGCCGGTTCCCCGTCCGTTCCCAGCCATTGAAGAGGACCAAGGAGATCTGGGTCCCGAGTTTGAGTCGTGGAGCTTCTGGACCGTCCTTGCAGAGGGCCACTTCCCTGAGAAGTTTTGGCCAGTCGCAGGACCGGGCTTTGATGCACCCGAATCGCTCACCCCGGATGAGTTCGAATGCTTCCGCCGAACTCTCCGGGAGACTCGCTCCTGTCTTCACCGCCTACAAATGCCATACCCCGGGAGTCAAGTGCACCTGGAGGATATTGGTGAGCAGTGCCGTCAAATTGACCTGGCCATGCTCCCTGCAGCTCGGCACCCCGGGTCATTTGAGCACCACGAGGCCCTCCAACGACGATGCGTTGAGTGTTTTCAAGTACTCCGCAAAGTTATCGAGGAAGCCACTCCCCACGTGTATATCCGTGGATGGGGGCAGTACGCTTCCCTACGCTTCAGTGTGATTCGCCGACAGCCCGATTCGCTGGGTGGCCTTGAGGGTATATCCCCAGGGACAGAAACGGTCAATATGGCTGACCTGTCGGGAGAGGGGAACGACTTGGAACTTCTCGACGGGGGCTTCCCCCCCCCCCCCCGAAGACAAGCTGTCGTCAAAGCCATTGGTGAGAGTCACTCGTCATCAGAGGAACCTCCTGGGGCTCCCCGCACCCACTGAAGCACTGACGTTGAGCCGAAACGTCAGCAAAGGAAAAGAGCACAGCGAGGCTATAAAGCCCGCCGACCCATCTACCTCCATGCAGAGGGCAGAGGAGGATCCCGAGAAGGCTACGCTACGTCAGCAGCTCGCCGAACAGAAGAAGCTGGTTGACCAGCTCCTCGCCGAGCGCGCTGCAGAACGGCGGCCTGACTACGGTGATCCTAGGCCAGGACAGCAGGGACCGGAACAACCGCTCCTCGATGAGACTCTCCCGGGCAACCGTGATTACGCCGTGTTCGCCGACTGGAGAGAGGTCATTGCCTACGGCAAGAGGGCGCGATATGTTTCGCCACACCCTCCCGAGCGGCGTGACTACCTGAGAGACCCCGCTCGGATTCCTCCCGCTGCCCCAAGGGCCGCTCCGCCCGCCATCCCACGAGCTTCCGAGTTCGACGACCCGGTCGACGACCCGATTGAAGGGCCATGCAATGCGCTCGTGGTTAGAGATCCTCGCCAGGACTGGAACCCATGTCCGGACGATCCGATGGCGGCACTCATTGCCCGCTTGGAGGCCTTGGAGACTCGGCAGGTGGCGATCCCACCGGACGGCAAGCCCTACCCAGCATGGGTGGATGACATGCCGGCGCCTCCGGGATTCGGGAATCCCACTTTCGCTCCCTTCAACGGGACTGGAGATCCGCCACAGCATTTATCCCACTTCAACTCAAGGTGCGGGGCTATGTTGGGGACTCCGGCGCAGCAAGAGGCCGCTAAGCTTCGCTGCTTTGTTCAGACACTGGAAGGGCCAGCATTTGTCTGGTACAGCTAGCTCCCCGTCGGGTCGGTAACCAGCTGGGAGGACCTCCGTAGACAGTTCCTCTACCAGTTCAGTTCCATGACCCGGAAGACAAGTATCGCAGACCTCTTCAAGTGCAAGCAGAGGCCTGATGAGCGAGTCGCGGACTTCGTCGCCCGATGGAAGGGTCTCACGTATTCCCTTGACATGCCATTGACTCAGGAGCAGTTGCTGACAATGTGCGTCGGGAACGTCAATACCGAGCTTGTCCCTTCCCTGATCACTCAAAATTACCCCGGAGGGTTCAGGGACTTCTCAGACAAAGCTCAACGTCTTGAGGAAGCCCTGCAACAGGCCAGCCAGGCACACCCGCTGCCTCCAATGATTCCTGCAAGGAGAGTCAGCAGGGCTGAGCCCGCTGCTGTCGCCCAGATAGAGGCCCCCAGGCCATTGGAGCTGCTGCCGGCGAGGCCAGCTCCACAGCCTCACAGGAATCCGCCTCCACGGGCTCAGTTCCCGGCCCAGCAGCGGCAGCCTCAGAACCGGCCGGCCCCTCCGCGTAATGTACCGCCACAACCCAGGCGAGATAATCAAGGTCCACCTCCTCGGCCGGCCCCTCCAGCCCCTCGTCAAGACCATGCTCCCAGGGGCCCGCGACACCTGACTTACTCATTCCACAAGGATCAGGTCCCCGGTTATTTCCGGAGCGCCCTGGAGCAGAGGATTGTGCGACTGTCTGAGTGTTGGAGGCCAGAGGAGGCACATCTTACGAATAACCCCCGCTACTGCCCCTACCATCGGGCCCTGGGGCACACCATCCAGCGGTGCTATGTGTTTAAGGATTGGCTCCAAGACCAGATTAACAAAAATGTAATCAGGTTGGGCCCAGCTCCAGCACAAGTGGCGGGCGTGTTCGTGGGATCAGATGACGATAGTGGCAACGAGGACGAATGGCAGCTGGTCTCCGACCGCGGATCCCAGAAGTATAATAACTGGATGGCCCGCAAGACGACCATTCGCGCCCATGGAATCATCCGTGCGCGCTTGAATCAGCCTGAGCCCCCAGAATCTGCGGGTGCTGCTTCGGCATCGTCGTCCCAGCCTGCCTCTTCCAAGAGGAGAAAACGGCGGTAGCGCAAGAAGGAAGAGCGCGCCCCGCCGGTTCCGCCACTATCCCACACTCTCGGCGATTTCATGCCCCCGGAGATGGGGGTCCCTCCTCGGATCTGCCCGGTGATGGATGATTCGTCCGATGACGGTGTTGGGTACGCTTCGGTTAACACCGTCGAGCTGGTAAATCCCTTTTCGGTTCCCGACGTTGAAGAACACCAGGTGGACCTCCCTAGTGTCCCCGGTCGTCGCCACCGTCGGAAGAACCGCAACAGCAGGAGTCGCCGGGGCACAGCCGTTGGTACCTCCAGCCAGGCCGTGCACGCCACTGAGACTAGGCAGCAGGCTCAAAACCAAGCACAACGTGCGCCGCCCCCCCATTCGGGGATGACGGATTCGCCTCCGCCGCTGTTTGTGGTGTGGGACCAGGCAGAACCGCCTCAGCCGCGTCACGACCAGCTCCACCCTGCCACGGGTCCATCCCAGCCTCCTGACCCCAGTACGGTGACCATTTCCCGGACTGCAACCAGTGAACAGCGAGATGCGCCAAGTACCAGTCGGCCGCCGATCCAACCGGCAAGGCCTGTCATGCCGCCAACCGCAGAGCAACCTCCTGCAACCAGTGGATCGCACTTGGCCAAAAAGTATGATGTCCTAAAGCACTTGGCCGACATCCAAGCAAGGCTCTCCATCCTTGAGGCTCTGTGCATGTCATCTGAGATGCGCGAGGCACTCGCTGAAGCCCTGAAGAGCCCCCTCCAGTTTGAGACAGTGGTTGCGACTGCAGAGGCCTTTCACGCCGAAACGATCGAGGACGCCGAATGTCAGGCAGTTATCTCGTTCTCTGGTAAGGATGAAGACCCTCCTATACAGGGACATATTCGTCCGCTGTATGTCACTGGCCAGTTCAATGACCTTGAAGTCCGGCGCTGTCTTGTCGACACGGGGTCCGGGATTAACCTGATTCCAACTCGGACGCTCCGGAGATTGGGGTTGTCTGAGGATGACTTGATTCCCTCCGACCTCAGGATCCAGGGGTACGACCGCACCGAGCAAACCCCGGTCGGCAAGATACGTTTGAAGACCCAGTTCGGTGACTTGGTTGCCAACACCGAATTCATGGTAGTCTCTCAGGACACTGCGTATAACGCCTTGATGGGCAGGCCATGGCTCCACCTTCATGCGGCGGTTCCCTCGTCATACCACCAATGCCTCAAATACTCCCTTAATGGTCGAGTAGGCGTGCTTCAAGGAGATGCCTCTCCTTTTGCCTCATGTGAAGCCCGCTATCTGGACGCGGACTATTACAAGAGCAAGGATAAGCAGATCCTGGCAGGTGAGGTTGAGCTTGTCGCTGTTGCAAGTGATCCCTGGGCAAGTCTGGATGACGCTTACGTCCTCCCGATTCACCGGTTGGACGTCGCCATGGTCTCGACGACCGGCGAGTCTCCTGATGAGATGACCGCGACCGCCCGCGCCGGCACCAGTGGCCCAGCAGGATCTGGTAGCCCCAATGCAGTTTCCAACGCAGTCTCTCCCGTGGACGATCCCTCCCCGAGTGGAGAGGATATGGAAGACGCACCCCCAGCCTTTGAGGAGGGCGTCCCCGCCACGGTCGATGAGTTAATACAGGTGAACCTTGGAACCGAGGCCGATCCAAGACCCACATTGGTCAGTGCCGCCATGCCCTCTGAGGAGCGGCAGCAGTACGTGGACTTTCTCAGGCAGCACCGTGATGTGTTCGCTTGGGGCTATGATGAGATGCCGGGGCTAGATCCTCAGGTAGCCGTCCACCGCCTTGGTCTCCCGGCGAACCATCGCGGGTTCAAGCAGCCTCCCAGGAAGATGCACCCGTCCCACGGTGCCATGGTTGAGGCCGAAGTTGACAAGCTTATCAAAGCCAACTTCGTGAGGGAAGTTCAGTACCCCAAATGGCTGTCCAACATTGTGCCGGTCAGGAAGAAGAACGGGCAGATGAGAGTCTGCATCGACTTCCGCGATCTCAACCGCCACTGTCCGAAAGATGATTTTCCCCTTCCAGTGACAGAGCTATTGATTGATGCCACGGCAGGGTTCCAAGCCCTCTCCTTCATGGATGGATACTCCGGATACAACCAAATTCGGATGGCCCCTGAGGATGAGGAGTTCACTGCCTTCAGGCCCCCCCAAGGTACCTTTTGCTACCGGGTCATGCCCTTCGGCCTGAAGAATGCAGGTGCCACCTATCAACGGGCGATGCACCGCATATTCAAGCCAACCCTCGGCACACTGGTGGAATGCTACGTCGACGACTTGGTTGTCAAATCGCGCCAGCGTGAGGACCATCTCAAAGATCTTGAGAAAGTGTTCGGCTTCCTCCGGTCTCGCTGCCTGAAGATGAACCCGTTGAAGTGTGCCTTTGGGGTCACCTCCGGAAAGTTCCTTGGATTTGTGGTAAGATACCGGGGTATTGAGATCGACCCAGAGAAAATCAGGGCGATTAGCCAAATGCCTCCCCCAGGTACCATCCGGGAACTGCAAAGGTTCCAAGGCCACTTAGCCTATATACGCCGATTCATCGCGAATCTGGCCGGCAAGTGTAAGCCCTTTTCTCGGCTCATGAAGAAAGGTGCCACCTATGTATGGGATAAAGAGTGTCAGACCGCTTTCGAGGAAATCAAGCAGTACCTGCTTCAACCTCCGGTTCTGATGCCGCCCGTATCCGGGAAGCCGCTGGTCCTCTATGTGACCGCCCTGGAACGGTCCCTGGGTTCCCTTCTCGCCCAGAAGAACAACGAGGGAACGGAGAATAGCCTCTATTACCTCAGTCGCATGCTCCTCGATGCGGAAGTTAGGTATTCCCCCATCGAGAAGAGCTGCCATGCGCTCGTATTTGCCGTACAGAAATTACGGCACTACTTGCAGCACCATGAGGTACAGTTGGTTTCTCGGGTAGACCCGTTGAAATATATCCTGAGCCGGCCTATGTTGACTGGCCGTCTAGCACGGTGGGCTGTGATTCTCCAGCAGTTCGACATCAGGTATGTGTCTCAGAAGGCCATCAAAGGGAAATCATTGGCAGACTTTCTGGCATCTCACCCGACCTCCGCGGATCAGCCGCTGGATCTAGGCTTTCATGATGAGACCATTCTCTCGGTTGATCGAGCCGATCCATGCTGGCAGATGCACGTTGACGGTGCCTCCCGGAGCCCCATCGGTAGAAGACTCGATAATCCTAAGCTCAACAGAGTGGGCTTGGGCATCGTCTTCATTACCCCGGAGCGAGCCGTGCTGCCATACTCTTTCCTGTTGTCAGAGGGCTGTACCAACAATGAGGCGGAATACCATGCCCTCATCACCGGCCTCGAGTTGGCTCCCGAGATCGACGTGCCCGGTCTGTACGTGAAAGGGGACTCCGAGCTGGTCGTTAAGCAGATCAATGGCGACTATGTTGTCAGGAAGCCGGAACTTGTGCCATTGTTGGAGTGCACCCTCCTTTTGATGGCCCGGTTCCCTTCTCGGCCGGAAATTGTCCATATTCCCCGGTCGCAGAACGGTCGAGAAGATGCTTTGGCCAGCCTTGCTGCGTCACTTGCGGAGCCTGAACAGGACAACCTGATCGTCCGCGTGACGCGCCGCAGGCTCATCGCTCCCGTTATCCCGGAAGAAGATCGCGGCCCGTTGGTAAGTAATCTCACCACGGTTGCCCCTATGCCCGGAGCCCCGAGTACCCCAGATATGACAGTCGGATCAGCCCCTGATTGGAGGACGCCTTTGGTTGAGTACCTCCAACATGGCATTCTTCCATTGGATCGGGCCGAGCGCGAGCGAGTTCGACGCCGCGCATCGCAGTTTGTCCTCCAGAGCAGCCCCGGCCTGGAGCAGATCCTCTACAAACGCGGATTTGATGGTGTTCTCCTCCATTGCCTTCAGGGAGTTGAGATCCCACGAGTCATGCAAGAGGTTCATGCCGGTTCATGCGGTGCCCACCAGACTGGGCCGAAGATGTCCCACCAGATTCAGAGGTTGGGATACTTCTGGCCCTCCATGATCCATGACTGCATCGAGTATGCCAGGAGGTGCCATGCGTGCCAGGTTCATGCGAACTTTGTGCAACGGCCGCCGGAGCCTCTCCATACCACTAGGTATTCCTGGACCTTTGCAGTCTGGGGTCTGGACGTTGTGGGACCTTACCCACCGGCGACAGCTCGCCAGTGCCGGTTCATTCTGACCGCCACAGACTTCTTCTCCAAATGGGCAGAGGCGATTCCGCTCAGAGAGGTCAAATCCTGTTCGATCGCTGACTTCGTGACCTCTAACATCATCTATCGATTTGGAGTGCCTCACGCCATCCTCATGGATAACAGAACCAATTTCCGAGCAGCCTAGTTGAAGAAGTTGTACGCCAAGTATAACATTCGCTCGAACCATACATCTCGCTATCATGCGCAGGCGAATGGACAGATCGAGGCGTTTAACAGAACCCTCTCTAACATTCTGCAAAAGATGGTCGGTCAGAACAAGAAGAGTTGGCCGGACAAGCTCCCCAACGCCCTCTGGGCTTATCGGACGACGACTCGCAATTCCACCCAGATGACCCCTTATTCCCTGGTGTATGGAGCTGAGGCCATCCTGCCCATCGAGATCCAGTTACCGTCCTTGCGCACTGCGGTATACGACCAGCAAGCGCCGGACAGAGTTGTTGAAGCCCGTCTAGTCGAGTTGGAAGCACTGGATGAGAATAGACTTCGCGCTTTGCACAACTTGGAGAGGCATCAAAGCAGAATGGCTCGAGCTTTCAATAAGAAGGTTTGCCTCCGCTCCTTCCTGCAGGGTGACCTAGTGCTAGCCCTGAGAGCACCGATGATCCCCAGCCGGAAGCCGCCCAAGTTGGACCCCAAGTGGGAGGGACATTTTGTCATCCACAAGGTCTATCCCAATGGCGCGTACTCCCTGGAGACTATGGATGGTGAGAGTGTCACTCCTCCCACCAACGCTAGGTTCCTCAAGCAGTACTTTGTCTGAGTGTGCCCACGTCCTGCACGACGTTAAACTGCATTTGTCCAGGCTACAAGACGTTAAACTGTTCAGCATTCGTCCGCGCTGCAAGACGTTAAACTGCCAAGTGCCTCGTCCTGCATGACGCTAAACTGCACCACGTCCAAGCTGCACGACATTAAACAGCCCATCGTATCGTCCTGCATGACGTTAAGCTGCCCCTCAAGAACTACGTGCGGCTTGATTACCATCCTTATGGGATACGTAGGACCGTCTGGACATTCATGTTTCAGGCCCAGCCCCATCCTTTGGGAATTTCCATCCCATCTCGGGCCCTTGGCCCAGTTGCCTCCGGGTGTGCGGCGTATGGTGTGAACGCGGGGCTATGCCCTCATTCACGTCGGTTTACTCGCCACGCTGTACGCCCCCCACGTTTGGGGATGCCTTCTGCTTCCCCCTTCTTTTCTCGTCCTGCATGACGTTAAACTGCACTTCAAGAACTACGTGCGGCTTGATTCCCATCCTTAAGGGATACGTAGGACCGCCTGGACATACATGTTTCAGGCCCATCCCCATTTCCCGGGAATCTCTATCCCGCGTCGGGCCTCTGGCCCAAGTTCCCCTCCTTTTTGTGCGAGGCGTATCGCGTGAGCGGGGGATTATGTCCTCATTCGCGTTGGTCTACTGGCCGCGCCGTACGCCTCCCCCCGTGTGTGGGACCACCTCACACCTCTCATCGTCCTGCATGACGTTAAACTGCCTCTCAAGAACTATGTATGGCTTGATTCCCATCCTTATGGGATACGTAGGACCGCCTGGACGCTTGTGTTTCAGGTCCAGCCCCGTCTCTTGGTTGATCACGGGGATCTGCCCTCTTTTGGTTGCTCTCAGGGTGAGTCCTCCGACCCTTTTCGGTGATCTGTTAACATGTTTTGGTTACTTCGGTCTATGACTCGTAGTGTTAGATTCAATCCCGACAAGTCCTGTGTTGCTTGTCAGGCCTCGCGCTTCCTCTTGTTCGAGCCTTCACTCAAAGGGATCCTCGTTAGCGGTTTGGGTACGATGCCTCAGTGCTCTCCTACCGCTCCGGGTCGATTTACCGGCGGGTCTTGGGCCGCAAATCGATATGAATCCTGCGATTGAGCGGTCGATGCTCGTTTGCTTGCCCCGTAATAGGCTGACGCGATCGGATGTTGTGTTGCGAATATGGTCAGCAACGTCCTTGATCGCCATGTCGGCTCTTTCAAGCTCTGAACATTGGTTGCGCAGTCCTCATCACACTCCGCCTTTGTGCGTTGTAGTGGAATCTCGACACTCTCTTCATACTGACCTTCAGTACACCTCTACACGTTAGGCAGACCAACCAGGGTAATGATGTCGTTCGAGGCTCCCATGATCTGAGCACCAAGGATATATGCGGATATCCTCCCTAAGGGCCATGCGTAGCTGGACCCTCGTCCCCATAAGGAGGAAGGAGTCGCCCGAACAATTGCGTTCTGGGCCCAGTATATCTGGAGGCTAGCATCTCTGCCCCTCGGGTGATGGACATACGCAGACCCCTATCCCAAGACTCTTCTCCTAGAATCGTGCGTGACCGCAGGGCTGGGTATGTTCCCACCTCCGCCGTGTCCGCCGTACCGTGATAAGTGGATTCCTCCATGTTCCGAACCACACGACCTTAAACTGTGTTGTCTGGTCCTACCACACGACCGTAAGCTGTGATCGTCTTGGCCGCCCGACGAGAAACGGCACTGCATCGTGATGTTCTCCTCAGGGGACACTCATGTTGGGCGCTGGTTAATAACCACGCCATTCATCAACGCCTTCTGTGGCTTGATTATTGTGGCGACGCCAGAGATTTCTCAATCACAGGCATGTCGCCGCACAAAGAAAAACCATTCATCTTTAAGGACAAACAAGAAATATCAAATGCCGCTCCTTCTGTGTGCGAGGGTCAGACCCGCACTCTTCCCCGCGCTGGTGCCCGATTGTGTTGCGCCGCGCTTCAAGAACTATGTGTGGCTTGATTCCCATCCTTATGGGATACGTAGGAATGCCCGGATGTTTGAAACTTCGGGTCCATCCCCCCACCTCTTAGAGATTCCCCCTTCTCTGGGGAATCCGCCACCTTCAGGTCACCCTCAAGGCGTGTTCCCCGACCCCTTGCAGTGGTCCACCGGTGTCAAGAGTACTCTGGTTTATTGCCAGGAGGGTCAGGATCCGCTTGGTCAGGTTTCCTCCACTTTTCAGGCTTCGTGCTCCCTTTCATTCGGACCCATCGTCTATGCCCTGGGTGGAGCCCCCATGAACGGTTCGGACACAATGCCTCAGTGCTCTCCCACCGACTCGGGCCGGTACCACCAATGGCCTCGGGCAGCAAATCGATATGAATCCTGCGATTGAGCGGTCGATGCTCGTTTGCTGCCTCATTCCACCAACGGTTAGTGCGATATTGATGCTGCTTTTCTGCCACGGTCGGCAGTACTCCCATATCGTTACTCCGGTGCCCCCAGTCCTTGAGTGAATGGCCGCATGATTCACATTTTCCACCTCCCATTCTGACCAGGCGAAACCTCGACACTCTTGACACTATCCCTCAATGCATCTTCACATATCCAGGGGATAGGACCACGATGTTGCATACTTTGAGGTCCTTATGGTCCGAGCTCTAAGACCTTAAACTAAGATCTCTCCTTATGGTCCGAGCTCTAAGACCTTAAACTAAGATCTCTCCTTATGGTTCGAGCTCTAAGACCTTAAACTAAGATCTCTCCTTATGGTCCGAGCTCTAAGACCTTAAACTAAGATCTCTCCTTATGGTCCGAGCTCTAAGACCTTAAACTAAGATCTACACCTATGGTCCGAGCTCTACGACCCTAAACTAAGATCTCCCCTAAACGGGATTCTACGTCCTGCATGACGTTAAACTGCACTCTCAGAACTACGTGTGGCTTGATCTCCAGCCTGATGGAGTACGTAGGAACGCCCGGGCATCTCAACTCGGGTCCAGCCTCAGGGATCGTTAAGTCCCGCCCCTCCTCGTCGTCGGTCGTCTGGCCTGGCTTCTGGTAGAGTGGTGCAGTTGTGATATTCTCCCCGATTCAGCTCGGGATGCCCCACTGCAATGGTGGGAAGCGACGGTTTCCTCGTCAAAGAGGTGCTGTCTGAGAATTGGGGTGACTCACGGCCAGATTAGTGCATCCGCCTAATACTCTTTCCCCACGGTGGCGCAATTTTGAGAGCGTTGGATTCTGTCCGAACAAATCGTCACTTCGCCCCACGCTTCGCATGCCCTGTTGATCTGGATTTCCACCCTTGTGTCTGAAGGAACACCCAAAGCTGTATTCATGATGACATGTGGTCTGCCTCCTGCAATATTAATGATGACCTTCGGTCCGTCTATTGCAGTTGTTATGGTCGATCCACTGTCCGCCTACCGTCTTGGGCATTTCCTGGAAGGCCGACCGTTGTGGATGTCTGGATTCGGGACACGCGATTCACCCTTTCTCATTTCCCTATGTTCGGATAAAATCTCAACGCCCCTAGCGTTGTCCCGCTCGTGTGTTGGAACAAGTTGGGGGGATGATACATTGATTTGGTCTGAGGTCTCCTTTCCTAGGAATGACCTCCCTCTTTTCTCCAGAAATCCAGGCCCAATTATGGATGCCTGATGCTTGGTTAACACTCCCGCAAGACAACGAATTGTGGTTGAGCATGTTAAGCCAAAAGATGCAGATAAATATATTGATTCATACAAATGGATCAAAGTAGCGAAAGCAAATGTTTTGGGAACGGCAAAACAAATCCCTTAGGGATTAGCGTGCTGAATGAGTCTTTCTAATGCCGCTACCCTTTGGCTGGTGGCCTCCAGAACTGCTTCTCGCTCTCTGCGTGCCCTCTCTTCGTCGGCGGTCACAGCACGCAGTTCGTCGATTCTGGCCTGTGCACGCTCCCGCTCGACCTGAATTGTGACCATCTGTTGGCCCGCCTCCGTCAGCTGTACCTGGGCGTCAACCAGCTGGGCTGCTAGTTCCTCCACAAGCTCGGTACACATTGCGACGAAGGCCTCCTTCTCTGCCGCCTGCCCTTCGAGACGCCGTACTTCCTGCTCCGCCGCGAGGAGCGCCCGCGTGCTCTCCGACATTTCCCGACTTTTTGTGACGTCGGCACGCCGGCAGCTCTCGCGCATCTTTTCGGCCATGAAATCACGGACCGTCAGATGGAGGCGTTGAGCATCAGCTCCCCCGGCACAGAGGAAGCGCAGCCAGGTTTGAAGTGATCCCATGCGCCCCAGCCACTCTGATGGGTCTCGCTTGAGGAAGCGCTGGATGTACTTCCACCCCCTGCGGCGCATTATCCGGCTCTCCTCGACCGCCTCTGCATTTGAGTCGTCCATGTCCTTGGGGTCGGCAGGCCGGTAGGCAGGGAAGGCAGCCAGCAGGTCTGCTGCAGGGTCCGCCCCGGGAGGTCCTCATGAGGGATGGGTTCCCCAACATCCGGGCGAACTTCTTCTCTCACCCCAGCGGCGCTGACACCCTCGTCAGCCCCCGACCTCTCTCCGATGTCAGCACCGCCGGCGTCCGCAGCCCCCTGATCAGCAGTTGGTGGGGCCGGCTCGGTGTGGGAAGTCTGTTCCGGAGCAGGCGGCATGTCCACCACTGGTCCACTCGTAGATGGCCCGGGTTCGGCAACCCGACGAGCCTCCAGTGTTGAGATCACTGCGCGGGGCATGCCATGGTTAGTCACGGATCGTCAATGGCATGCACCAGCAGTAAAGCAAGGAGAAGCAAGGAGACTTAGGGGAGTTCAGAACGTCATCTTTCGCTATCCCGGACGCCGCAGGAACAGTTGCAGCAGGGGGCCCTTCCGCGCTTGTCAATTCGATAATGGGTGACTGGCCCCCTCCTTGTCCTACTGGCGCCCCTCCTACTCCCGTTGAGGACGCCTGACCAACATCCGTGCGCTCCTGAGAAAGGTGGAGAAATGGGTTAGAAGCTGCATAAGGGAATGGATGAAGCAGGTTGAGTAGGGATAGAAGCGGACCTCGAGGAGCTCAGTGACATCAACATTGTCAGAGCCGGCCACCTCGCCGCTCTCCCGCGGACTCCCCTGATGGGATCTTCCCTCGGAGCCTTCATCCTCCCCCATCTCCTCCTCTTCCTCGGAGTCGTTGCTACTGTCATCTTCTTCCGGCGACATCTGTTCTGGAGCGGGCTCTAGACCGAGCATCACCTTCACCAGAAGGGATGGCTCCGCACGCTGACCACGTTGGCGCGCGTAATCGTCCATGGCCGTCAGATACGCATACTGCCGGTTGAAGTCCACCCTGTCGGCAATATGGAGGCGCCCGACCTCTGGCAGATGGATTCCTTCTCTGAGAATCTTTCGCCAGATGGCGTCGGTCCCCAGTGACTGCCGCAGGGTCATCCAGGCCGACCACAGCACCGGGAAGACTGCATCGTGGGAGGGTTCGAGCAGACGTCTCACCTGCTTCCCGGGCCGCTCTTCGACCAC
This sequence comes from Viscum album, assembly GCA_963277665.1. Classification (NCBI taxonomy): domain Eukaryota; kingdom Viridiplantae; phylum Streptophyta; class Magnoliopsida; order Santalales; family Viscaceae; genus Viscum; species Viscum album. The sequence goes on along the minus strand of CAUJRU010000357.1, from coordinate 515,241 downwards.
CGCGCGTGCCCCCTCTCTGGGCGCCGAGGTCGTAGCGGCAGCTCGCGATGTGCCCGCCGCCGAAGTCCCTGCCCGCGCCGGCTCCGCTGCTTGGCGCGCCTCCGTTCTCCCCCGTGTAGCGGTGCCTCTCCTCCTTCCTTGACGCCCGGTCTCCGCACGGGTAACCTCGAGCCGCCGAACTGGATTCCGTAGAAGCCACTCGGGGTACGCGATGGCCCAGTGTTCGGCGTACTCGGTTGCCAAGCCTGCGTCAACCCCGGTAGGAGGGAGAGTGATGACGTCACCAGAGCCGAAAGCGGCAAACATCAGCCACATCTGGCGAAGGACGCAAGGGTTCGTCTCCTCCCGGACAGCAGTGAATACCCTCTTCGGAATCCGCTGAAGGCACCCGGACTGCCTGGCGAACCGGGTTGGCACGTAAGGCTCGCAGATCACCTTCTCGTCGATCCGAGCCACGAGAACCCCGCCCCGCATGTTCAGGAAGTATTCATGCTGCTCCAGCGGACCCTGCCCATTGTCGATCATCTGGCCGACGGGAGTGGGGAACGGACTGAAGTTGAAATTGTCATGATTGCCAATCCGAATCCTCACGCCCTCCTCACTTAGGGTCATCGGAGCGACCCCCGCGATGTTCAGCAGGGAGGGTCGTAGGCCGTTTCCCGGAGGAATGATGGCGTTCGGAAACGTGTACCCACCGAGGTGAGCAGCCACCCAGCCGTGGAAGAACTGAAAGGGCCCACAGATCCTTCGTGGCGACCCCCCTTGTGAGATGCGTCCCAGGATGGCATACACCCTCGCCAACACTGGGACCCTGAGGTTGTATCTTTTGTTGGCGGCCATAGCGCCCGCCATCGCCAGTGTCGCCGGGCGAACGCCCATTCTCGCGTCCCGCACTGGCAGGAGCCACCCACTCAGAAAGGCGTCCAGGAACGCCGCGTACCGGACATTTGGGTCCCGGGCCTCGATGACGCGGTACCCCCATGAGCGGTAGTCGCCCGTCTCCAGGACCTGCCAGTACGACCCGTTCCGACTCCTCTGAGCTGCGGTCGGGCACCGCTTCCCCCTGCCTGGCATCTTGACCGCTGGGTCATGCTCCAAGAACTGGCCGAACCACTCCTTGTAGGCTATGTTCTTCTGGAAGTCCTTGATCCCAAGCCGCTGCGTAGCCAGGTCAAGTAGATGCCATGTCAGAATGGGAGTCTGTGAGCTGTCCTCCCAGATGTTTTCGGGGGCAGGAACTCATCGTATTGGTAGCCCTCCAGCGGGATACCTCCGATGCAGTGGATGTCCCAGAGAACGATGCCGACCTCCCCATGGTGAAGATGGAAGGTGTTGGTATCCGGAGACCAGCGGGTGAATAGCTCCGGCCCGAGCTCGGACTGCTGGTAGAAGTGGAACTGTGACGTCCACACCGCCTCAAAATAGGCCGATGTACCGCAGCTCCTCTGCGAAGTGATCGCAAGTGTGGCGTACCCAGAACGCCCAGGCCCACTCGCTGGTGAAATTGCCCCCAGACCGCAAGTCCCAGTCCTTCAGCCAGCCCTTGGTGTCGTCAGTGACACTCTGGCGATATGTGCTCGAGTAGAGGGCTGGAGAATTCTCCGCAGTAGGCTCACCCCCGTCAATGGTTCGCGTCCTCGGGTTCAGGACATAGACGTCCAAGTGCCTGGTCTCCCTGGCAGGATGCCCATTGTTGGTGATGTTATTGCGGGGAAGCTCGTCCTCCCGAGTCACCCAGGTCCGTGGCGCATCAACCTCGAACCCTGGCACCGGAACCTCATCTAGGATGCCGAAGTTCCAGAGCGGCATGTTGTCCGACAGTGGATATGTCTTCTGGGCCGGCGTCAGCAAGTCGAACCGGGATTGATTGTTGGAAACAATATCCTTGGCTCCGTAAACCTCCTCGTTCGCCGCCATCTCAGCTCTGCGAATGGCGGCATTCCCCTCATTTCCTTGATGCGCGGCCATCTCAGAAGTTCCGGGAGTCGTGCAGGTTAATGGATGAAGCGTGCGGGATCGGACGAGGCTGGTAGAGAAGTTTGAATGTTGGATCGCAATCCAAGTGGACGGCGCGCAATTGGGAAGAATGTCGCGCAAAGTTCCGGGTTTTCGCGCAAAGACAGGCGAATTCCGGATGGTTTTGCGCGCCGATCGGGCGAATTTCGCGACCGGAAAAGGCAATTTCGCGCACGAGAGCGTTGAAGCTTATCGCGCGGAAGGCCTGTTTACAGAACGCGGAACCCTGGACCCCTATTTATAGAGGAGGCCGGGATTCCGCGCCGCGCGGAACGCTCGATTGCGCGACCGCGGCTGCGAATTGCGCGCTCGGCGCCCCTTTTTGCGCGCCTAAGTCCCGCGCAGCCCAGGACTTCGGCATTCCGGCGTCTCCCTCGGAACCCGATCGTTGCGGCCTCTCGCCGATCAGATTCCGAGGGGGGGCTTTTGTAGACGCCGGAAAAGTCCGTTGTTCCCAAATGAAGCTCCGGATGCGGAAAGCGAAGTGATATTTGGAGTCAGAGGCACGTTCCGGAGGGCCCGGAGGACTTGCGCGAAATTTCAGAGGCCCGCGCGCAAAGTTGAGTCGCGGCGCGCAATCCTCCCAGGATGCGCGCAATGCGCTGGGCCGGCGCGCTATTTTGCGCACCCGTGGCCTGCGCGGCTCCCTTGCGCGCCGGGTCCGGATTCTGCGCCCGCGAAGGGAATTCCGCGCCCGAGACCGGATTCCACGCCCGGGGTTGCCTATAAATATAAGGCGACCCCCAACGTTTTGAAGGTTGCCAGAATATGAAGCGTCGCTCGTTCGCGCAATCCAACCCCTTCCGCGCGCAATGCCGATCTTCAGGTAACCTCCTTTCTTTCGCGCAATAGAGCCTTGGGGTTCGCCTTCGCGCGCAATCCCCTTGGCTCCTTTCCTTTGAATAATCCTTAACCCGAAGGCCTTTGCGCGCAAAAGAAGCCTCTTGCGCGCAATTGCCCCCGGGTGCGCGCAATCCAGCCCGATTGCGCGCACCCCCCATTTTCAAAGTGGCCATTTGTTAGAGAATGAGCCGTTGCCCCCGCGTGCTACCCGAAGCCCGGTGTGCGCAATCTCAATCATCCGCGCGCAAAGGGCTGGCCCGATTGCACGCCAGCCCGCCATTTTGCGCGCCGACCTGCTGTTTTGCGCGCAAAGCTCCTCGTTTGCGCGCAATCCGCCAGGGTCGCCCCCCTTGACCCCCTGAGGATACCCGCCTGCGTGGCGCCCGATGATCTTCATCCTGGGTGCCCGCACCGTGCGTTGTCTTCCCGTGCGGCCCTCCAGGCTCGCGCGAAGTGACACGGACCCATCAACGGCAATCCATCGTCCCGCATGACGTTAAACTGCATTCGTCCAACACGACGTTAAACTGTGCATCGTCCAACACGACGTTAAACTGTATATCGTCCAAAACGACGTTAAACTGTACCCCGTCCAAACTACAAGACGTTAAACTGTTCAGCATTCGTCCCGCATGACGTTAAACTGCATTCGTCCAACATGACGTTAAACTTTGCATCGTCCAACACGACGTTAAACTGTATATCGTCCAACACGACGTTAAACTGTACCACGTCCGCGCTGTAAGACGTTAAACTGCCAAGAACCTTCGTCCTCAACACACGACGTTAAACTGTACTTCATCCGGAAAGACGTTAAACCGTCCGCTTCGTCCTCAACACACGACGTTAAACTGTACTTCGTCTGGCAAGACGCTAAACCGTCTGCATCACCCGATCCCATGCCTCGCACGCAGGGTCCCCCCCGGTTTGGATGTGGCCCCCACCCGCTCGTCTCTGCAGGGATGTCGGGATTGCCCCTCTTTAGGGACGATTTAATGGGAGCGGCTTTTCCCTACGGGAGTAGGGTATTACAAACCCCTAGTTTCTTGTGGGGGGCCGCGCATGTGTATCTCCATTGCGCCTCCCCACTGCCGAAGCCAGTAGAGGGTGTGACTGGGATCGAGGTGTCTCCTACTTTCGGTCCAAGTCCCTTCCAACTGAGTTTTTCCGCATTCGGGCTGCCTCAAGTGCGTAAGTCCTGACAGAATGAACTACGTGGACTTTGATCCCTGTCTTCTAAACAGGGTACGTAGGAAGCCTCCCTGAGGTTCAAGCCCACCACCTGGTCGTCCCGGTCGTATTCACGTCGGTTCGTCCATCAGTGGACCCCTCCAGGGTTCACGCTTGCGTCGATTCACCTATGAATCTGCCCCTGTGGGAGACTGCCCGTGTGTATCTCCACTGTGCCTCCCCACAGACCCTTTTTCCATTTCTCCTTTTATCGTCCAGCATGAAGTGAAACTGTGATCCACCCGGCCGTTCCATCTCCCCCTGTGCGAGGTGGTTCGGTTCAATCATCCGCCCGGCGGCCTCGACCCCTTCGTGAGTCGGCTTGCCAACGTCCATCATGACGTTAAACTGTATACCCGAACTACGTCGACTTTGATCCGTGCTAACGCGCGGTACGTAGGAAGCCCCTACGGGGTCCAAGCTCTTCACTCCATCATCCATCATGATCCTTACCCGGGCCACCACATCCCGGTGGGGTCATGCCACTTCACTCCACTCCATATCACTTGGGGAGCCGCCCATGTGTTGGCCCCAGCGTCGGAGGTTCCCCGCAAGGGGTTCTGTCATCTGATCCACTCTTCGTGTTGATCAGTCTGATGCCGTCCCCGCTGGACGTTAAACTCGCGGCGTACCCCGTGTTAAACATGGGAAGCTGAGGAAAACCTCAGGGGACACAGTTCCCCGCACCCAGTGCGGGATGCCTCATGCCATCATGCCTTCGAGAAGCCCTATTAGGGACGGAAGACAGGCGTGCAGAGCCGCAGTGTTACGACACGCCCCCAGCACCCAGAGCCACCCGGCCTCCTCACCGCAGGTTGCTGCCCCGACCAGACTCCTTGGAGCGTCCGGGCGGAAGTAGCGTAATTAACCGGTGTCCATGAAGATATGGCGCCGGGAACGAGATTCACGAGCATGTCTTAAATCTATGAGGGAGACCCGGATTAGGCGACGAGTTTCGAGGAGACGTCCAAGGAAGGAGGAGCCGACATCCCATCATCCCGGTTTCGATCAAGGAGCAGACGCCCCTGAATAAGGGACGGATGCCGCCCGCCTTTGGAAAGCGGGACTGCGGGACCACAAGCCGCGCGCCCATCCCCTCGGGTTGACGGGTGCACGCGCGAACGCGTCCTGGCGGAACAGCGTAACCTGACGCACATCCGCACCGAAACAATGACATATTAATTAAAATATTTTAATATTCAAATAATTGTTTTTACGTATCAAGGAATGAATTTAAATTGGGTTTATACTAAAGAATGCATTTTTTCTAAAAGGGTTATGTTGCATTTTGAGAAATTATTTTTAAATTAATTTTTTTTTCAATTATTGAAATTGTATATTTTAAGATGGATTCCAAATTTGGAATAAATATATTTTAATTAATTTTAATAATGGGTTAAAACAAATAGAAATGGTTAAAAATTTCATTAAAACATTTCTAATTACTAAGGAATACAAATATTTTGGTTTATATTTTTTTATCTTTTCAAGTGAGAAAATTTGGTACCACTATCCCATGATATTTAATATTTAATATTGTAATATTCATAATATTTACAAGTGTATAAATACCCTCACATATAGAAGGGAACCTCCTCTCCTCTCATATCCACCCAACTGTAACCATTTAGCTCATCCAATCCCTTCCAAACATTCTTCACATATTAACTAGATATTTCATATACGTTCTTATATTCATAAAATACTACACCAAGGGTCCTTATAAATATATTCAATGGATAATTCTAAAATAATTATTAGTTGTACCTTCAGTCATTTTTCAAGTTACACTCTTCTTATAAATACTAAAAATATGTTATATAAATTACATTATAATGAATCTAGTATCATCAAATACATTAATTTTATTATTAATATCGAAAAACCAATCCCACATTCCTTATATAAAATTGGAAATGAATGTATCACTCATGAGTATCTATAGACTACCGCCTCGATGTACTAATATGAATCATTTTACAACACCATCTTTCCTGTATAGAAATTAAAAAGTATTCTATATTTATATATGTTATTCACAACATAATTATTCATTTTTAATTTAAATTTTCTCTCCATATTATCATAGGCCAATATTTTGGAAAATGATAACATCAAAAGTGCTTGTGAGTGAACAACCATATCCACAAAGCGATGCAATTTGTTTCATATTTAAGATATATATGTTTAGTAATAAGGATATATTTATAGAATATATATTATATTTATGTTATATTAACTATTATATAATGTTATAATATTATTCAACTTTTTTTTCATCCATTATAAGGGGATAACATCGCTTCTGTGTATGTACGGACTACCATCTCCTTGAAGTGATATCTTTCATTTTTCATAACTAAATTATGTGAATTATTATAATATTATATATAATAAATAAATATTACAAATATTTCAATATTATGTTTCTATATATTATGAAATAATTACCATCATCATATACTAGAACCATCGAATAGAAATGTTCTTGGAAAACAAACCATTTTTCACCAAAATGTCCATTTTTGAGAAGAATTATCAAAAATGATAATTGAATATTAAAAATTAATGGTACATAGTAATATTTTAATAAATAAATAAATTTGTTATAATTACAATAAATTTATATTTTATATAGTATTTGTTGGAATGCATTTGATTCATGGTGATTCTTATAGAAAGAGTTTTATGTTACAATCACTTTTTTATAGAGATATATTATGCTAAAAATTATGATGAAATTATTTAATTTATCTCTTACATGTCAGTTTTTTCTCCATGGTGGTTTCATACTAGACAATTCATTTAATATTACCATTTTCCACTTGTTGATAATTCTAATTTTTTAGAATATATTTTTTTATAAACATACTATATTTGTTTTTTGTTCTAGAATAACATTCTTCCATGATATTATTATAAATTTAATGTTTTCAATATTTTTTTATATTATAAAATAATATATTAATCTATATTAAACCGATTTTTTATAAATATTAAATTCTGTCAATGGAAATTTTTTTTCTTCTATTTTAAATGCAGTTCATTTTACAAATGGAATGAATTAAATTTCTTTTAACATAAACTACATGAATGTATTTTTTCCCATTCAAGATAATAATTGATATAAATTGTTTTCTTCTAATTAATTTTCTCCCTAATATTTTAGGATATTATAGATTTTAAATAATTTTTTTCAAAATGAAAATCATATTATTCTCATAAAATGTTCTAGTATACATTTAAAGTTATTTTCATCATTGAAAACTACCATTTATCTTACATATGCCTTATTAGAGACATAAAAAAATTATTCCTTCCTTATTAATTCATAATTTTTTTTATTATGATGTTTTATTTCTATGTATCTTGTTTTCTATAATAATTGTTAATCTATTTTCCAATAATAAATTTTATCATGACCTTATGTCATACATATAAATAAATTGTGATTATGGGATACTACAGTGTGTTATATCCCTATAATTCACTGGGTAATAAGATATAAATTTATCATAAGATAATGAGGATAATATTTTTCATGAGTATAAATAAATATGTTCACATTTTTATTCATGGGTATTATTTCTTCTAGTTATGACCTAAAACAATTTATTCACATGATTGTGAATAATAATGTTCAAATTTTGATGTGTTAGTATGATTACTTTTAGATTGATATAGACATGATTATGAATATCTATATTCAAAGATTATGACATTATATAATTATAATTCCATACCACCATGTTATTAATATAGAATGATGATTACAATTTTGACACCGACATTAATCACGCTTCTAGACATAACATGATTTTGGAGTTTATGAACTATGATACTATGAGAATGAATACATTTATATTAAAGAACATTCACTTGATTATTTATCGTACTTTTATGATAATATTATTCTCTTCTGATTTGTATCTACCATGATTACCCATATCAAATATATGAGAACACTTTTTTTATCCATATGTATTGATAGATGTTTTTATGTATGATATATTTACAAGGGTACAATTATGCAAATTTTGTTCGATATTTTGATGATATTTAATTAAATATGATTATTATGTATATATCATAAAATTTATGTATACATTCATAGTCCTCAAGTATATATTATTTTTATTTGTAATTAAAATTCATCAATAATGATGTTATATTTATGTGTGTTATGATAGTGTCACTTCATGAGATTCATAGGTACTGATTGTTTTATGACATGACTTATATGTTTGGGAGGAATGGTAAGTTGATTAAATAAGAAAATATCAGGTGAAAAGTTATATTAGAACATGTGTGATGAATCATCAGATGAATGATTTGGTGCATGATCATAGTACTAATGGGATATGTCTGATATTGTTTTGAGACAGATGATATGGTAGGGAAGCCCTAGTATGAACACATAATAGGTATACATGATTGATCCATGTGGGGTGCTAAGAACCATTCTAGGATAGAATTAATAAATACTATATTACCATTAGGTAAGAGGGCTTGTTTTGAAGTCTATTTGATATCCCATTTTTCACTTGAGGTAGATAGTATTTGTATTGATAAGGCTTGGATGGTGTTGGATGACCTATGAAGAATATAATTGGGTTAATTTTTTGAAATCTATAAAATATGGTGATAGAGTAATGTATGTTATGGTACAACAAGGGTGTGTTCTTTATAGGGTATAAAGATATAGTTTAGTTTACATTCATTCCTTCATTGTCCGTGGATAGGCCATTTTGAGAATTCTTTGATACCATATGTGATGATTGGGGGTTAATGAGTTTAAGGATTCCAATATGTTGTGATGTGGTTTAGGTGTCCTCTATTCTATTATTTCATTGGGATATATGGTGATATTTAAATGGGTCTGGTTGATGGTGAAATGTGTTTGGGTATAAAATGTTGAGAAATGCTGTAATTTTGTGATATGTATTATTATTACTAAGGAGTTGAGAAAGAAATGGTTGTTGACAATTGACACCGCAATGCGTTGTTTTTAATTATGGGGATACTTTGGTGTATTAACATGTATAACTAACTATTGGGAATGATTGCAACGAGATTTGATGATTCTTGGAGACAATATCTAGAAATTGTGATTGGGGGGTGAATCAGGGGTAATGAGATGGGAGGATTTTCGAAATGAGTTTCCCACGGATGTGATAAAAACTGGAAAAAGATAATTTAGTGGTAGTTATGAAACATTATCTAAATGTTCAATTCTTATTCTTTGTCAATATTATTGGATTCAATTTCAAATTAACATTAGTGAATTAAAAAAAACCTATATCAGTCAACCACTGTAACCTGATACTCTCTAATTAAAAACCTCACAACTGTGGTCCCATATTCATTCATCAGAAAGAATCCGGAAACTATCCCCACAATAATTACATTAATTCACTAAAACAATATCATAAACTACCACTCACTAGTCAATAAATAAAGTGGATCACATGTAACCAAAGAATACAACATATATCCCATCCAAATGTAATGAGTGTGATCTCATATACCACCAGGTCGCCCCACCCATCTTAATATACCATGGGTAATATCTTTGAATACCAATTACCATGTGCCTAAACCATCAACCATGATCAAGACATGTTAATCCCTTCTAACAAGAAGTAACCTTTATACTCATTTTTGAAATTGGACTATTCAACTTTGTTATGGTCTACTGTACTATAACCCGCCAATATGTGAATAATTCCTATCACCATGTTATATTGGAAAACCCATAAAGATTATTATTGACACTTTATATAACTGATCATTTTTTTTCTCATAACCAGAACCAGTACTATGATCACTAGTATGGGTCTATCTCTAAGGTATGAAATGACTGTATCGACTTACTTGGGTAACTATACATCCCATACTAGAGGGATATCATTGTAATCACCACCATGTATATCATTTTTGAATGACATGAACTTATAGTAGAAGAAATATATATTGTGGTCTTATTGAGTAAAATCAAATTTCATGTTTTATTAGAATATAGTGTATTATTTATTACTGATGTAAAAAATAATTAAACACTATGTCATTAGTGATATAAAATAATGAGTAGATATCTGTAATTCATATAGATTAAATGCTCCAAGTATGATACATGAATACTAGCCTCATGTAATTGGTATATGATACTAAAACACTTAAATCCAAAATCCAAAAATCAATGAAAACTAATGCGCATCGCACCTGGTGAAATTAGAAAACTATGAAATAAAAATCAAAGAAAAAAAATCTCATTTACTTCGTAACATAAACTTCTAAAATTAAAATGTGTTAATGATATACTAGTTCAATATCAATCATAAGATCTTATAATTCCCTAATTCAATAATCTACCATCTAACCAAATAGTAATAAAGAATTAACAAATGATAAATTCTATGATATTTCTAAATAAAATAACATATAATACTTTGTAACATCATTTCATGAATATGTGTAATTTTATTGTTACCTAGAACTAGTGACTCATATCATGAGGATTCATTTTCCTTCCATTTCATTAAAATATGATTAATACTATTAGGGGAAAAGGTTAGTTTAATGTGATACAGTACCCCCATATGAGATTGATTACTGAAAAATAAATATTCTGGACAACATCCGAGAAAAATAACTATAATATATGGAAGTAATAAAAATAAAAAATACCATATAAATGGACGTGTAAAATAAGAAATCATACAAATCCAATTTATTCTCATTGGGTAGAAGACATATAAAAAAATATAGGAATAAATTAAAATTATAAAAATATCTAGTACAGTCCATAACCTCACCACATCTGAATCTCTAATCTGTTCTGATATATATCACTAAATCACACAATATCTTGTGTTCCCCAAACATAAACACGAAATTAGTGAAGTCTGCTCTGGTACCAAAGATTCATGGTTTCCTATGAATGGATTGAGTAAAACATGGTATAACACCACATGTCCAGTCTTGTATATAATCCATATATATAGTCATTTACATCTGATATGCTCATCTAAATAAAAAAATTACTACATAAGAATAAATAAATAACTATTCTTATTAACTAGGTTCATCCATTGATCTATTCATGGTCTCAAACCTTTATCCTCTAGATTTAGAGTGTCTATAATCATGTCTAATAACATTTCCTACCAATATCATGCTAAAAATGATTTATAGGAGTGTGTCTTCAGAAATTTAAATCATGACCATAGGACACTCGTCACATGGAGACATGTAATCCTTATATGGAGTACTTGTTGTCTTAGTCCATCACTACGACACTCCCTTCCAAATATAATGTAACATTCTACAGTTTTACAAATAAATTTAATGAAATTCCGGAAACACATAGTATCAACATAATGGAAAGGTTTTTTAAGGATATAATTATATAGAATCCATTAAACATTAAATTTTCACTTCTATGATTTGAATTTTTAAAACTGACATATATGGTTGTGATCAGTATGTTATTTTGAGCCTGATAGAACTATGTTCGTTATTGATTAATAAGTACATACCCTTATAAATAGTAATATGAATATTATTACAACCCTTATTTATAGTAAGTCATATTATTATTTCATTTTCCAAGGGTTATAAGTTGATGAGATAATGGTTAGTTTTTCAAGGTGATATAAAATGAGTAATAGTTTTAAAATTGTTATTTTTGAATAAAAAATATTTTTTTATTTAGAAATTAAATTAATCATATTTATAAGATTATTTTCAAAAAATGGATCATTTTTAGGAAATATTCAAAAAAAAAATTAGTGTAATTTTTTGGGTTTTTTCATAAATTCGTGAACATGTTATAAATTGTTAAAAACGGTAATATACTGTATATATACAATATTAGTTAAATACACTGTTCCAATCATCATGGATGATATAAGAACACTTTATTAAGTGACATTATCTATTTTCTAATATAGTCTATCATTAATAGATACTATTCATAGTCTTGAGAAAAATATTAAACTAATCATTATAGAAATGGAAAAAATATCTTCTCCTCCGCTATAAATACCACCCTCAACCCCCTATTTTTCTCACACCAATATAGAGTTAAGAATTGTATTAATTAAAAAACATCCATTTCACAAGGCTCTTCACCAAGTCTAAGACCTATTGGTCTAACCAAAATTCCAAAACGAACGGCCTTACGAAAGATATCAAACAGAAGACATCAAGAGGTTAGTGTTTTCTTATCAATTTATTTTTCTCAGATAATACATTCCCCTACAATTATCTTATAGGAATTAAAGCACTATAATATTATATATAATGGATTTTATCATGTTTATGGAAAAAATTCATCATCAATATTTCCCCCATCTTCATCTTATTCTAAAATTAAAAACACCTTGCATAATGTGTCGATTTACTAAAATCGTGGATGATATGTTTTCAATTTAAATTAAATCCATAAAAAGTGTTATAAAATGATTTTATTGTTTGAAAAAGATTATAAACATTATGATACATCCTATTTCAGGTTACTTAGTAAACATATATACATAATATTATGTTATATAATGAATTTAGATAGCGATTATCAAAGAACCACCAAAATGATCTAAATAGATATCAATAATGTTATCAATAATGATATATCCTCATACCATATAACCAAAATGATTTATTGAATAATTTAATATTATGGAAACATATTATTACTATTTCATTCCCCTTTTAATATTTTATTCCACTGAACTGGAAAATCCTTTACAACCCTACCATCAAAATCAATTACAGAATGACCAAAAACAATTGAAAGAACAAAATATTAATAATTAATGGGTGTAATGATGTTATAAAATGATCATATTATGAGTTATAAACCAAATATACATTTCTATAAAATATTTATAACACTAATTTAATCATTATATAGGATTTATAAATAATATTCATGTAAGAAAAACCAAGGTAATGGAATTCTTAACTGAGTTTCCATTATTTGGGTTAACCATCTACTTCATTAATTATTTGATTCTATGATTATTTGTTTAATTATTGTCATTTATATTATGATTTATTATGTTATTTTATAGGGTATACACATAATCCTTTAATTCTATTAATTACCACTTGAATTATTTGATATTTGTAAAGGACGTTCCTTTTAAAATCCTCATTCAAAATTCAATTTTAGAACATTGAAAAGCAATGTTGTATGGAATTTATTCATGTTTTATGATTATGTTTTGGTTCTTGGGATTTTATTTAATGAAGGGTGGGACCTATATCTCCCTCCAATGAATTTTTTATTTGAATGTTAGAGGTCATCCATATGGTTAATCCAATTGTAACTGTGATGGTTACGCCATAATGTAGTTGTGATGGTTACATTGTAAGGTCGATATGAGGGTTACAAATATTAATCTACCCATGAGGGTTACAAAAATATGTCAGGAATTTCCTATGAAAACCTTATAATCTATTTATGTTTCCAAGGATTTGTAGAAATATAATGTTTTTGAAAGTAAGTGTATGATTCATTATGGTTGTGAAATGTGTATTTTTGAAAATTATTTCATATGATTATAAGTATTTAGGGACTAATTGTTTCATTCATTCTTTTTATATCCTTATTCAATATTTTACCATCATTTCATGTTTTTAAATTATTTTCATTGGTTATAAGGATGTGTAATTGAAAGAATGAAGTCAAATTTATTATTATGATTATTGGTTAAAGAAATCATGTTGTTGTTTAGTGTTTACAATTTTATGTTTTGGATGAAATGTGTCGATATTTAAAGGTACCAAATATGTATGATTGTTGGTGTATACATATGAGTTATGATATCAATTTTGGAAACACTAAACCAAAAAGATATTAGTGAATATAAAGAAGTGAAATCTAGTTTAAATAATTAGAATATGTAATGTTTACGGCCAGGGCCTTATAGATTGTATTTGAATATCATCTAGATACCTTTAGGAGTTAGTATGATGTTAACAGAATACCATAAATGATATTTTTCACATGTTTTTGTTTGAATGGTATAGAATTAAATTATTACCATGTTTTTTCATCAAGAAAATGTCGGTTTAGAGTTTTTTTTTCACAGAATAAATAGGGAAACTGATTTTGGAAGGAATCGAGACAGTTATATCTTTCTGAATCTGTATCTTGGAATGGTGGGAATTGGAACTGAGTAGTTTTTGACATTAATGGCCCAATTTAAATAGGAAACATATTTTAGGTGGATCCATGCCAGAGAAAAACCAATGCCGCAATAAAAAAAACATGATGATAGTGTAATATTTTATGAGGCAACACCTTGTTGCTATTAGTTTAACTTCTAGACTAATAGCACTTGAAGAATTTATTAAGGCCCTTGAAAAGTTATTCATTGGTATGGGATATATTTATAATAAAAAGGTTTGTCTTTATATTTATTGTTTTGAAGGTGAAGCTAATCAGTGGTGGTAAAAGGTCGAAAATATTATGGATAGAGAGGAGAATGATTCCATATAGTTTGATGAATTTAAAATTGTTTCGTTGAAAAATATATGAAAACATTGTTTGACTTTGGTTGGAGAGTAAATTAAATTATTTAAAGTAGAGTATGAAGATTCATTGGTTTTGTATAAAGTAAAATTCACCCAACTGGAGAGGATTGATCAAAATCTTATTCAGGATCATGATAGAAAAATCAACCATTTTTATTCAGTATTGAAGCCCATTTATCAAAGTGAATTGGCCTTTTATGATTTATAAAATTAGGAGAAACATGTCCAATTTTCAGAGGGGGTTTAAATAAGGTTTTATAATGACCATGTGTAAATTTAAAACAATCCAATAGTGAGGTTGAGATGGCATGTGACAGATAATAATCAATCAATGAAATATGATAGTAAGAATGTTCAGTTTCCAGTTAGTGAAATGTGTGGCAAAACTCGCCTTGTGGAATTCCATACCAATACCAAGTAGGGTTTTCAATTTTCTATGATTGGACATATATCCTACGATCATAATGGAAATTGTTTAATGACTAATCTTGAAAAGAAAAAAATAAATTGTTTTTAAGGTGGTGTGATTGGTGAGTATGAAAATTCCTTCCCAATGAGAGATCCAAATGAGGCCATGAAAATAGATTAGAAGCAGGAGAGTGTAGTATATGCCTTTTTGACTACGTTAGTAGACATAAGGCTATCCAATTTAGTTGTATGACATAAATTGTTTGTTTCATTAGATATTACTAAAGTCTTTTCTTGATATTGGATCTACATGTTCAATTATTTATATTACATTTTCTCCTAAATTTGAAATAAAACCTCGTCAAATGAGACCTGGATTTTTAGTTAAAACACCATGAGGAAATATTAAAGAAACATATAATTTTATGAATCCTTATATTATGATTTGTGGAAATAAAATACCCAAAAACCACCAATATTTTTACCTTATGGGAGTTTGATGTCATACTAGGCGTGGATTGTATTTCTATTTTACATACAATGATTGATTATGAAAGTAATGACATTTTTTCTCAGAAAGAGCATTACATTGTATTAAAGATCAAACCAATAAAATTGATAAAAAATTATGATTCTAAAAATATTTTGGAATATGTAAAATAAATTTATCTTATTCATATTGTTTAAAACAAAATAAATGTTCAAATTAATGATGTGTTTGTGTAAAATGAATACCATGGATATTTTTCTGATGAGTTACCTAGTTTACACCTATTCAACATATTGAATTCCCTATTAACTTAGTTCCTAATGTTAATCCAATTTAAAACCACCCATACCAAATGAATTAAATGAGACCTATAGAAAAGAAAATTTAGTCATTTGAGATTCTTAATAATGGATTTATTTGTCCTAGAACATTACCATATGGATTACCTATCTTGTTTGTACAAACAAAAAATGGTTACCAGTGACTTTTCGATTATTATAAATCATCGAATAACATTTCTGTTACGAATAATTATTTTTTGCCTCACATCGATGACTTGATTTATCATCTATATGGAGATTGGTATTTTTCCAAAACTGACATGAAATATGGGTACCATCATCTAATGGTGGAGGAGGATAACATTTCAAAAATAGCTTTTAGAACTATATATGGTCATTATGAATATTTTGTTTTTTTTGGTTTAATGAATCCATATGCAATATTCTTGGATATTTTGAATAGAATATTTCATGAGTTAATGGATATGTTTCTCATTATGTTTATTGATGAAATTATTCGATATTCTAAAAGTTAATAGGATCACTAAAATCATCTATGGGTTGTTTTGAAAACCATACAATAGAATAAACTATATGGAAAATTCAGGAAATGGGAATTTTGCTTGAAGAAATTTCTTTCCTATGTCACATTATTTATAAAGATGGACATTATTTGTGATTTTTGTAAATCGAATGTTTTTGATGAATGGAAAAGACCCAAAAATATTACTGATATTCATAGTTCTCTTTGAATTGGTAGCCTATTACAAGTCGTTTATTGAAATATTTTCACTATTATCAACTCCATCGACTAATTTAACTCATAAAGGAGTTAAATTCATCTAGACAGACGAATTTGAATATTGTTTTCATGAATTGAAAAAAAAGATATGTGAATTCTATAGTTCTGAACCTATATTCTAGAAATGACGAATTTTATAGCTACACTGATGATTCGTTAAAGCTACTTGGTTGGGTTGGGGATCAAAATGATTAGGTAATTTCTTTTGATTCAATATAACTAAATCATCATGAATTAAATAATCCCACAAATTATTTGGAATTACTAGATGTGGTTTTTCATTTGAAATTTTGAGGAATCATTATACGAAGACAAATATGAAATATACACTCAATATAAATGTCTAATATATATTTTAACCCAAATGGAGTTAAACATGAGGAATATATGATGTATTTAATAAATAAAATATTACAACAACACAGTAAATTATGATCCAAGAAAAAAACAAAGTGTTACATTCTATAAGTTAAAAACATAATGAATCATTTAATATGTCACATATAGAACATGACCCATTGATTAATGATTTGATGAATTTTTTATTGGAAGTAGTTGGGGATGAAATTACTCTATTTTGTTTCAGGTTTCGGTAAGGGAAACATTTTCATAAAATTTTAATAAAGCACAAGATGGAAGATGTGATGCTGTAGTAAAAGATAGCCTTGGTTAAAATGGGTATTTTGTAAGAATTTATCATTGATAAATATTGTGTTTTGAGACATGGTAAAAAATTATGTGTTTCTTGTGGTTCTTAGAGGAAGAATGAGTTCTTGCGTGATGCTCACTGTTCCTTGTTTCTAGTTAATCCTAGTAGAACAATGACGTACGGTGATCATAAAATGTATTTATGGTGGGATGGAATAAAAATTGATATTGAATATTTTACCATGAAATATTTTTGTGACAACCCGTCCTCGGGGCCCGTGCTGTGACTACCCCAAGCCCACCTTCCATAGGCCAGGGGCTGGCGACTAGCACCAAGGCGTAAATCCCGAAAAAAGGGAAGGCATTGCCTTTGAAAAGTAAACAAGCACCACAGAGAAAGCAAGCGGAAAAGTAAACACTAAGTAAAAACTGTAACAAGCTGTGCTGAAAGTAAAGTGGGCCAGAAATACAAGCCCAACTGTAAAGTACAACTGAAAGGGAAAAACAACAACTGAAAGGAAAAGTCACAGCGTCGAGTCGTCCTCTGGAAGTCCCACCTGAAAGGCGGGTACAGATGGCCTCCACTGCTCCTCCGGTCCACCTGAATTCTCCGAGTACGTCCCGCTCAGTGGTCCACCTCCAGGTACCGTCCTGCTCCGCACGCCTCCACCACGATCAGCGTTGTCCGTCGTCTGCAACCAACACAATGAAGTGCTGGCATAGCCCGTGCATGGGTCAGTACAAGCTACTCAGTAGGGACCCCGAGACCCCCAAAGCTCTCCCAGAATCCACAACGGATAACCACAAAGGAAAGACACAATTACGAAGTAACAACCGACACTGCTTAGGTATATGCCCATACATATACATAAGTCATCAATTCCCGTTCGGATCCAACATCCGAGCCCAAGCTCAACCCAGTCCACAGAGGAAAGCAAAACGTATACCCACACAGGATAGCACAACACAATCCACAAAGGATAGTAAACAGTAAATCCACACAGGATAGTTCAACACAATTTACAAAGGAGAGTAACAGAAGATTCAGCTCACACAGGTATATTTCTTCAAATGACGATAGAGATGAACAGATGTAGCCACTGATTCATCTAATCTGTCAGACCAATAAAGGGTCGGAAGGTACTAACCCCCTGAAATGACCCACATAGGATTGATCATGATGTTGGACCCAAAGCTATAGGGAAACTACTTATCCATCAAGTACAGTGGTTATACCGCTACAACCAAGCGCTCCTCCGTCGTGGGTCTATTGCTACAACCAAGCGCTCCCATGTGCCACTACAACCAAGCGCTCCTCCATCGTGGGTCTTCCGCTACAACCAAGCGCTCCAATGTGCCGATACAACCAAGTGCATCTCTGTCGTGGGTCTGCCGCTACAACCAAGCGCTCCTCGGTGCCGCTACAACCAAGGGCACCTCTGTCGTGGTTCTACCGCTACAACCAAGCGCTCCCATGTTCCACTACAACCAAGCGCACCTCTGTCGTGGGTCTGCCGCTACAACCAAGTGCTCCCCTGTGCCGCTACAACCAAGCGCACCTCTGTCGTGGGTCTGTCGCGCTACAACAAAGCGCACCTCTGTCGTGGGTCTGCCGCTACAACCAAGCGCTCCCATGTGCTGCTACAACCAAGCGCACCTCTGACGTGGGTCTGCCGCTACAACCAAACGCTCCCCTGTACCGCTACAACCAATCGCACCTATGTCGTGGGTCTGCCGCTACAACCAAGCGCTCCCCACTGGCTATCCGTAACACACCGAGTTATTCGATTAGCAGTCGTCAAATCTCAACCGACTCTAGGGTTCCGCACACAACATGCTCATTCCGGGAGGGTCCACTCCACGAGCTAAAAGGTCGATGCATCAACTGACATCCAGTCCGGAGTTGATGTATCCCAAGGTGTACCGTAGTGGTCACTACTGAAGAAATGGAGGATTCCTGTACTGTTCTCATCATCGTCGCAGTCGAATCCACCGAGGATCTCTGTATAGTCGTCGTCGTCATCGAAGTCGCAGCCATCACTAGGGTTCCCAAACACAACAAGCTTGTTCAGGAGGGTCCGCTCCATGAGCCGAGAGGCTCACACATCAACTGACACATAGTCCGAAGTTGATGTATCCAAATGTTCAGTATCGCCAACAGGAACTCAACGTCGCAGACGACACATCAATCGGACGCCCGGTCTGAGAGTTATTGGCTTTTTTTGTTACAGGGGCCCGATTGGTTTTTAAGGCAATACCAACCCGACTGCACTCCACCTGCGTCCAAACCTCGGGCGGAGTGAGCCAAAAGATCCGTCTCAATTAGAGAAATCCACCAAAGCTGACGGCACGTCAATCGGACATCTGTAGCTCAAGATATGAGTGTTTCCGCTCCGAGGGCCCGGTTGGTTTCGTGTACGAACCAACCCGGCCGAACCCAAAGTAATCTGAAATCTTGAGTGCGGTATACCGAAGCGCCCGTCTTGATCCAAGTATCGCGTTGCCACTGACGGCGCATCGTTTGGAGGAATGTAGCTCATGTTATAGGCAAAAGACCGAAAACGTTCCGAAGACGGGGGGGTCCGGGCCCGGCCCGACCCGGCCCGACCCCCCCTGGGTCGGCCGAACCAGGTCGACCCGAACCGGTTCGGCCAGGGCGCGGCCTGGCGCGGCCGGCCGGTCCGGTTCTGCTCGGCCGAGCGGCTACCGCGGGGCGCTGCCCCCGCGGGTTGGAAGTGTCGCGGCCCCCCGCGTGGGGCCGCGTTGGATCAAAGGACACGGCTTTGCCGCGTCCGAGAGCACCGGACCCGCGCGGCTGCGGGTCCGCATGCGCCGCCGCCCCCGGCTGCCGGCGCCTCCGCGGCGGCGTCCCACACCGCCGGTGGCTTCCGCGGGCCACCGGAGTCGCTCCGGTGGTCCGATTCCGTTCCCATCTGCGCCGCTGCTCCTCCCGGGACTCGTTCTTCACTACGAAACCATCAAATTTCCATTGCGGCATGTTCTGTCATCACCTGTCAAATTCGCACAACAACGAAGAACGTCGGAGGGTTGTCGGGCCGTGTTCGTTTGGCCCGCACCCTCCGTGTTAGATAAAAACAACGGGAGAAATTATTTAACACATGAACCAACAATTTTAATAAAATAAAGTTGTTCATATAAACCTTGTTCTTTAACATTAAAGACATGTTCACCGGAATATGAAATATTCACAACAACCCCTACCTCGCCAAGTCGTCGCATGCGTTCTTCGCGGAATTGTTCGTCGCGGAAGGAGGGGATCGTCGCGTCGTCATGGAAGGGCATCGCATCGTCGCGGAAGGGCGTCACGTCGTTATGGAATCCGGCGTTGCGTCGACGAACTCAACGGACCATGAAACAACAGATTTAATTATAAATAATTAAATCGGTGTTTTGTTAAAAACCACAAAGGATATTTAAAGAAAAACCCGAGATCTCTTACCTCAAGAGTTGGAGATCGGAGATTGGGGCAGGGAAGAACGTCTTGGATGAAGTGTCGTCAAACTCCGAGGGTGACGGCGTTCTTCGCGTTCTTTGCGTTCTTTGCGTTCTTTGCGTTGGAGGATGAAGGCACAAGAATCCTGTCATGCCTCTCAACGTGTAATCCTCCAAAAAGTCTTCTTGGTCTTATTTTATTATTACGCCAACAAACGAAAAAGAGGTAAGTAACGACCCATTAATTCGTAAATTAATTCAATGAAAGAAACTGCCCAATTAATTCACGAAACAAACCGCCCAATTAAAATGTGCGTTAAGGATTTAAGAAAACGTGTCAGTTGACTTTCATAATGACGGGTTTTCGCGGGTGCGTTACTTAGCGGAAAGAAACGGCGGGGCTCGTGCGGGCCTCACCTCACAAATATCCTACCAAGAGGGTAGAATATTTTTGCATAATACCCTATCCGTTTCAACTAAGTTTAAGTGGCTTTCAAGTGGCTTCAAGTGGCTTAAGTGAAATAAAATAAAGTTTGTCAAACAATTTAATTTATTTCTTAACGTTAAGCCCAAAAATTAAAAACCACACTCGAGAAAATGCAACTCCGGAAGAGGCGTTTCTAAGAAAACATCGGCGCTGCGATTTCATCGGTGCCCTCAGAATTCGATTCCGGGCAGCAGTTCAAAAGTTAGAAAAACCCGCTCGTCCGTTCACTGAACGTACCTAAGACAAACTTCAGAAAATTATTCCGGGCACACCGGGCCTCAGAATCAGGTGCCGTCAGAAACTGCGCTCTTGTAAAATTCCAAAGAAAATTAAGAAAAATAATTTCCTTGAAATTTACGGGTCTTTACATTACTCCCACCACAGGGCTTTACGTCCCCGTAAAGCTTCACCACAAACATAGGGATACAAAGGCGGTACTGAGCATGCATCTGAGCCTCCCGCTCCCAAGTGCTCTCCTAGAGGTTCCCGAGTTTCCATCTGAAGCGCACTAGAGGAATCGAACGTCCACGTAGGACCCGCTCCTGTCAATCCTCGATCTCCACTAGGACCTCTGCAAAAGTCACCCCATCACCAAAGACCAGCTCTTCATGGTCAAATATTGACGTTGGGTCGTGCACATATCTCCTCTGCTGAGATACGTGGAAGACGTCGTGCACCCGGCGCAACTGTGGTGGTAGAGCCAGGCAATATGCCACCTTGACAATCCTGCTGAGGTCCTGGAAGGGTCTGATGAAGTGTGGAGACAACTCGCCACTTTGGCCAAACCTCCGTAATCCACGTCGAGGTGAGACCTACAAGAAGATGTGGTCGCCATCCTCGAACTCTAGTGGCCTTCGCCTCTTGTCAGTAAAAGACTTTTGTTGGCTCTGAGTTTTCCTCATTCGCTCCTGGATGACCAAGACCTTCTCTTTCGTGGCCTCGACCACCTCTAGTCCCGCAAGAGCTGCTATGATTTCTTCCTTGCCGATAAGAGAAATCTGGTCTCATCCCCTGGATGAACCACGTTCTTTACCTAATACAGTCAATCCCGACATGGATCATAGTAACCCATACCAGGGATGACGTCATAAGGCCTCGACGCTACTACCAAGAGATCCAACCGTTACTCTCGCCTCTAAGGTTTGAGTCACACTGTTGGCATCAGTGTGTGGTAACTAGGTCTCCTCTAGTAGGTACCTCTCAAGTGAGGGTCAAGTCAATAGTCTAAACCGGAACCTCTTAGTAACAACAGAAGAGAGGACATGGATGTAAATGCCACAAGAAACGGTGTCTTTTATTACTGGAGCTCAAGTACAAAGACGCAAAGCATCTACAAACATAAATCAACAAAACTAGAAGTAACATGAACAAAGGTCTCCAGGTCTGGAGATAGTCCCGCTCCTGTCCATCTACTCCCGGAGCTCCATGATCATAGGCCCTAGATGCCTAATGCTGAGCTCTCCCATGTCCTCATGTCCCTTGCGGTCGGGGTGGACCTCCTGGTGGTGGTGGTGGCAACACCCCGAAGAGTCGTCCATCTCCAGCTGCACGGCCAGCTCCCCTGCCATGGCCACCTGCTCTTTATGGCCTGCCCTGATCGAACCTCTGCATCTTCCTGGGGGGCCCTTCGTCCATCTGCTGGTCATTCGTATGGTGGGTCGGATAGTCACGAGCCATGTGACCAATCCTGCCGCATGAGTAACACTGCACTCTCATGGCAAGTCGTTTCCCACCCCAAGTGCCTCGCGCAAACGATCCAGAGTCATGCTGTCGACCACCTGTAGTTCTAGTCCTCATGGACCCCTGCGTCATCTGTCTACTACCCGCTGTAGAAGACTCTGCCGCATGCCGGCAAGTGGTGGGTCCTGCTGCTGGAGGCTGCTCAGTAAGGAAACTCTCCACTAAGATGGCTCTCTCCAACACCCCTTCCTGAGTCGGAATGTTGAGGGAGATCATCGAAGCCCTGATCTCGTGCCTCAGTCCCTGCTCGAAGGTCCGGGCCCGGAAGAACGGGTCCTGTACCATATATGTGGAGTAGTACGAGAGATGAGTAAATCTCGCCGAGTACTGGGCCACTATCATGCTGCCCTACCGCAGCTGTAGTAGCTCCTGGATGCGCACCGCTCGGAGGGTGGCTGGGACGAACTCGGAGCGGAAGATGCTCTCAAAGTCCGTCCAGAGGAGAGATGTCTCGTCGTGCACCTGGAGCATCAAGCTCCACCATCTTTCTGCGGCCGCATGCAGGAGGATCGCTGTGAGGATCACCATGAGGTCTGCTGCTGTCCTCACTAATCTGAAAACCCGTACAAACGCCTCCAGCCAGTCCTCAGCGGCCTGAGGGTCCGTCTCCCCATGGATCCCGGGCGGTCGCTGGCGCTGTAACTCATTCAGTACACTAAGGTGACGTGCATTGTCAGTGGCTGCGGCTGGTAGCATCGGTGGCTCGGCGGGTATAGGTACCGCCGGTGCCTCAGCTGTCAAAGGGCCATGTACTGAGTCCTCGACGCTCGGTGGGCTCCGCCACGCACATCGCTTGGAACCCTAGCAGGCTACCATCGTGGGGCCATTCTGAAAAGGAAACAGGTGCGCCAAGGTCAGAACAGTAAACCTGGTGAGCTCACATAAAGTAATCACAAAGAAAACTTGAAACACATATGTAATCAATGTTTTCGTGCATTAAGTCGGAAATCAAAAGTCATGGTCCTGGTGTACGGATACGTCGGCCGCCGCACCAACACTGGACTCCCTGGACTGATAACCACACCCAATACGCTAAACACTATTGCTTCACATAGAAGAATGATCAGAGTATGCGGTAGAACCGACCAGCTCTGATACCAATTGTGACAACCGGTCCTCGGGGCCCGTGTCGTGACTAACCCAAGCCCGCCTTCCATAGGCCAGGGGCTGGCGACTAGCACCAAGGCGTAACTCCCGGAAAAAGGGAAGGCATTGTCTTTGAAAAGTAAACAAGCACCACAGAGTAAGCAAGCTAAAAAGTAAACACTATGTAAAAACTATAACAAGCTGTGCTGAAATTAAAGGGGGCCGGAAATACAAGCCCAACTGTAATGTACAACTGAAAGGGAAAAACAACAACATAAAGGAAAAGTCACAGCGTCGAGCCGTCCTCTGGAAGTCCCAACTGAAGGGTGGGTACAGATAGCCTCAACTGCTCCTCGGGTCCACCTGACCGCTCCGAGTACGTCCCGCCCAGTGGTCCACCTCCAGGTACCGTCCTGCTCCGCACGCCTCCACCACGATCAGCGTTGTCCGTCGTCTGCAGCCAACGCAATGAAGTGCGGGCATAGCCCGTGCAGGGGTGAGTATAAGCTACTCAGTAGGGACCCCGAGACCCCCGAAGGTCTCCCAGAATCCACAAAGGATAACCACAAAGTAAAGACACAATTATGAAGTAACAACCGACACTACATAGGTATATGCCCAAACATATACCTAAGTCATCAATTCCCATTCGGCTCCAACATCTGAGTCCAAGATCAACCCAGTCCACACAGGAAAGCAAAACGTATACCCACATAGGATAGCACAACAAAATCCACAAAGGAGAGTAAACAGTAAATCCACACAGGATAGTTCAACACAATCCACAAAGGAGAGTAACAAAAGATTCAGCTCACACAGGTATATTTTTTCAAATGACGATAGAGATGATCAGATGTATCCACTGATTCATCTAATCTATCAGACCCATAAAGGGTCGGAAGGTACTAACCCCCCGCAATGACCCACATAGGATCGATCATGAAGTTGGACACAAAGCTATTGGGAAAATCCTTCTCCATCAAGTACAGTGGTTATGCCGCAACAACCAAGCACTCCTCCGTCGTGGGTCTACCGCTACAACCAAGCGCTCCCATGTGCCGCTACAACCAAGCGCTCCTCCGTCGTGGGTCTACCGCTACAACCAAGTGCTCCCATGTGCCGCTACAACCAAGAGAACCTCTGTCGTGGGTCTTCCGCTACAACCAAGCTCTCCCCTGTGCCGCTACAACCAAGCGCACCTCTGTCATGGGTCTGCCGCTACAACCAAGCGCTCCCCTATGCCGCTACAACAAAGCGCACCTCTATCGTGGGTCTGCCGCTACAACCAAGCGCTCCCCAGTGCCACTACAACCAAGCACACCTCTATCGTGGGTCTGCCGCTACAACCAAGCGCTCCCATGTGCCGCTACAACCAAGTTCACCTCTGTCATGGGTCTGCCGCTACAACCAAGCGCTCCCCACTGGCTATCCATAACACGACGAGTCATTCGATCAGCAGTCGTCAAATCTAAACCGGCTCTAGGGTTACGCACACAGTATGCTCGTTCCAAGAGGGTCCACTCAACGAGATAAAAGGTTGATGCATCAACTGAAATGTAGTCCAGAGTTGATGTATCCCAAGGTGTACCATAGTGGTCACTGCCGAAGACACGGAGGATTCCCGTACTGTTCTCATCATCGTCGCAGTCGAATCCACCGAGGATCTCTGTATAGTCATCGTCGTCAATGTCACAGCCAGCACTAGGGTTCCCGCACATAGCAAGGTCATTCAGGAGGGTCCGCTCCACGAGACGAGAGGCTAATACATCAACTGACACAAAGTCCGATGTTGATGTATCCAAAATTTCCGTATCGCCAACAGGAACTCAACGTCGCAGACGGCGCGTCAATCGGACGCCCGGTCTGAGAGTTATTGGCTTTTTTCGTTCAGGGGCCCGATTGGTTTTTAAGGAAAAACCAACCGGACTGCACTCCACCTACGTCCAAACCTTGGGAGGAGTGAGCCAAAAGATCCGTCTCACTTAGAGGAATCCACCAAAGCTGACAGCACATCAATCGGACGTCCGTAGCTCAAGATATGAGTGTTTCCGCTCCGAGAGCCCGGTTGGTTTCGTGTACGAACCAACCCGGCCGAACCCAATGTAATCTGAAACCTTGAGTGCGATATACCAAAACAACCGTCTCGATCCATGGATCATTTTTCCGCTGATAGTGCGTCGTTTGGATCCCCATAGCTCAGGTAACGGGCAAAAGACAGAAAACGGTACGAAGACGGGTGGTCCGGGCCCGGGCCGACCCGGCCCGACCCCCCTGGGTCGGCCAAACCAGGTCGACCCGACCTGGTCCGACCCGGTGGGACCCGGCCAGGGCGCGGCCTGGCTCGTCCGGCCGGTCCGGCTCGGCTCGGCCATGCTGCCGAGCGGCTGCCGCGGGGCGCTGCCCCCGCGGGTTGGAAGTGTCGCGACCCCCCCCCCCCCCGCGTGGGGCCGCGCTGGATGAAAGGACGCGGTTTTGCCACGTCCGAGTGTGACGGAACCTCACCACCGCGGGTCTGCGGGCGCCGCCGCCCCTGGCGGCTTCCGCGGACCACCGGAGTCGCTCTGGTGGTCCAATTTGGTTCCCGTCTGCGCCGCTGCTCCTCCCGGGACTCGTTCTTCACTGCGAAACCATCAAATTTCCGTTGCGGCACGTTTCGTCATCGCCCGTCAAATTCTCACAACACGAAGAACGACAGAGGGTTGTCGGGCCGTGTTCGTTTGGCCTGCACCCTCCGCATTTGATAAAAACAACGGGATAAATTATTCAACACATGAAGTACCAATTTTAATAAAATAAATTTGATCATATAAACCAGGTTCTTTAACTTTAAAGAAACGTTTACTGGAATATGAAATATTCACAACAACCCATACCTCGCCAAGTCATCGCACGTGTTCTTTGCAGAATTGTTCTTCACGGAAGGAGGGGATCGTCGCGTCGTCGCGGAAGGGCGTCGCGTCGTCGCGGAAGGGCGTCACGTCGTCGCAGAATCCGGCATTGCGTCGACGAACTCAACAGACCAAGAAACAACAGATTTAATTATAAATAATTAAATCCGTGTTTTGTTAAAAACCAAAAAGGAGATTTAAAGAAAAACCCGAGATCTCTTACCTCAAGAGTTGGAGATCGGAGATCAGGGCGGGGAAGAACGTCTCGGATGAAGCGTCGTCAAACTCCGAGGGTCACAGCGTTCTTCACGTTCTTCGCATTCTTCGGGTTCTTCGCGTTCTTCGCATTGGAGGATGAAGGCACACGAATCCTGTCAAGCCTCTCAACGTGTAATCATCCAAAAAGTCTTGTTGGTCTTATTTTATTATTACGCCAACAAATGAAAAAGAGGTAAGTAACGACCCATTAATTCGTAGAATTAATTCAATGAAAGAAACTGCCCAATTAATTCACGAAATAAACTGCCCAATTAAATGGTGCGTTAATGATTTAAGAAAACGCGTCATTTGACTTTCATAATGATGGGTTTTCGCGGGTTCATTACTTAGCGGAAAGAAAAGGCGGGGCTCGTGCGGGCCCCACCTCACAAATATCCTACCAAGAGGGTAGGATATTTTTTGATAATACCCTATCCGTTTTAACTCAGTTTAAGTGGATTTCAAGTGGCTTCAAGTGGCTTAAGTGAAATAAAATAAAGTTTGTCGAACAATTTATTTTATTTCTTAACTTTAAGCCCAAAAATAAAAAACCACACCCGAGCAAATGCAACTCCGGAAGAGGCGTTTCTAATCAAACACCGGCGTTGCGATTTCATCGGTGCCCTCAGAATTTGATTCCGGGCACCAGTTCAAAAGTTGAAAAAACCCGCTCGTCCGTTCACTGAATGTACCCAAGCCAAACTTTGGAAAATGATTCCGGGCACACCAGGCCTCAAAATTAGGTGCCATCAGAAACTGAGCTCTTGTAAAATTCCAATGAAAATTAAGAAAAAAAAATTCCTTGAAATTTACGGGTCTTTAAAATTTTACATTTAAACTGATTAAAAAAAAGTGGCAGTTACCAAAGGGGATTGTTCAGCCATTACCATCTATAATGTAGAAATATGAAAATATATACATGGAAATCATTGTAGGGATACCAAATACTTCTCATGGTAACAAGGCAACATGGGTTATTGTGGATTGACTGACTAAATCTACTCATTTCTTTCCTAGTCTTGATACCATTCCTTTGAACCTTCTCTCTCTACTATACATCAAAGAAAATTTCAGGTTTCCTAATGTTCCTCTTTCCATTGTATCTAAAAGTGAACTCATGTTCACTTATATCTTTTTGAAAGGGCTTTATAATTCATTTGGAATAGAATTAATTTTCAGTACATATTTTTATATTAAACCTTCTGGGCAGTTAGAATGGGCGATTCAGACATTCCGAGGATATGGTTCATGATTTTCTAGTGGATAACCATAGATGTTCTTTTTAGCATGTTTTTTATTATAATTTAACATACAATATTGTTTTCATTTCTGATAACATATGCGACCTTTTGAAGAATTATATGGGAAGTTTCATCGAACTTCATAATTATAGGATGAAGTAAGGGAATGGCTGTTAATGGGACTAGAAGTATTATAGGAAGTTTCTGGGAAAGTAATGATGATCTAGAAACACCAAAGGACATCTTAGAGATGGTACAAAAGTTATGCATATAATAGGAGAAATTAACTTTCGTTTGAGCTAGGTGATCATGTTTTTCACAGAATCACACCATGTAAAATTGTTATGCATTTTGGTATATATGTATAGTTATATCCCTGGTTCATTAGACATTATGAAATCTTTGGAATATATGGGAATGCCCACTAATTAGAAACTTTTTCCATGATTTGTTCATAGGAGGAAAATATTTTATTGTTTTGATGTTGATAAAGTATGTTCCAAATTAATGTCATGTTTTGAGGCAACACACAGTTTAGTTGGGAGAGATCTTTTCTTATGTAGAGAAACATATTCATACTCTTGATCAAAGAGAACATGTATTGTGGAATAATATAATCCCCCAAGTAATGATTTTGTGGAGAAACCCTTGGTTGAAGATGTATCATGGGAATGCGAATATGTTATGGTGGAATGGTAACCCCACTTGATTAATTAATAAATATATAATTGAGGGTACACAATATCTAAATGTTTGGGAGAATGTAACCCCTTAAGGAATTAAAAATAAATTCAACAAAATTAATGAAAAACTATGTATAATCATAATAGAAGTTTGTTTTAATGAGATACCTATAAACTAGCCATTAAAAATAATTTTTTCTCTTCTATGATCTGAATTTTAAAAAACACACATCAATAGTTGTGATCAGTAAGTTATTTTCAGCATGATAGAACAAACCTTTTTTTCTTTTGAATAATAACCGAACTTAATGAATAATAATATGAATAGTAGTATGACACAAATGGAAATTAACTCAAATATTATTTTATTTTATTATGGTTATAAGTTAATGATATCTTTAATAATTTTTCGAGGTGATATAAAATGTTTTATAGTTTAAAAGTTATTATATTTCGAATAAAATATGATTTTTTTAATATTAGATTAATCATTTATTGAAAATTAATATTAAAAAATGGAGTTAATTTTTTAATTCATCATGTAAAAAAATGGTTAGGGTGATTTTTTGGGATTTTTTCTAAAATTTATGAATTTTTGTTGAATAGTGAAATATGGTAATATACGATATATTTACGTTATCAGTAATATAATCTATTCCAAAAATCATGGCTGAAGTAATTACACTTCATTAGAATATACATGCAATTTTTATGGTATAGGGTCACATAAATCAATACTACCCCCAGTCTTGTGAAAAATATTAATATAATGATTATAATATTGGAAAACCACTCCTCTTCTCCACTAGAAATACAACCATCATCCCTCTCTTCCTCTCTCACCTCTCATACATTGAGAATTTTCTAAATTATGAAAAATCACCTTACCATGTTTCCTACCCACATCCATGACCTACTGGTCCAACCGAATGACCAAACCCAATGGTCATAAGTAGGATCTCAAGGTGAATGGATCAATTGGTAAGAATCCTTTTTCCATTTATTGTGTTTCGTTTTCAAAACCTATTCTCAATATACACCCATCCCCTCCCCTTATCCATGTTTCATGAATGATCCATAATATTATATAATATTTATGTTATAATATTTTTGAAAAAATCTCATCATCATTCTTTCTCCCCTCTTCCTCTTACACTAAAAATAAAAACATCATATGTGATGTGCTGATTTACCTAAATCATGAATGATATCTTTTGAGTTCCCACTAATTCCTTAAACATATCTATAAAACCACTTTAACGGTAATAAGAAATTTTAATGTGTAAGTAATTTCGTTTTTCTTATTTTGTTAGTTAAAATATATACATAAAATTATGATATATAATGAGAATGGTTCTAGATTATAATATAACCAGAAAAACAATATAATGAGATCTCACTGAATATTTATCTAATAATTCATCCCCATACCATATAAACAGAATTATTTATAGAATAATTTAATATTATGGTAACATATTAATACCATTTCATTCCACTTCTATAGTTTTTCTTCCAACCGGAAAAAAAATCCTTTACCAAATGACCTTGGAAATCAAGTAAACAATTTTCCTAAAAAAATGGAAATAAAAAAATATTATTATTTAGTGTGTGGAATAATGTCAGAAAATGATCATAAAAGTTGTTATAAACATAAATATGATTCTATAAAATATTAATATCACTCTTTTTACCATTACATAAACTTTTTAAAAACGATTTATGTAAGGAAAACATAGGGTAAGTGAAATCTTAACCCAGTTTTAATTCTTTGGGTAAACCATGTGCTTTCTTAATTACGTGATACACATATTATTTGTGTAATGAATTGAATTTTTATTATTTTTTATTGTGTGTATTTACAGTGTGTACACATAATAATTTCATTATATTAATTATCACTTCAATTATATGATTTTATAAGGACATTCTTTTTTAAATACCTCTTTTAAAATTAAATAATACAAATTTAAAAAATCACTGTTTTAATGAAATTATTCAAGTTTTATTATTATTATTAGGAACATGGGAAGTTTTTACCATAGAAGGGACCTATATATCCCTCCATTTCATTGGTTATGTGTATGTTGGAGGTCGACCATATGGTTACTTCAAGTGTAACTGTAATGGTTTTGTCATAAGGTAACCGTGAGGGTTACATAGTAAGGTAGCCAAGAAGGTTACAAATCATAAGGTATTTTTTATGGTTAAAAAATTAAGAATGTAATTCCCCAATATACACTTAATTTAAATTGATATTTTATATGATTTATGGAAATCTCATTTTTCAAAAATTCAGTATATTATTTTTCATGGTTGATAAGAAAGAATTTGTTGAAAGGATTTCATATTTATATAAGTATTCATGAAAAAATGGGTTTTCTTCTTCTATTTATATCCCTTACAATTATTTTTTATGACCATTCCATGTATTTTAATAATTCTCGCAGATTATAAGAATGTGTATGATAAATAAAGATGTAAAGTTTAATTTTAAGAAGTTTGTTAAAAAAAATCATGTCGGTTTTTTTGTTTAATATTTTATGTTTGGTATGAAATAGATATTAATTTAATGGTACCAAAATTGTATTCTTATGGGTTGATATGTATGGGTTATGCCCAAAAATTCTAAAACACTAAAATGAAATGATATTTGGGAATATTATGAAGTGAACTCAAAATTTAAATAAATAGAATATGTAATTTTTTAGGATAAGGCCATATATATTACATCATGGTAGAATGGAAATACCACCATCTTGATCAAAGGATCATTTCTATGGAATCCCAAACCTATTTAAAAATTCTGGGGATTGTCCATTGGGAAAACCTGCATCATTCAATTCTAGGGTGTTAATTTTTAAAAAATATAGCACATCATCTATGTCTAAAGGTGTGGTACTATAACACACCATGTATTTTTGAATTTTTTTTGATAATACAATTTCAATGATATGTTCCATTATACACAACATTATGTTCTATAGAACCCCAATAAACTCTTTTATTATTATTTGTAATTGATCATTATAAAAAAGTAATTAGGAATGGTAGTATAAATATTAATAACCCAATTTCTAAATTTAATTATAATTTTTTCATATAAATAAAACATATTGATAATAATTTATTAATTTTTGGTGAATGATTTATATTCATCGAAAATTCCCTTTTCTCAAAAATGTTTTATCTTTTTCTAATGAAATAATAAAATTAATTTTGTATGCTTTTAAAAACTTCATTTAAAAATACATATTGAAATTTCTAAATATACATGAAAAATTATCTTTTAGTGAATTTTTCTGATATTTTTACAGTGATAAATTTTTTGTTGAATTGAAAAAATCATATATTTTTTTAAAAATTGTATTCTTATTGGTAAAATTTTGAAGCTGTATATTATTTTAAGATGATTTTATAATATGAATAATGAAAATTATATATTTATTAATTAAATATATATATGAGTATTAAATATTATATTGATTTGTAATATTTAACCTATTTATAATATTGAATGTTTTTCATTGGAAAACAATTTTTTGTCACCATTGTGTGTCTAATATAAAATTAAATTCTTCAACTTATGTGAATTGGGTATTGGAATATTCATTATAATTTTTGAAATAGAACAATTTATATTATATAATAATTTCAACATAATATTTTTTAATTAATAGTGTGAAAAATGAAAATTAATTATTGAGGATAAGGATTTACAGGGGTTAAACTAAAATTATAAAGGGTAAAATGACCCATAAAAATTTTCAAATCACATTGGATGAAATCATGTCTACCTTAACATATATATTTATTGTTAATAATCCATTATAGAGAATTTTTTAATGTTAAAAACAATCTTAAAATTTATTTATTATAAAATTCATCATTTATTCTCTCCCCACATATAAAAACCACACTCTCTTCTATCATCTTCACATATAAAAAAACCGTTTTTCATCCATTAAATATCCAAATACCATATTTAATTCCAACAAAAAAATTTATGAGGCCTTTTTTTATATGGAAAACCTCCACATAAGGCTGTAGGTATGAACCTAATGAGGTTCTCTAATAAAGAGCTAATATTCTTAAACATGATTTATTGCTTTATTTATTTTTCCACCTCTATAAATTATTATTCAAAATGATGATATATTTACACGAGTATCATATATACACTAATTGTTTTACTTTGTTAACGGAATAACAAATATCTATCTACTTTTCTGTCAAATGGGAAATGATACGGCCAGTCAGGGGTATAGCAGATTGCCTCCTCGCAAACCAATGTAATTATTTTTTCAACATCACCTATTAGGGTTGTATATAATGATATAGTTATGTAATATATAAAAAATTTATGAAATAATTACACTTAAAAAATTAAAATATTTCAAAAAAATTCTTACATTCAATTATTTGTGAGTAAGATAATATCTATCTCGTGTATGACACATTATTGGTTGTCGAAGTGTTGTGATTAACTTCTCACAAATGCATTACATGGATGGTAATTAGAACAAATTTAATTTCTACATGTAATATATATGAAATATAAATGATTATTTAATGGTAATATATTATTTAAAATTCATTTATTTCATTCGTTGACAAAATGGAAACATAACCCATGTGTAAGTATGTCCTACCAAGTGCATAAATGATGTAATTCATTTTCTATATCTAAAATTAATTTATTATTTAAAATGATTATATAATAAATATATATGATATTTATATCATGGGTAAAATTATATATATGATTAAATCAGGTTAAAAGTAAATTTACTAATAATATAAAACTAATACAGACAATAAAAATAAAACATTTATTACATCAAACACTATTTTAACAAGTATTTTTTTAAAAGTGTAATAATGGGTCCTAATAAAAATAATATATAGTACGACCCATATTATTATTTCTATGTAATATATTTATGATATACTTATATTTTTATATAGTAGGTTTCAATGAGAGTGATGAAATTCCAGACTTATGGTAAGTTTTTTTTTTGTCAAAAATGATCTTCTTAGAACATACTATATGTTATGACCCTATCATCTTTTATTTGTCTTATATAAATCCTATTTGACATTTAATTTAATGATTTTTTTATTCTAATGATATTTTATGTTTCGTTTAACATTATACTTCAATTGTTCTTATGATTCTAAAGATACCACAGTAGTAAAAGTTTAAGATAACAATCTCATTGTTTATTAGGATTGTTTATGATTATATCTCTGATTATAATATATTATGAACTACATATCAACAAAATCATGAATTTTATTCTACATTTGTTATTTAATGAAAATAGTTTTGTAGTTTTCAATTTTCTATCCTTATTTACTCAATATTTTAAAAGAAATAATTTAAGAAATCATGACATTATTTCTCTCTTCTTTTGAAAGTACTTTCTCTTCCATATCAATGTATTTTAAATATGTTTTATGAAATCGATTATTTTTCCTTTATAAACATTTAAATTAAATTTTAAATTTTTTTAAAAAATTTGTATAACTATTCATGCATTTTTATAAACAAAGTCCAATTTTATTTTACAGGAAATGTATGAGAATCCATTTATTAAAAAGGTATTTCGACATGAACATAATTTTGAATATAATGATTGATACATGAATTAAATTTTCCGTCATATTTTTCCAAATTTATTTTCATGTAATGTCATTAATTTTTTAAATGAATTTTTATTTTTGAAAATTGTTTTTAAATATGATAGAATATTTTCTTCATGAAATGTTATAGGTGAGCTTTAAAACCTAATATCCATCTATGTTGACATCCTTTAATGTCACAAATGATATACTTGAGTTAAAATACAAAGATTAAATTACATATATTTCAATAAATAGGTATTTTATGGGGAAAATAGGTTTACAAAGCCATTTTCTCTCCATTGGTCATACCACAATTAAATAGTTATGATACTCGATTATTATTTCCTTGGGTTATTATATGATTAAATAATGAAATTATTATGAAACCATTATCTTTTACACATCATATGCAATAACGATTGTTTTTTTGAACATATTTAATTTCATGGGTTCCGATATGTGGAATGGTTTAATATCTTACAGAATTTGTTTGTATGATTATCATTGTGAGAAACGTGGGACATATATAACCTTACATTAAATTAGGTAATGATTGATATTGTCTATTATAAATATGTCTAATGGGAAGTAAACCTGGATTTTTAAGGTAAATTGTTCAATATGATAGTATTGGAAGTGAACGATGACTAAAATTGTGTTTAGGGAAGTGAACCCATTTCACCATGACAGTTTTGGCATTAAACATTGACTAACAAGGTAATGATTTTCTATGTTTTTTAATTACACAAATCTATGTATTATTTCAATTTTATGTTCTCATGGATAATATTATATGATTACTTTATGAATAATGTCTTAAGAGAATCCAAGAATTATGCCATGACTCATGTTTATGATCTACGATATATATGTTATGGTTTCCATATTATGTTTTCATGTTCTAAAACCATTATTCTAAGAGTATATTGATATAACTCATGATTTAAATTACTGAGAATCTTATCTCACACATTTAAATGTTACATTTGTATATGTCATGGTGAAAGTTAACATAAATGAAACTATTATTATGCCCATGCATTCGTAAGGCACAAAACATTAGTTGTTATTATTAACATTTTAATACAAATTATAAAACTTAATAATTCATATTTATATTGAAAATATTCAAATAATAAATGAAAAAATACATATTGATGGAATAAAAGTAATAGGAATGGTGGTGGAACTAGGAAGTCAAACCATAAAAAATAATTTCAGCTTAATGAAAGAGTTTTCTAATCGTTAAAAAATGTGTAGTACCAGATGTAATAAGATGTGCCATATTAGTTGAATCTGTAAATAATCATCCTTACACTGTTATCTCATTACCTTCATATGCTGGCACATCCATGTGTTCTCCTACAATAATAGTTTAATCAGTACATATTGCTTAAAAATAAGATACAAAGCATAAAAAATATAGTTTTATCAAAATTCATAAGTTTTTATGTTACCTTAATAGATTCATAGGAAATATGAATAAATAACACTACTCCATACATCTTGTTTCAATGAAAATGATTTATAAGTACGGGAAAAAATGTACCTGCAAATTTTTAAAACCCAACCCTTATTTAGTTAATATAGATGCCTTTTTTGTAGAATACATACCCATTGACAGTGGTGTTTTTTTTCTAAAAATAAATCAATAAACCTAATAAATTGAATATTCAGAACTTATCAGATTCTGATAGTTTGTTTCATCAATATGTTAAAAAATATAATGACCTAGTTTATTTATTTATTAGAATACTTCCAATGAAAAAATAAAGAGTCTGTCATCATGAAAAGCATCAGAAAAAATGAAGAATGAAAAGGATATATTATCATTATAAATAATAGGAAAATATTATATATTTACCTTTATGAATGCATGATTCCAAGATGCAGTGTAAACCATGGTAGTTGAATATTGATAATCTCTCTAATCCTGAAATATAAAACCACAAGATAATTTTAGTTGCAATTCCAGTTCGTAGATGAATATTGATCATTCATTTTCCAATTTTTATCAGAGAAAAAGATGAAAATATATTTTATATTAATTTTTATTCCATGATAATAAATATAAAATTGAATCTAAACATTCAGAATGCATGAATTCCAGAATTAATACTTTGAAGCGTCTCGAGAGTGTTGTGTGGATGGTTTTGAATCATACCTATATATAAAAGTAATGGGTAAGCAGTGGGGCTACCAGATTTGTTTTCACTAATTGGAGACATTATTCCATTCCATGAAGCTTCAACAGAGATCTCTCAACTACTTTAGAAGACTATAAAATATGAAATTGAATTACAAATAATTTTTAGATAGTTTGAATCCTGGTGTAGCATGACAATCCATATCCCCATTCATTTCTACTTTGAAGCTGTATAAATTAAAAGTGCATCCATTTTCAAAAAATTTAAAATATCCATACTATTTGAATGCAATCATCATGACTTGGGTTTGATGGCTGATATTCACTGTTGATCCCATGAAAAAGTAATTAATTTTTCGAACCTAGTGAGTAGATGATAGAAAGTAGAAAACCCAACATGAAAAATGAATGCACTTGAAAATAAAATCAAGCCAACTGTGAAATTATTATGTGGAGAATAATAAGTAGTTTAGTTTCATGAATTGTAGGAGGGAATTAAATAACCCTTAAAAGTGTCATTAATAGTTTTAGTGTTTGAAATATCCTATATTATCATCATTAAAAGACACATATCAAACATAGTTTAAGAGAAATGAAATTGTAGTAAATGAAGATAAACCTAACCTTAGTATACTCATCGCATGTATGATGAAAGAATTTCTATTTGGTGATAGAAAAACAATATGAAATAAAAAACATATGGAATTAATTGGTACTATAAGACATGTTCTTAATAAAGGTCTGATGATACTACATGAATAAAAAAAAGTGTTCTCAGGAATAGTAATATTTACTAATCATTATTCAAAAAAATCAAAAACTATTAATATCTCAATAGTTAGGTGGTGACATGGAGGAGGTCAACATGTGAACAACAATGGAAAACATAGGAAACCCATTGATAGGACGGCATGTTTAAAAGGTGTCCACCTAAAATCATACAGGAATCACTGGTTCATAACCATAAATATGAACAAAACATTAATGTCAGCCTCTAATCACTCTTTCATGTATTATACAAATGACAAAAATATACACAGATAACCTAAACTCAATATGTGTGGATAATCTACACACAGACACACAGTTTCTAGTGTAAGGGATTATTAATAAGTAAAATGGGAAAAATTATATAATTGTGAATCAAAACTTAATGAGGGGATAAAGTAGGTCTTTTGGCCATCCATGTTTAACCAATATATTATTAATACAATGTACCAAATCAATGGATTCTATGTTCTCCTTTCAACAAACCAAGATTGAGTTTTTCGTGCTAAGTATGTCATAAAATAAAGATCCTTCAAAACCCTAAGCACCTTCACAGCACACTCCATCGACATATCGAATGGTGTAGAGTCATATGATATCAAGATTGCGAGGTCCGCAGTTGATCATTGTAATGTGCAATGGAAAAGGAGTGGGGGTCTTGAAAGGGGGAGAAGAGTGACACAATGTCGAGAGGGGTTGAGGAGGGATTTGTGGAGGGTGGTGGTGTCGAGAGGTAGATTCAGGGATATATGGAGTTGGGGAGGAGTAGGAAAATCGAGGCGGAGGAAAATTGGAGGTAGAAATGGAGGCATAGCATGGTTAGAGAGGTGATTATAGGAGGGAGATGAGGATATTTTAGAACCCTAATAGTATTGGAGGAAAATCGGTAGCAGGAGATGAAGCGCGATGGTCATAGTGGGAACCCAAAATTGGAGAGTTGTAGTTTTAGGGGTTTTTGATGAAGTCCTAGGATGAACATGATTCAGCAGAGGGAGACAGATGGGTAGTTTTTGCGGGCGATTGATGATGAAGAGGCAGAGGTGAAGAAGAAATCGACTGGAAACATATTCGCAATAGAGGGAAATCCTGAGTGGTGGAAGGAGTAGAGTGAGCGTGCCAAAAACATTGATGGTG
Organism: Viscum album; assembly: GCA_963277665.1. NCBI lineage: Eukaryota > Viridiplantae > Streptophyta > Magnoliopsida > Santalales > Viscaceae > Viscum > Viscum album. The sequence goes on along the minus strand of CAUJRU010000357.1, from coordinate 476,469 downwards.
ATGGGGTGACGTGGAGGCCTGTAGTGATCACACGTCATGTTAATGCAACGTAGGATTACAAAATATAAAATATAATTGGTAAATTGTTTAAATTACATTCCCTTGAAAACCAAAAACCATTATTTAGCCTTTTCCTTATCATTTCATTCACTCGAGTTACAGCCAACCAAACCAGACATTGGTCTAATGAAATTCAAAAAATGATTGAAAATAAAAAACATTATTAAATGACCACCTTTAAAATATATATAAATTAAATATTAATATTATGATGGTTAGAAATTTACAAATCCTTTCAATTTCATATAAATACTTAAAAAAAAATGGCTTTACCAAACATGTTCAGTATGTTCAATATTAGAAAACATATAAGAACTAAAAAACTAAAGAAATGAGTGTATTAAAATTTCAAAATGTAAAAAGTAACCATGAACTCTGGAAACAAATTATAAATTTAACGTTTATAAACATATAGAAACAAGAAAAACAAATCATACCTTCCCATTGATGTCTAATTCAAGTATTATGATGTCGAACCCAAGATAAAATTGTGTATCATTATATTATCAACCATTAGAGTTTTAAAAATGTAAAATTGAAGAGTTATTAACTTTAAATCAAATCCTATATCAACCAAAGAAACATGATAATGGTCTAATGACATTTAAAAAAAAAGGGAAAATAGACAACAATAATGAATGATCACCATGAAGATCTCAAAAATTATCAATGAAAATAACCTTGATAGTTCTAAATTTAAAAATATATGCAATTTTCTTAATATTTATAAAAACATCAAAATATGGGTATACTAAACAAATTCAAATAGTTCAATTTAAGCCATCATAAAATAATAAAAATCCATTTGAAATGAGAGAATTTAATATTGGAGATGAAAAATGAAACCTTTCTTGTAGAAAAAACAATTCGAATTGAACATTAATTCATAGGAAGAAACATCCATAAGAACTCATGTCAGAACCCATCTGTCACGACTCGTCCTCAGGGCTCGGGCCGTGACTACCCCAAGCCCTCCTTCCATATCCCAGGGGCTGGCAACTAGCACCAAGGCGTAAATCCCAGTAAAAATGGAAGGCATTGCCTTTGTAAAGTAAACAAGCACCACCGAGTAAGCAAGCAGAAAAAGTAAACTCTAAGTAAAAAACGGTACAACAGTAAATGTGGAAATGTAAGTGGACCAGTATACAAACCCAAACTGAAAGTAAAGTATAACTCGAAAAGGGAAAACATCAACTGAAAAGTAAAAGATGCTACGCCGAGCTGTCCACTGTAAATCCCACCTGAAGGGTGGTTACAGATAGCTCCACTGCTCCATGGGTCCCTTCGTCCGCTCCATGTGTGTCCCGCCCAGTGGTCCACCTCCTGGTACCATCCTTCTCTGCAAGCCTCAACCACGATCAACGTTGTTCGTCATCTGCAACCAACACAACTTAGTGCGGGCATAGCCCATGCAGGGGTGAGTATAAGCTACTCAGTAGGGACCCGAGACCCCCGAAGGTCTCCCAAAATCTACAAAGGATAAACCAAAAAGGAAAGATAAAATCACGAAGTAACAACCGTCACAGCTTAGGTATATTCCCATACATATACCTAAGTCATCAATTCCATTACGCTCCAACCTCCGAGCCCAATTACAACCCAGTCCACACAGGAAAGTATACGTATTCCACACAGGAAAGAAAAACGTAATCCACACAGGATAGGACAACACAATCCACATAGTAAAGTAAACAGGTTTCATCTCACACAGGTATACTTTTTCGAAAAATGACAGAGATGATCAACAATCGATCTATGTCTTCAGACCCACAATGGATCGATAGGTACTAACCCCTGAAATGACCCACACAGGATGGGTAGGAAACTAACCCCCGCAATGACCCACACAGGATCGAACCCACACAGGATCTGTAGGCGCTGGCTCACACAGAACCGTTGAGCACTGACCCACACAGGATCAGACCCACACAGAATCGGTAGCACTGATCCACACAGGATCACTGAGTGCTGAAGTCGTCGTCGTCGAATCCACTGAGGATCTCTGCACAGTCGTCGTCGCCACAGTAGCAGTCGCAGCCAGCACTAGGGTTCCCGCACACAGCAAGCTCATTCGGGAGGGTCTGCTCCACGAGCCAAGAGGCTGATACATCAACTAACACATAGTCAAGAGTTGATGTATCCAAAAGTTCAGTATCGTCAACAGGAACTCAACGTCGCAGACGGTGCGTCGATCGGACGCCCGGTCTGAGAGTTATTGGCTTTTTCATCCCAGGGGCCCGGTTGGTTTTTAAGGCAAAACCAACACAACCATACTCCACCTGCATCCAAACCTCGGGCGGAGTATGCCAAAAGATCCGTCTCAGTTATAAAAAATCAACAAAGTATATGGCACGTCAATCGGACGTCCATAGTTCAAGAGATGAGTGTTTCCGCTCCGAGGGCCTGGTTGGTTTCGTGTACGAACCAACCCGGCCGTATCCAAAGTATTCAGAAACATTGACTGTGATATACCGAAACGACCGTCTCGTTTTAAGGATCATGTCTCCACTGGCGGCGCATCGATCGAAGGTCCGTAACCCGAGTTATGGTCAATTGAACCCAAACGGTCCGAAAAAGGGGGTTTCGGGCCCGGACCGACCAGGACCGAGTTCCCCTGGGTCGGCCCGAACTGGGTCGACCTGCCCCGGGTCCGGGTCGGCCCGACCATGCTCATCCCAGCCCGACCCGGTGTGGCCCAGCTCGGCGCGGCCCGGCCTGGCGGCCCGGCCCAGCGACCCGCGCGCTGGGCGCGCCGGTCGGTGCTCGGCCAAAACGGCCGCACGTTTTTGCCGGCTCGCCCAGGGGGGGGGGGATGCCCCTCCTGTTTCATGTAACCACAACCCTTTATTTGGGACCGCTTTGAAGTCCGTCCGGGGTAATTAATTCCCCCGGCTCCTCTCTGTTTGGCCGGCCCGACCTGGCCGGCCAGTTCCTGCTCAACGGGACCGGCGATGGCCGGTCCCCTTCCAGCTCCGATGTCAGCGGCCCGGTCTGACCGCCAGTCACCTTTCTCCACCGCATCCCGGAACCGGCCGCGACCCTTGTCGTTCGGAATGGCGCGACGGCGACGCGCCCCTCCGTCGTGGCCCCGGTACCGGCCGCGGTATTTTCGGGTTTTCATCGACGCGGCGCGATGACGTCGCATCCTTGATCTTCTATCCACGGCGCGGCGCGACGTCGCCATGCATTTCCTTTCGCATGATTCTTCATGGTGCAACGACACCACGCCTTCCCACACCAAACCACAAAGGAACCAACATGAAAAATAAGGAGGAGGGTTGGCCGTGTTTGTGCGGTCCGGCCCCCTCGCGTTATTCGATAACTATTGATTTTAAAATTTCACGAAGAAATTCCGGAATGTAACACGCAAAAAATAATTATTTACAATCCCCTACCTCAGTTTCAAGAACGGTGTATGTCAACGAGCCACGGAAGACAATCGTCGCAGAAGTCAGGCGTCACGGAAAACGAACGTCTATTCCGTTGTCGTCGAGGTGCGTCCGACGAGGAAATGTCGTTGGAGAAGTTCTTCGAATTCTTCTACAGAGATGTTCTTCATTAAAGAATGGTGTTCTTCTTCGGAGTCTGAGGTGTTCTTCAGGTTCTTCGACGAAGTTGAAGAAGAAGAAGACTTCCTCAACCCCTTAACCCTTTCTCTCCCAAGTCTCCACACAAGAAAAACTAACCCCAAAATAAAATAAGTCTCCCACTTATTTTATTAACCCAACATAGGTTTTTGAATTCAAGAGTTTGAAAAATCAAAACCCACATTTAACTCACATAAGTTATTAACCTGAGTTGTTAATAAATTAAAGAGGTAATAAGTTGGGAAAACATAAATGGGGGGTTAAGGAGTTAAAAAGGGGGAGGTGAAAGGTTGGGGCTCGTGTGGGCCCCACCTTTCAATTATCCACACAGGAGAAGTTGGGTGGATGTGGGCCCCACCACCAACTTCCAATGGGAGAAATTATCCACATTGATATAAAATAATATTGATCCAACAATTTTATTTACTTCTTAATTAAACCCCATTAATAAACTTTCTCTCTCGCACAAATGCAACTACGGTAAAGGTTCCCATAAGAGAATACTGGTGTTGTGAGTTCATCGGTGCCATCAAATTTCAATTCTGAGCACCGGTTCAAAATATAGGAATTCCCGCTCGTTCGTTCACTGAACGTACCCGAGCTAAACTCCGGATAGAAATTCCGGGCACTCCGGGCCTCGAAATCAAGTGTCGTCTGAAACTGCGATCATGTAAAATTCCAAAGAAAATTAAGAAAAAATTTCCCTTGAATTTTACTGGTCTTTATATTTCTCCCACATCAGGGATTTACGTCCCAGTAAAGATATATCGAAAACTAGGGATACAAATGTGGGTCCTGAGCATGCATCTGAGCCTCCCGCTCCCAAGTGCTCTCCTGGGGGTTCCCGTGCTGCCATCTGATCCACACTAGAGGAATCGACTGTCCACGCAGGACCTGCTCCTGTCGATCCTCGATCACCACCGGGACCTCCGCGAAAGTCTCCCAACAATCAACGTCGAGCTCCCCATGGTCAATGATATGTGTCGGGTCGTGCACGTATCTCCTCATCTGAGATACGTGGAAGACGTCGCGCACCCGGTGCAACTGAGGTGGTAGAGCCAGGCGATAAGCCACCTCGCCAATCCTGCTGAGGACCTGGAATGGTCCGATGAAGCGTGGAGACAACTTGCCGCCTTGTCCAAATCTTCGTAATCCACGTCGAGGTGAGACACGCAAGAAGACGTGGTCGCCATCCTCGAACACTAGTGGCCTCCGCCTCCTATCAGCATATGACTTCTGCCGGCTCTGAGCTGTCCTCATCCTCTCCTGGATGACCTGGACCTTCTATGTCGTGGCCTGGACCATCTCCGGTCCCACAAGTGCTGACTCCCCAGGGTCTTTCCAGCACAAAGGAGATCTGCAAGGTCGGCCGTACAACGCCTCATATGGTTCCATCCTGATTGTGGAGTGGTAGCTATTGTTGTACGCGAACTCCACCAAGGGTAGGTGGTCCTCCAGCTACGACCAAAGTTGAGGACGCATGCCCAGAGCATGTCCTCGAGAGTCTGAATGGTCCTCTCCGTCTAACCATCCGTCTGAGGGTGAAAGGCTGTCCCCAGAAGTAGTTGCGTCTCGAACGCCTCCTGCAATCCCTTCCATATCCGGGAAGTAAAGCGAGCATCTCGATCGGAGACGATAGAAGATGGTACACCGTGAAGCCGTACAATCTTCTGAACGTAATGTCATCCCAAGCTCTCCACTGAGCCCTGATCTCTGATGGGTAAGAAGTGAGCCGACTTGGTGAGTCAGTCGACAATCACCTAAATGGAGTCGTGACCTCTGGAAGTGTGTGGAAGTCCGGTAAAGAAGTCCATAGATATCCCGTCCCTCTTCCACTCTGGGACCTCCAAGGGCTGTACCAAGCCTGCTGGTACTTGGTGCTCTATTTTCACCTGCTGGCAGGTGAGGCAACGAGAAACGAACTCAGCCACAGCCTTCTTCATGCCTGGCCACCAGTGATGTCGTCTAAGATCTGGTACATTTTCGCAAATCCGGGATGTACCTCCAAGGGAGAAATGTGAAACACTCTCAGCACCTCTTCCCGTAAAGCAACTAGTACCAAGGTACGCCCTCTGAAAAGGATGTCGTGCTCTACTCCAATAGAGAAACCATCAGGTGCCTGTCTTGAGGATATCTGTGCACGCCGCGTCTCACAGTCAGTGTCCCCACGCTGTGCCTCTCTGACCTGCTATAGTAGTGGAGGAGTGACTGTGATAGAATGAAGGAAGGTTGCTCCCTCACTATCCACGAAGGATATCTGCAAAGCGGATAGCAGCTCTGTCACCTCCTCAAGTAGATGAATGCACGTCCTCCTGCTGAGAGAATCAGCTACTACGTTTCCCTTCCCAGGAGTACAGACTATCTCAAAGTCATAGTCCAGGAGGAACTCGAGCCATCGCCGCTGTCTCAGATTCAGGTCCCTCTGAGAGAAGATGTATATGAGACTCTGATGGTCAGAAAAGACTATAAAGTGCTCGCCCATCAGGTAGTGTCGCCATGTCTTCAGAGGGAAGACCACTGTGGCTAACTCCAGGTCATGGGTAGCGTAGTTCTGCTCATGCAGCCTCAAATGACGTGATCCATAGGTGATCACTGCCCGCTCCTACATCAGGACACATCAGAGTCCGGTGCCTGATTGATCGTAGTAGACTACATACCTTACTCCCTCCTCAGGCAACCTTATGATAGTTGCACTGGTCAATCTCTGTCTCAGCTCTTGGAAGCTCTGCTGACATCTGTCTGACCACACGAAGGGTTTCCCCATCTTCATCAAAGCTGAGAGTGGTGTCGCAACTCAGGAGAAGTCTAGCACGAATCTCCGGTAGTATCCAGCTAGTCCCAAGAAACTCCGCACCTCCGTCATGCTCCTGGGTGGCTCCCAAGCTAGCACTGCACCGATCATCGCAGGATCCACTACAACTCCCGCCTTAGAGATGACGTGTCCTAAATAGTGGAACTCACGTATCCAAAACTGGCACTTCGAGAGATTACCATAAATTTGGTGCTCTCGGAGTGTGTCTAGTACAACCCGTAAGTGGTAGGCATGCTCCTCATCAGTCATTGAGTAAATCAAAATGTCGTCGATGAAGAACACGACAAATCGATTGAGGTATGGCTGAAAGATCCTGTTCATGAGGGCCATGAACACTTCTGGAGCATTGGTTATGCCGAAAGGCATAACCATGAACTCATTGTGGCCATACCAACATCTGAAGGCTGTCTTCTGCACGTCCTCGTCTTGAACTCTGAGCTGATGATAGCCTGACCTGAGGTCTATCTTCGAGAACCACCGTGCTCCTTTGAGCTGATCGAAGAGGCCATCAATCATCGGTAGCGGATACTTGTTCCTCACTGTCACCTGGGTGAGGCGATGATAGTCGAAACAAAGTCGCAAGCTCCCGTCCGCCTTCTTGGAAAACATAATCGGGGAAGCCCAGGGTGAGACACTAGGTCGGATGAACCCCTTTCCATGCAAGTCCTCCAATTGTACCCGTAGCTCTCGAAGCTCAGAGGGGGACATCCGATATGCTGGAGTCGATATCGGGGCTGTCCCAGGGTACATGTCAATATAAAAGTCTACCTCTATGCGAGGAGGTAGCCCTGGAACGTCGTTGGGAAAGACGTCCGCATACTGATCCACCACTTCAGGAAAACCAGGACTTCGCACGTCAACTGCTCCTAGGATGATGCTAGCCAACTGATGAGTGATGGGATGTCCTCTCCTCTGTGAGAGTCCATCCTATGCAACAAAGTCTCCCTTCTCGCTGGTGAAGGTGAACTTGCTCCCGTCGGTGCGTACACATTGCACCTTGCACCTAAAACAGTCAATATGTGCATGGACTATAGACAACCAATCCATGCCCAAGATGACGTCGTAAGGCCTCGATGCCGCTACAAGAAGATCCCAATCGAATCTCTCGCCTCGTAGAGTAAGCTCACACTGCCGGAACCAGTGCGTAATCGTCGAGTCTGCTCTCGTAGGAGTCTCTGGGCGTAAGGATCGAGCCAACGGCTCTGTCGGAATCTCCGAGCTCCGAACAAGGGCAGAAGCTATGAAAGAGTGACTCGCTCCTATGTCTATAAGTACTGCAGAAAGGGTGTGATAGACATAGATAGTACCTTGAATCATCTCGGGTGTGCCGTGGTCGTAGGCCTCTGCTTCCTGGAGCTGTTCCTGTCTCTGCCCGCCAGCTCCCTGTGGTCGGGGTGGACCTCCTGGAGGTGGTGCTGGTAAAGCCTCAAAGCGTCTCCCACCACCTGCTGCTCGGCCAGCTCCCCTACCTCGTCAGCCTCCTCCTTGGGGACTGCCACGGTCGACCCTCTGCCTCTGCCTTGGTGGTCCCTCAATCGTCTACTGCTCCTCGGCACGGCGGGTTGGGCAGTCACGAGCCATGTGGCCCTGCCCGCCGCATGAGTAGCACTGTCTGCCTCTTGAAAGTCTGGCTCCGTGCTGTGTGCCCCGCACTGCTGAGCCAGTGTCCTGAGGTCGTCTGCCTGAGGGTCTAGTCTGCCTAGACCCATGTGTCATTCGTCGACTGCCTACTGCAGAAGACTCTACTACGTGTCGCCCTGCGGTGGGTCTCGGTGCGGGTGTAGACTTAGACAGAATTCTCTCGATCAAAAGGGCTCACTCTAGTACTCCTGTCTGAGTCAGAATGCTGAGGGAGATAAGAGATGCCCTGATCTCGTGTCTCAATCCCTGATCAAATGTTCGGTCCCATAATAATGGGTCTCGTGCCATGTCTTTCGAGTAGCGCGAGATATCGGTAAATCTCGCTGAGTACTGGGCAACCGTCATGCTGCCATTCCGCAGCTGAAGAAGCTCCTGAATGCGTACCGCACGGAGGGCGGCTGGGACGAACTCCGAGCGGAAGAGTCTCTCAAAGTCCGTCTAGAGAAGAGATGCCTCATCGTGCACCTGGAGCATCAAGATCCACCATCAGCCCGCTGCTGCGTGCAGTAGCCTCACTGCGAGGATCACCATGAGGTCTTCTGGTGTCCTCACTAGCCTGAAAACTCGTACCACTGCCTCCAGCTAGTCCTCGGCTACCTGGGGGACCATCTCCCTGCGGAACCTGGGCGGTCTCTAGCACTGGAACTCATGCAGTGTACTGAGCCGACGTGCATCGTCATCGGATGGTGCTGGAAGCATCGGTGGCTCGGCGGGTAGAGCTACTGCCGGTGCCACTACTGACAAAGGGCCCTGCACCGAGGCCTCGTCGCTCGATGGGCTGTCGTCACGCTCGACTCTCATAACACTAGCTGACTGCTGTCATGGGGCCATCCTGAAAAGGAAACAGATGCGCCACGGTCAGAACAGTATACCTAGTGAGCTGATACAAAGTAATCACAAAGAAAACTTGAAACACACACGCAATCAATGTTATCATGCATTAAGTCGGAAATCAGAAGTCAGGGTCCTGGTGTATAGATACGTCGGCAGCGGCACCAACATTGGACTCCCTAGACTGATAACCACACTCAATACGCTAAACACTATTGCTTCATATAGAAAAAGATCAGAGTCCCAAGTTCTGTGGTAAAACCGAAATACTTTGATTCCAATTTGTCATGACCCGTCCTCGGGGACCGTGCCGTGACTACCCCAAGCCCGCCTTCCATAGGCCAGGGGCTGGTGACTAGCACTAAGGTGTAAATACCAGTAAAAAGGGAAGGCATTTCCTTTGTAAAGTAAACAAGCACCACAGAGTAAGCATGCGGAAAAAGTAAACTCTAAGTAAAAACTGGTACAACAGTAAGTGCGGAAAAGTAAGTGGGCCAGTATACAAACCCAAACTGAAAGTAATGTACAACTCAAAAGGGAAAAAACAACTAAAAAGTAAAAGCCGCTACGTCGATCTGTCCACTGGAAATCCCACCTGAAGGGTGGGTACAGATAGCTCCACTGCTCCACTGGTCCCACCGTCCGCTCCGAGTGTGTCCCGCCCAGTGGTCCACCTCCTGGTATCGTCCTGCTCTACAAGCCTCAACCACGATCAACGTTGTCCGTTGTCTACAACCAACACAATGTAGTGCGGGCATAGCCCATTCAGGGGTGAGTATAATCTACTTAGTAGGGACCCTGAGACCCCCGAAGGTCTCCCAAAATCCAGAAAGGATAAACCACAAAGGAATGGTACAATCACGAAGTAACAACTGTCACTGCTTAGGTATATGCCCATACATATACCTAAGACATCAATTCCAATATGCTCCAACCTCCGAGCCCAAGTAGAACCCAGTCCACACAGGAAAGTATACGTATTCCACATAGGAAAGCAAAACGTAATCCACACAGGATAGCACAACAAAATCCACACAGGAAAGCAAACAGGTTTCAACTCACACAGGTATACTTCTTCGAAAGACGATAGAGATGATCACTGATCCATCTAAGTCGTCGGACCCACAAAGGATCGATAGTTACTAACCCCCGCAATGACCCACACAGGATCGGTAGAAAACTAACCCCCGCAATGACCCACACAGGATCAGACCCACACAGGATCTGTAGGAGCTAGCTCACACAGAACCGCTGAGCGCTGACCCACACAGGATCGGACCCACACAGGATCAGTAGCACTGATCCACACAGGATCGCTGAGTGCTGAAGTCATCGTCGTCGAATCCACTGAGGATCTCTGCACAGTCGTCATCGTCACAGTAGCAGTCGCAGCCAGCACTATGGTTCCCGCACACAACAAACTCGTTCGGGAGGGTCCACTCTACAAGCCGAGAGGCTGATACATCAACGGACACATAGTCCAGAGTTGATGTATCCAAAAGTTCCGTATCGTCAACAGGAACTCAACGTCGCAGACGGTGCGTCGATCGGATGCCCGGTCTGAGAGTTATTTGCTTTTTCGTCCCAGGGGCCCGATTGGTTTTTAAGGCAAAACCAACCCGACCGTACTCCACCTGCATCCAAACCTCGGGCAAAGTATGCCAAAAGATCCGTCCCACTTAGAGAAAATCAACAAAGTCGACGACACGTCAATCGGACGTCCGTAGCTCAAGATATGAGTGTTTCCGCTCCGAGGGCCCGGTTGGTTTCGTGTACGAACCAACACGACCGTACCCAATGTATTCAGAAACCTTGAGTGTGATATACCAAAACGTCCGACTCGTTTTAAGGATCGTGTCCCCGCTGACGACGCGTTGATCGGAGTTCCGTAACCCGAGTTATGGGAAATTGAACCCAAACGGTTCGAAAAAGGGGGTTTCGGGCCCGGACCGACCCGGCTCGAGACCCCCTGGGTCGGCCCTAACTCGGTCGACCTTCCCCGGGGCCGGGTCGGCCCGGCCCGGCGGCCCGGTCCGGCGACCCGCACGTTGGGCGCACTGATTGGTGATCAGCCAAAACGGCCGAGCCGAACGGGGGGGGGGGGCTGCCCCTCCCATTTTATGTAACTGCGGCCCCTTAATTGGGGCCGCTTTGAAGTCAGGCCGGGGGACTTAATTCCCTCGGCTCCTCCCTGTCTGGCCAGCCCAACCTGGCTGGCCAGTTCCTGCTCAACGGGACCGGCGATGGACGGTCCCCTTCCAGCTCCGACGCCGGCAGCCCAATCCGGCCGCCGGTCACCTTGCTCTACCACGGCCCGGAACTGGCCGCGGCCCTTGTCGTCTAGCGCGGAGCCACGCCCCTCCGCCTCGGCCCCGGTACCGGCCGCGGTATTTTCGGGTTTTCTTCGACTCGGCGCGACGGCGTCGCGTCCTTGATCATCTTTCCACGGTGCGGCGCGACGGCGCCCCGCATTTCCTTTCGCATGATTCCGCGTGGTGCGACGACACCACACCTTCCCATACCAAACCACAAAGGAACCAACATGAAAAATAAGGAGGAGGGTCGGCTGTGTTTGTGTGGTCCGGACCCCTTGCGTTATTGGATAACTATTGGTTTTAAAATTTCACGAAAAAATTCAGGAATGTAACACGAACAAAATAATTATTTACAATCCCCTACCTCGGTTTCAAGAACGGTGTACGTCAATGAGCCACAGAAGACTAGCGTTGCGGAAGTCGGGTGTCGCGGAAAACGAACGTCGATTCTGTTGTCGTCGAGGTGCGTCCGACGAGGAAACGTCTTTGGAGAAGTTCTTCGCGTTCTTCGGCGGAGATGTTCTTCGTTGAAGAACGGTGTTCTTCGTCGGAGTCTGAGGTGTTCTTCACGTTCTTCGTCGAAGATGATGAAGAAGAAGACTTCCTCAAACCCTTAGCCCTTTCTCTCTCAAGTCTCCACACAAGAAAAACTAACCCCAAAATAAAATAAGTCTCCCACTTATTTTATTAACCCAACATAGGTTTTTGAATTCAAGAGTTTAAAAAATCAAAACCCACATTTAACTCACATAAGTTATTAACATGAGTTGTTAATAAATTAAAGAGGTGATAAGTTGGAAAAACTTATATGGGGGGTTAAGGAGTTAAAAAGGGGGAGGTGAAAGGTTGGGGCTCGTGTGGGACCCACATTTCAATTATCCACACATGGGATGTTGGGTGGATGCGGACCCCACCACCAACTTCCCATGGGAGAAATTAACCACCTTGATATAAAATAAAATTGATCCAACAATATTATTTACTTCTTAATTAAACCCCATTAATTAACTTCTTCTCCCAAATAAACGCAACTACGGTAAAGGTTCCCTTAAGCAATTACCGGCATTGCGAGTTCATCTGTGCCATCAGATTTCAATTCCGAGCACTGGTCCAAATGATAGGAATTCTCGATCGTTCGTTCACTGAACGTACCCGAGCTAAACATCAGATAGAAATTTCAGGCACTCTGGGCCTCTGAATCAAGAGCCGTCTGAAACCGCGATCATGTAAAATTTTGAAGAAAATTAAGAAAAAATTTCCCTTGATTTTTACATGTCCTTACACCATCCTCAGGGCCCATGCCGTTACTACCCCAAGCCCGCCTTCCATAGGCCAGGGGCGGGCGACTAGCACCAAAGGCATAAATCCTGATTAAAAGGAAGGCATTGCCTTTATATAAAAAATCAAACACAACAGAGTACGTAAGTTGAAGTAAACACTAAGTAAACTAAGTTCAAAAGCATGTTCTGGAAAGTAAATGGGCCAGTATACAAACCCAACTGAAAGTACAGTACAACTGAGAAAAGAAAGTATAACAACATAAAAAGTTAACAGAAACCACCAAGACATCCTCCAGAACTCCCACCTGAAGGGTGAGTACATATAGTCTTGTAGGAACCTCGAGTCCAGCCGTCCACTCCGTGTATGTCCCACCTGATAGTCCACCTCTGGGTACTATCCCTCTCCTCAGGTCTCATCCACGATCAGCGTTGTCCATTTTCTGTGACCAACACAACGAAGTGTGGGCATATCCCGTGCAGGGGTGAGTATATGTTACTCAGTAGGGACCCCATGACTCCTGATGGTCTCCCAGAATCCACGAAGGATAAACCACAAAGTTCCGGTAAAAACACAAATTATCAACCAACTATACTTAGGTATATTTCCAAACATATACCTAAGTCATCAATTCCAGTTCTGCTCCAACTCACGGGCCCAAGTTTTATCCAGTCCACACTGGAAAGTACAACCCAATCCATAAAGGAAAGCACGACCCAATTCACATAGGATAGCAAGTCAATAATATCGAAGATAATGATTAAAAGTCAAGACTCATCTCATACAGGTATACTAATCACGAAGAGGGGTGGAGATGATAGATATATCCTCTTAATCATCTCCCCTGCCGAACCCACGTAGTATCCAAGTACAGAAGTCGTCGCTGTCGAACCCACGTAGGATCCTAGTACAGTAACCATCACTACCGAACCCACGTAGGATCCATGTACAGTCGTTCTCACTGCCGAACACACGTAGGATCCAAGTACAGTCGTCATCGTCGGCGCAGTCGCAGCCAGCTCTAGGGTTCCCGCACACAGCACGCTCGATTCCGGGAGCGTCCGCTCCATGAGCAATGGGGTCGATTCATCAAGTGTCACAAATTCCAGATTTGATGTATCACAAAGTTTTGTATCATCAATAGGAACTCAATGTGACAGACGACGTGTCAATCGGATGCCCGGTCTGAGAGATATTAGCTTTTCCGTCCGAGGGGCCCGGTTGGTTTTTAAGCTAAAACCAACCCGAACGTACTCCAGCTACATCCAAATATCGAGTGGAGTAAGTAAAAAGAACCATATCACTAAGAGGAATAAAAAAAATCGACAACACATCAATCAGTCGTCTGGAGCTCATGTTATAAGCGTTTCCGTTCCGAGGGCCCGGTTGGTTTAATGTTCGAACCAACCCGGTCGTACCCAAAGTTCTCCGTAACCATGAGTGTAATATACAGAAACGACCGTATCGATCCAAGGATCCCAACTCAACTGAATGTCCGTCATTCGGAGGTCCGTAGCCCATGTTACGGGCGTTTGAATGAATATTTATGAAGATAGGGGTGTGGGCCCGGTCCGATCCGACCCAATACCCCATGGGTTGGCCCGAACCTGGCCGACCTGACCCGGGTCCGGGTCTAGCCTAGTTGGGCGCGGCCCAGCAGTCCGCCACCGGGCGTAGCAGTGCAGCCCGGCTCGGAGCTGGTCGTGGGGTGCGAAGGGGCGTGCCACCCCCTTGGAATGGAACGGCGGACCCGGTGGGGTCCGCCCTACTTGCTGGCCGGGGGTTTCAACCCCCGGTTTTTCGGGGTAACAGCCGACCATTATACTGTCTGGTTGAGCCACGCAGGACCCGCAGGGGTCCCGCCTCGTGGGTGTGCCGGTGGCCGGCCGAGCCTGGCCACCTCCTGCTGAACCGCCGCGGCCTTAGGCAGCGGCTTCCATCCGTCCGGCACGGCGTGACAACACCGCGTCCCTCCGCCGCGGCCCGCTCCATTTGTGGCCCCCTACGATCTCACCGGCGCACCGCGACGGTGCCACGCACCTCCACTGTGGCCCGCTCCAGCTGTGGTCCTTTCCATTCCCGCATGGTGCATCGACATCGCACCACCTTCGCCACCATTTCAACGTGGATCAACAAAAAAGGGGAGGAGGATCGGCCATGTTTGTGCGGTCTGATCTCCTCCCATTAAGTCGATAACCTGCGGCCAAAAGAACAATAATTCTCAACGACAATCAAAGTGAAATATTAATTAAATAAAATTGAACTTAACACCTACCTCAATTCAAGAAGGTTGATCGCTTGACGAAGGAGATGCTTTCGTTGTTCCGTTGACATTTCCTCCAAATGACAGCGTCGCTTCGTCAACGTCGATAAGAAAGAAGCCATGATTGGAAATGGCGTTCTTCGTAGGAAGAATGAAATTATTTCTCCTCTTATTATCAACACAATGATCCAACATCAAATAAACTACCCTTATTTTATTAAAGCATGGCCTACATTTCAAATTACAAAATTCCAAAACAACCCACTTAATTAATTAAACATAGGTTGTTTAATTAATTAGGTGTTAAGTTGTAAATAATTAATGTGGGAGAGTTACATAACTTATGATGGGTTTAGAGGAGTTAGTGAATGTGAGGGGTTGGGCTCATGTGGGCACCACCTCACCTTTAACCACCGTTGGGTAGTTAGTAAATAGAGGGTCCCACCCCAACTTCCACACCTAGGATTAAACCACTTAGAAAAGAAATAAAATTGTTATAGAATTTTATTTTACTCTTCATTTTATCCACATTTTTTTACAACTCCTCCCAAGGAAACACAACTCCAGTAAGGGTCATCTTAATCAATTACTGGTGTTGCGGTTCCATCGGTGCCCTCAGATTTCAAATCTGAGCACCGGTTCTAAAGATAGAAAAACCTGCTCGTTCTTTCACTGAACGTACCCGAGCAAAACTTTGGAAATTGATTCTGGGATCTCCGGGCCTTGAAATCTGGTGCTGTCAGAAACTACGTACTCGTAAAATCCCAAAGGAGTTAAGAAAAAATTTCCTTGAAATTTACAGCTCTTTAAATTACTCCCACCTTAGGGATTTATTTCCCTGTAAAGCTACATCAGATACTTGGGAAACAAATGACGGTATTGTGCACGCATCTGAGCCTCCTGCTCCCATGTACAATCTTGGAGGTTCTCGTGCAGCCAACTGATGTGCACTAGAGGAATCGACCATTCATGTAGGACCCGATCCAGTCGATCCACGATCTCAACCGGGTCCTCCGCAAAAGTCACCCCCTCATCGATGTCCATCTCCCCATGGTCGATGATATGCGTCGGGTCATGCACGTATCTCCTCAAATGGGATTCGTAGAAGACATCGTGCATCCTTTGAAACTAAGGTGGAAGATCCAGGTGATAATCCACCTCGCCTATCCTACTGAGAACCTGGAATGGTCCGATGAAGCATGGAGATAACTTTCTGCCATGGACAAATCTCCATAATCCACACCGAGGTGAGACCCGTAAGAAAACCTGGTCGCCATCCTCGAACTCTATTGGACTATGCCTCCTATAAGAATAGGACTTCTATTGGCTATGATTTGTCCTCATCCTCTCTTGGATGATCTGAACCTTCTCCGTTGTGGCCTAGATCATCTCTAGCCCTACTAGTGCTGACTCCCCAGGGTCTGTCCAACACAGAGGTGATATGCAAGGTCGGTCATACATTTCCTCATATGGTGCCATCCCAATGGTGGATTTGTAGCTGTTGTTTTATGAAAACTCCACCAATGGTAGGTGATCCTACTAGCTGCGAGCAATGTCGAAGACACAATCACAGAGTTTTTCCTCGAGAGTCTGAATGGTCCTCTCCGTCTGACCATCCGTCTGAGGGTGAAAGGCGGTGCTCAGGCGTATCTGTGTCCCAAATGCCTTCTTTAACCCATTCCAGATCCGGGAAGTAATCCAAAAATCTCAATCATAGAAAATATATGATGGCACACCATGAAGCCATACGATTTCCTGAACGTAAAGGTGTCCCAAGCTCTCGACTAAAGCCTACTCTCTGATAGGTATAAAGTGGGTCTACATGGTGAGTCGATATACGATCACCCAGATGAAGTCGTGTCCTATAGATGTACGTGGAAGTAATGTCACTAAATCCATAGATATCCCATCCCACTTCTACTCTAGGTCCTCTAGGGGCTGTTCCAAACCTGCTGGTACCTGGTGATCCACCTTCACCTGCTGGAAGGTGAGGCATCGTGAAACAAACTCTTCCACAACCTTCTTCATACCTGGACACCAGTACTATCGTCTGAGATCATGGTACATATTTTCTACTCCTAGATGTACCGCCAAAGGGGATGTAAGAAACTCTCTCAGGACCTCCTCCTATGATGCAGCTGGTACCATGGTACGTCCCCTGAAAAGAATAAAAAGATATCTTCCTAAAAAAAATCCATCAGGTGCCTGTCCTGAGGATATTTGGTCACATTAAGTCTCACATTCAAAGTCCCCACGATGTGCCTCTCAAACCCATTGAATTAGGGGAGGAGTGATTTTGTGTGACTGTAGAATTGTTTCCCCATCTTTATCCATGAAGGATATCTACAAAGCGGCTAACTGCTATATCGCCTCTCTAAGTAGTTGGATTCCTGACCTCCTGCAAAGAGCATCAGCTACTACGTTCCCCTTCCCAAGAGTATAGACTATCTAAGTTTCATAGTCCTAGTGGAACTAGAGCCATCACCACTGTCTCAGGTTCAGGTCCTTCTATGAGAAGATGTACCTGAGACTCTGGTGGTAAAAATAGACTGTAAAGAGCTCGTCCATCAGATAGTGTCGTCACATAATCAGGGCGAAGAACACTAGAGCTAACTCCAATTCATGGGTAGCATTGTTTTGCTCGTTCTTCCTCAACTGTCGTGATCCATAGGCGATCACTGCCAGCTCCTACATCAGGACACAACCGAGTTTGATCCCTGATGCCTCACAGTAAACTATGTACCCTACACCCACCTCTGGTAGCATCAAGATGGGTGCACTGGTCAACCTCTATCTCAGCTTCCAGAAGCTCTGCTGACATCTATTAAACCACATGAAGGGTTTTACCTTTTTTCATCAAATCTGAAAGTGGTGCTGTAGCTCTGGAGACGTCTAGCACAACCCTCCGATAGTACCCAGCCAGTCCCAGGATACTATGCACCTCCGCCACGCTCTTGGGTGGCTCTCAAGATGGCACTACCTTGATCATCATAGGATCCACTGCAACTCCTGCTTCAGTGATGACGTGCCCCAAGAAGTGGGCCTCTTGAATCCGAAACTGGCACATAGATATCATACCATAAAGCTGGTGCTCTCGGAGTGTATCCAGCGCAACCCGACAGTGGTATGTGAGCTCCTCCTCAGTAGTGGAGTAAATCAATATGTCGTCGATGAAGACAACGAAAAATCGATCGAGCTAAGGCTGTAATATCCTGTTCATGAGGCTCATGACCACTGTTGGAGCGTTGGTTATGATGAAAGGAATAACCAAGAACTCATACTGGCCATGTTGACACCTGAAGGCCATCTTCTGCACATCCTCATCTCGAACTCTGAGGTGATGATAGCCTGACCTGATATCTATCTTTGAGAACCATCGTGCTCCTTTGAGATGATCGAAGTGGTTTTCAATACTTTTAATTGGATAATTTTACTTCGTAGTCACCTAATTCATGAGGTGGTAGTCAACACACAGTCGCAAGCTCCCATCCACCTTCTTGGCGAACAAGATCGGAGAAGCCCAGTGAGAAACATTGGGTCAGATGAATCCCTTTCCCTGTATGTCCTCCAGCTGTACCCGTAGCTCTAGAAGCTCAGTGGGAGCCATCCAATATGCTGGAGTAGATAACTGGGATTTCTTCAGGTATAGGTTAATATATATGTCTACCTCTGTACGAAGAGATAGACCTGAAACGTCATCAGGAAAAATGTCTGCATACTGATCAACCACAATAGGAAAACTCTTACTCATCACGTCAAGTGATCCTAGGATGAGACTAGCCAACTGATGAGTGATCACATGTCCTCTCTTCTGCGTGAGTGTATCTAGTGCTGAAAAGGGTCCCTTATTTCCGGTTTAGTTGAATCTGCCTCCATTGGTGCAGATACATTGCAACTTGCACCTAATACAGTCTATCTGATCATGGACCGTAGATAACCAATCCATGCCCAAGATGACATCGTAAGGCCTCGACACCGCTACAAGAAAATCCCAACTGAAGATCTCGCCTCCTAGAGTAAGCTCACACTACCGGAAACAGTTCATAATCTTATAGTCTGCTCCCGTAGGAGTCTCTAGCTGTAAGGATCAATCCAACAGCTCCCTTGGAATCTACGAGCACCGAACAAGGGCATATACGATGAAATAATGACTCGCTCATGTGTCTATAATAACTGCATCAAAGGTGGAGTAGACACAGATAGTACCTCAAATCATCTCAGGTGCACCGTGGTCGTAGGCCTCTACTACCTGATCCTGGGCCTTCCTCGGTCCGCGAGCCCCGGTGGTCGTGGTGGACCTCCTGGTTGTGGTGGTGGTAGTAGAGCCTCGAAGCGTCGCCCACCACCCGCTGCTCGGCCAACTCCTCTTCCTCGTATGCATGCTCCCTACAAACCTCCACGGTCGAACCTTTGCCTCTGCCTGGGTGGTCCCTTAGCCATCTACTTCTCCTATGCATGGAGGGTCAGACAGTCCTGAGCCTTGTGGCCCTGTCCGCCGCATGCATAGCACTGTTTGGCTCTCGTATGACTCGCTCTACTGTGTGTTCCCCACACATATGAACTAGTTTCTTGAGGTCATCCACCTGATGGCATGGTCCACTTGGACCTCTGTGATGTATGTCTACTTCCAGATGCAGAAGACTCTGCTATGTGTCACCCTGCAGTAGGCCTCACTACTGGCGTAGTCTTAAAAAGGTAGCTCTCCACGAGAAGGGCTCACTTTAGTACTCCTGCCTGCGTCGTATTGCTAAGGGAGATCATCAAAGAACTGATCTCATGACTCAGTCCCTTCTTGAAGGTCCATGCCCAGAATAATGGGTCACATACCATGTCCGTGGAGTAGAGTGAGAGATCGGTAATTCTCGCCGAGTACTGGGCTACCGTCATGCTGCCCTGCCGCAGATGTAGTAACTCATGAATGTGCACTGCACGAAGGGTGGCTGGAACGAACTACAAGCGAAAGAGGCTCTCGATGTCCAACCAAAGGAGAGATTTCTCGACGTGACCCCGGAGCATTAGGCTCCACCATCTACCTACTACCGCGTGCAGGAGACTCGCCGTAAGGATCACCATGAGATCTGCCGGTGTCCCTACCAATCTGAAGACTCGAACTACAGTCTCCAGCCAATCCTCGGCTGCCTGAGGGTCCATATCCCCGTGGAACCTGGGCAGTCTCTGACACTAAAACTCGTGCAGTGCACTCAGGGGACGTGCACTCTTAGCTACTGGGGCTGGTGGCATCGGTGGCTCAGCGGATAGAGGTACCACCGGTGCCTCCACTATAATGGGACCTTGTGCCGAGGTCTCGTCACTCTGTGGGCTCCCATCTCGCATAAAGCTTGGAACCCTAGCTTGCTACCATCGTGGTGCCATCCTGAAAAGTAACAGGTGTTCCATAGTTAATATAGTATACCTGGTGATATGACACAAAGTAATCACAATGAAAACTTTTGAAACACACTTGCAATCAATTTTTTCATGCATTGAGTCAGAAATCAGAAGTCAGGGTCCCGGTGTATGGATACGTAGGTCACCGCACCAACACATGTCTCCCTGGATTGATAACCACACTCAATACCATAAACAATATTGCTTCACACCGAAGAAATTATTAGGGTCCTGAGTTCTGTGGTAGAACAGAATCCTCTAATACCAATTTTTCATGACCCGTCCTTAGGGCCCGTGCCATGACTACCTCAAGTCCACCTTCCATAGGCCAAGGGATGGTGACTAGCACCAAAGGCGTAAATCCGGATTAAAGGGAAGGAATTGCCTTTATATAAGAAAACAAACACAACACAGTACATAATCTGAAGTAAACACTAAGTAAACTGAGTACAAAATTATGTGTTGGAATGTAAATGGGCCAGTATACAAACCCTACCGAATGTACAGTACACCTGAGAAAGGAAAGTACAGCTGCTGAAAAAGAATGCAGCAACCACCAAGACGTCCTCCGGAACTCTCACCTGATGGGTGATTACAGATAGTCTCATAGGCACCTCGAGTCTAGTCGTCCACTCCGTGTATTTCCCCCTGATAGTCCACCTATGGGTACCGCCCCGATCCTCAGGTCTAAACCATGATCAACACTGTCCTTCGTCTACAACCAACACAATGTAGTGTGGGCATAGCCCGTGCAGGGGTGAGTATATGATACTCAGTAGGGACACTGAGACTCCCGAAGGTCTCCCAGAATCCATGATGTATAAACCATAATGGAAGGGTACAAACAAAAAGTATCAACAAAATCTACTTATGTATATTCCCATACATATACCTAAGACATCAATTCCAGTTCTGCTTCAACCCACGAGCCCAAGTTCCATCCAGTCCACACAAGAATGTACAATAGAATCCACAGAGGAAAGCACAACCCAATCCACACAGGATAGAAAGTCAATCATATCAAAGATAATTATTGAATGTCAAGACTCAGCTCACATAGGTATACTACTCATGAAGAGGGGTGGAGAATATAGATGTAGCCTCTGAATCATCTCCTCAGCCGAAACCATGTAGGATCCAAATATAGAATACTTCACTGCCGAACCCACGTAGGATCCAAGAACAGTCATCCTCACTGTGGAAACCACATAGGATCCATGTATAGTCATCCTCTCTACCTAACCCATGTAGGATCCATGTACAGTCGTCATCGTCATCGTAGTCGCAGCCATCTATAGGGTTCCCGCTCATAGCACGCTCGATCCCGAGAGGGTCCGCTCCACGAGCCAAGAGTTCGATAAATCAACTGTCAGAAATTCCATATTTTATGTATCACAAAGTTCCATCTCATCAATAGAAACTCAATATGGAAGACGACGCATTAATCAGACGCCCGATCTGAGAGATATTGGCTTTTCCGTCCTAGGTCCCAGTAGGGTTTTAAGCTAAAACAAACCTGAACGTACTCTAGCTACATACAAACCTCGAGCGGAGTAAGTCAAATGAACCGTCTCACTAAGATAAATCCATCAAAGTCAATGGCACATCATTCGGTCGTACAGAGCTAATGTTATAAGTGTTTCTGCTCTGAGGGCCTAGTTAGTTTCGTGTTCAAACCAACTCGTACATACCCAATGTTCTCCTCAACCTTGAGTATAATATAGAGAAAATCCCATCTCGATTGAAGGATCCCTACGCAACTAACAGTGCGTCATTCGGAGGTCCGTAGCCCATGTTATGGGCGTTAGAACAAATCTGTATGAAGATAGGGGGTTTGGGCCCCGTCCGACCTGGCCCAATACCCCCTGGGTCGGCCCAAACCGGTTCGACCTGACCCTGGTCCGGGTCCGGCCTAGTTGGGCGCGGACCGGCCCGGCCGGCCCAGCCCGGCTCGTAGCCGGCTGAGAGGTGCGAAGGGGGGCATCGCCCCGTTAGAACCGAATGACGGTCCCTACGGGGTCCACCCTACTTGTTGGCCAGGGGTTTC
The DNA here is from genome assembly GCA_963277665.1 of Viscum album. NCBI lineage: Eukaryota > Viridiplantae > Streptophyta > Magnoliopsida > Santalales > Viscaceae > Viscum > Viscum album. The sequence continues at coordinate 454,247 of CAUJRU010000357.1, read as the reverse complement.
AACCCCCGGTTTACCAGGGTAACGGCCGACCATTAAGGCAGGCCAGTTGAGCCACATGGGAACTATAGGGGTCACGCCTCCAGGGTGGTCCGGCAGCCGGCCGAGCCCGGCCGCCTCCAGCTGAAACGCCGCAACCTTAGGCCGCAGCTTCCGTTCGTCCTGCGCAACGTGACGGCGCCGCGTCCCTCCGCCATGTCCCGCTCTGGCCACATCCCCTTGGTGCTCCTCCGTAGCGCGAGGGCGCCACATCTTTCCCTCGCAGCCCGCTCCTGGCCGCGACCTCCTTCGGTCTCACCGGTGCTGCGCGTCGGCGCTGCGCACCTCCACTGCTGCCCGCTAAGGCCGCGTTCCATTCGTTCCCACGTGGTGCATCAGCACCGCACCGCCATCGCCGCAAGTTCAACTAGGATCAACAAATAAAGGGGTGGGGGATTGGTCGTGTTTGTGTGGTTTGATATCCTTCTGTTAAGTAGATAACATGCCTCCAAAAGAATTAGAATTCTCAACGACAAACAAAGTGCAATTTTAATTAAATAAAATTGAACTCAACCCCTACCTCAATTCAAGAAGGTTGATCGCTTGAAGAAGGAAGGAGATTCTTTCGTTGTTCTGTTGACGTTTCCGTGGAATGATGGCGTTGCTTCGTCAATGTTGAGAAGAATGAAGCTGAGGTTGGAACTGACGTTCTTCGTGGGAAGAATGATATTATTTCTCCTCCAATTCTCCACACAACAAGCCAACATCAAATAAAATAAGACTAACCTTATTTTATTAATCGTGTCAGGCATTTCAAATTACAAAATTCAAAAACAACTCACTTAATTAATTAATCATAAGTTGTCTAATTAATTAGGTGTTATGTTGGAAAGAATTAATGTGGGAGAGTTACATAACTTATTTAGGGTCTAGAGGAGTTAATGAATGTGAGGGGTTCGGCTCGTCTGGTCCCCTCCTAACATTTAACCACCCAAGGGTAGTTGGTAACTAGCGGGTCCCACCCCAACATCCACAACTAGGATTGAACCACTTAGAAAAGAAATAAAATTGTAACACAATTTTATTTTACTCTTCATTTAATCCACATTTTTTTACAACTCCTCCCAAGAAAACACAATTCCAGTAAAGGTCTTCTTAAGCAATTACCAGTGATCTGGTTCCATCGGTGCCCTCTGATTTCAAATCCGTGCACCGGTTCAAAATATAGAAAAAACCGCTCGTTTGTTCACTTATCGTACCCGAGATAATCTTCGGAAATTGATTCTGGGCACTCCGGGCCTTGAAATCAGGTTCCGTCAGAAACTGCATACTCGTAAAATCCCAAAGAATTTAAGAAAAAATCTTCCTGGAAATTTATGGGTTTTTACAATTCATACGTACCTATTAAATACAAATTCATTTATTATCATGTAAAACTGAATAATAACATGATTATTGATGCACCATTATCCCTTTTAGTTCTAAATAATATATCATTGATGAGTCATTATCCAGAAATCATATCACGATAGAGAATTAGACGATAATAAAACAACAAGATCAAACCTCCTTGAGTCATAAATAATATGTGTCACATATTTTTATCCTCCTCCATGCTTGAAAATCAACGATATTTATTTGATAATCCCATGTATATTCACCATGATTTTACTTCTTCACTATGCGAGGATGCTAAAAATTAATGTATAGTTAATAGGATAATAGAAAGTTGATGTAGACACTGACATAATATAAATATAGTGATGGATTGTTAGGTACCAACATCAACTGAACCAACACATTCCCAAGCCAAAACATGTACTTATATGAGAACCCATATTCTAAAATCAATAGCATCTATACACGAGTTACCAAAAAAGAAAAAATCCCAGTATGTAGACATGTGAGAGAAAACAAATCAAGAAATAAACTATGAATTTGTATATACAACCAAGAACAAATATGTTTCCTGAAACATTTGTATATGACAAGATACAACGAACCAAATAACATTTTATTAATGTTGGGAAAAGTTTTTACAAAGAATGACAACTACACCAAAAGATCATAGTGGGTTCATTTGTCTTCCTTTTCCTTCGAGATGAGCTTCTTTAACAAGGTTTTGAGCTTCTTTAGGTCTCCTTGGTCTTCCTCGACTTTCCTCTCCAAGGCTTTTGTCTTTTCTTCTTGGACATTTAAATCTTCTGCCTGAGCCTCCATGTATTATTTCTACATCTTTAACAAGTCATCTTGCTTTATGACTCTTTTTTCAAGATCAATCCAGATATTTCTATCATTAATAAGAATTTCAGATAGATAATTTTCCTTTTCATTCAGTTCCTTCACTTGTTGACTCCGGGAACTCTGCTCAATAACCAGATCATCTTGAAGATTCTTAATATTTTTATCTATTGTGTCAAAATCTTCTTTGATGTCATTCTGTACACTATCATACCCAGCCAAGTCTTCTTAAACTCTCTTTGAACACTTAGTTACCTTACTACAGGAATTCCTATGCATATCATAATTGATAAGGAAACTTTTCTGTTCCACTTCTAACTTTACAGACTTTTCCATCAGCATGGATAGTGTCTCTGATTTCTGATTTTGGCTTAGCTGAAGCATTTGACATCTACTGTCAATGGTGGGAAAGATTGGAATGACTTCCACCAACTTTTTTCAAAGAATCAACAATAAAATCACGCCCATGAGAAGATAATTCTGATTCAGATACATCTCTTTGAGATTTCTCTTCTTCAAATTGGAATAGTTTCCTTCTAGAGTTACCACCAACCTCTTTCTTTATGATGACATCTTTCATAGGTGTCTGCACGAGAAATTGTTTCCCCTTATCAAATTTCAAAATTGGTTTCTCATCAGGAGATACATCCTTGGATTCAGACACTTGGATAATCTGGTCTTCATCTGGTTTCTGTTTTTGTTTTCCTTCATCATGGAAATTCCTCTCATAAGATTCCTCCTCATCATACAAGACATTTTATTCTTATTCTTATTTTTGTTGCTTACTAGATTCATCATCTCCCTTTGCTAGAGTTACTAAATTTTTGGATTCATCCTTATCTTTATAATCTTGTACATGCTTTATCAAGGCATCTAAATCTTCACTTACCTCTTCTTATTCTCCTTCTTCTTCTTCTAACTCTTATTATACTTCTTAAGAAATTTATTTTTCAGCTTCTTAAACTACTTGTTCATCAATTTATTTTTCATCTTCATCAACCACTTCTTTACCCGTAAATTATTCTGGAGTGGTATAATTCTTGGCTGGAGTTTTTGGGAAAGAAGGCTCTACAAGGAAATATTCCGAAACTGGAATCAGTTCAGAAGCTAACTCTGTATCTCTCAGCAAGGATTAGACCACCTCATCTTCAGACAACTTCTTTTTCATTTTCTTCTCTTTCTCCTGCTTCTCTAGCTCTTCCGAAACTTTTTCTTTTAAGGCCTTAGCCTCTTTAGGGTCCAATCGGAATTGTGGATCCCCTTCATTCATCTTCACCTTTTCTTCCCTCCACTTGGCTTCCACTTCATCTATATATGTTTTTTGCTTCTTCATCTTGGGGGGGAGAAGATTGAGTATCCTTAGCCTTAGGACTTTCATCACCAGTAACCACTTATTTAACCTTTCTCTTCTTCCTTTGTTTTTTGGATGGTTTCGGAGTGTCTGATTCTTTCTGAACTTCTTCAACCTCTTCCACAGATAGAGGGTAAAATTTTCCAGATTCACTGGAAAATCCCATCTTCATCCTCTTCAAGGTATCATCACTAACCAGTATAAACATTCAATTCCGAACTTTTTATTTTCATGTGACCTTGAATGATTATAAGCACCGAAATATCAACTTAGATAGTAGGCAGGGAACATGATAATCTAAGCTCTCAAATTGCCTTCTTTGATGTTCTTTATCATATCCAAGACATGACTCATCAAATTTATCTTTCTTAGATTTACCAGGAAATCTAAGACATATATATCACTCTTCTTCTAATTATCTTTGTCACCTCTTCTTGGAACCAGAAATCCTTACACCAAAAGCTGAAGGATTTTATTGTTCAGATAGAGACGATAAATCATAATAGTTAAATCATCCTTAAGACCAAGACATTTCAGTTCCTTCTCCTTGTTGAAACTTCCTTGCACATCGGAAAGTTTGTGTGAGAAGAACTCAGCTTCTCCTTCATTGGATAAACCAACCAAGCTCGCGGCCTTGGTCTAAGTTATCTTATATGTCTTCCCAGAGACATTAAAGAAAACGATTCTCTTACATCTTCCATCTGGATGCAAACAGACTCGTAGAACTCAATCAGCAAGTCAGTATAAACTGGATCCTGTTTGTCCAACTTTTCTACACAGACATCCTCCCATCTATTCAGTCTAATATTCTTAGAAATAAGGGAATCAAGATTATAGAAATCCGGATGAACTATCCTTTCCCTAAAGGCTAACAAATTATAGATTGGTTTCAAAGATGACATATCTAGAGATGTTTATTCAACGGAAATTCGTAGTGAATAATTTTGAATGATTCAGAATGACTTTTCAATGTTCGGAAACGTTCTTAAGAAGAGAAGCAGGGCTTCGAGACGCGAAAGCATTCAAAATCGATGTGGGATGAGTCTTTGGGTCCCCTTTATATAGGCGATGGATGTGGACTTTGGTCTTCAGAAAACCATATAACGGTTGAAAACAAATTGATCTGATCTGACGGTTGAGAACAATCCCCCAAGGAAAACTTGACTCCAATATTTTGAGGTTTTAAAGAGAAAATTCGGATTTGTGGAAAACTAGAATCCGAAATTTTTAAAAACTCAGGAAAATACCAGCAAGAAAAAAATATGATTACAAAACTATATGTAAGGATATCATACCTTTCGGATTGGCTACAAAGACTGTTCGTAATTGGTAATACTCTTCTTGATTAAATAAATATAAAAACAAACTCATTTCAAAATTTCTATTATGAAAATTTCCATTCCGATAAATTCTACTATGAAAATATTGTTATGAAAACTCTAGTTCAAAAATATCCATTCCGGAAGTTCTCATTCAGCGAATTTCAATCCTGAAAATTTTAGATCCGGAAATTCCTATTCTGAAAATTTTAGTTTTGGAAATTTCCATTCCAGAATCTTTTGTTTCAAAAATTTCCATTCCAGAAACTTCAGTTTTGAAAAGTTTGGAAAACTGAAAACGAAAAAATTTTAGTTACAAAAATTTTGAAAAACAAATTATGGAAAAAAATAATTATACTTACAATAAAATGTACTCCCCTTATGAAAAAGAGTTTATTACAGTTAAGAGAATTGTCCAAAAGGATGTTAATGAAGAATGATTACCTTACAGTTATCATTCCTAACTTTTTTTAATGTATTCAAATGTATCGGAGGGTAATGATTTTGTGAAAATATCAGCATGTTGATCTTTTTTTCCGATAAAATGAAGAATGATATCTCTTTTATGTGTGTGATCCCTAAGAAATTGATGCCAAATGTATATGTGTTTAGCACGAGAGTGATGTGTATGGTTCTTACATAGGGCAATGGAACTTGTGTTATCACACAAAATTTGAGTCTTAGTAAAACTCAAGCCATAATCTGTGAGTGTGTGTTGCATCCACAACACTTGAGCACAACAACCGCCAGCTGCTACATATTCAGCTTCAGCAGTGGAAAGTGCAACAGAATGTTGATTCTTGCATGACCAAGATACTAATAAATCTCTTAAGAAATGACAAGTTACAGATGTACTTTTTCTATCCATTCTAAATCCACAAAATTCAGCATCGGAATAACTTTTTAGAACAAAATTATTTCTAGAAGTGAAAAATAATCCTAGATCCATGGTTCCCTTTAGGTAGAAAAAATTATTTTTACTACCTTTAAATGAGATTCCTTAGGATTGGATTGATATCTTCCACATAAGCATACTGAGAACATTAAGTCTGGTTGACTAGCTATTAAGTAACGTAAAATTCCTATCATACCTCAAAAAGATGTTTGATCTACTGGTTTCCCAGCTTCAACAACATCTAAGGAGTTTGAGGTACCGATGGGAGTACTTATACTGTAAGTGTTGTCGAAACCATACTTTTTGAGAATATCTTTAATATACTTATGTTGAGATATATAGGTTCCTTATGGTCTTTGAGAAATTTGAAAACCATGGAAAAAAGATAACTCACCCATCATACTCATTTCAATCTCAGATTTCATTAGACTCGCAAAAGAATCAGTTAAATATTGCGGAGTTCAACCAAATGTAATGTCATCAACATAAATTTGAAGAATCCAAATTTTTTTCTTATCTTCCTTTATAAAGAAATTTGGATCTGAATTTCCCTTAGCATAGTTATTTTGAAGCAAAAATCCTGTAAGTGTATCATAACAAGCTTGTGGGGCTTGTTTTAGGCCATTCAAAGCTTTGGTAAGTCTAAAAACAAGATCAGGATGTTTTTTTATCTTCAATTCCAGCAGGCTATTCAAAAAACACTTCCTCTTTTACATAACCATTAATAAAATCACATTTCACGTCCATTTGAAAATGTTTAAAATTTATGAATTCTACAAAGGCAAGTAAAATACGAATAGATTCATGTCTAGCTACTGGAGCATTGGTTTCTTCATAGTCTATTCTCTCTTGCTGGTTATATCCTTTTGCAACTAGTCTAACTTTATTTCTTAAAATGACTCCATTTTCATCACACTTGTTTCTGAAGACCCACTTTACTCTAATAATAGTAGTTTCCTTAGATATTTCAACCATGTTCCAGACTTTATTCCATTCAAATTCATTTAGTTCATCTTGCATGGCTTTGATCCAATCATTATCACCTAAAGCTTCATCAGTGCTTTTTGGTTATAATTGGAAATGAAATGCTAGATGATCTACTTCATTTATCAAGTAACTCCTAGTCCTTACAGGTTGATTTACATCACCAATAACGCTATCACTGGGATGATTCTTAAGAAACACCTGATTTGGGTTTGGTAAAGCCTTTTGATCAACATAGGGTAGAAAGTCTTCTGGGGTAAATGTTTCAGAATTATCTTCTTGAACATTTTCCTTATTAGAATGATCCTCTATCAAAGGTTGATAATTAGTTTTTGAAAACACATATGAGGATGTAGCTTGGGATGGTTTAAATACAAAAAGATCAGATTCATCAAACTTTACATGCACTGTTTCTTCAACAGTACATGTATTTTTATTGAATACTCTATAAGCCTTAGAAGTTGTGGATTAGCCTAAGAAAATTCCTTCATAATATTTTGGTTCAAATTTGGGTAAATTATCTTTACTATTCTGATTGAATACTTTGAATCTGAAAACCTTGATGTAGGAAAGTCTATGTTTTCTACCATTCTATAACACAGAAGGAGTTTTATTACGAAAATGTCTAATCAAAAATCGATTTATAGTATAACAAGCAGTACTAATAGCATCAGCCCAGAAATGTCTTGCTATTGAATATTCACTCAACATGGTTCTAGTTATCTCTTGAAGAATCCTATTTCTTCTATCAAATACACCATTTTTTAGGGGTTCTACGTGCTGAAAAGTTGTTAGTAATGCCTTTTTTACTACAAAAAGTTTCAAAATCCGAATTTTGAAATTCTCCTCAATGATCACTATGAATAGTTTTCAGTGGATGATTTTTCTCATTTTTTACTTGGGATCTAAAATTTTTGAAATAAAAAAAATCTTTAATCTTCTTTGCTAGAAAATAGACCCATGTAAATCTAGTTTAATCATCAACTAGATCAAATACGTAGTATTTGCCTCTAATGGTTCCGGTTTCTGTTAGACCAAAAAGATCAATGTGCAAAAAAATTAATGCATCAGTTGTTGAGACTTAAACTATTGATTTAAAACAAGATTTATGTTTCTTTCCATATTTACAAGGATCACATACTTTAGAATAATCAAACCTAGGCTCTGGTAGATCCTTATCTAGTTTCTTCTTAGAATGTTTACATAAGTTTATATTATTACAGTGACCTAATATTCTATGCCACAACCATGAATGATCTTCCATTGCACTAAGGAAATGTAAATCTTGGCTTATAATGTCTTCTATGTCTAAAGTGTAAAATATTTCTTGCGTATTGGCTGAGAGAATAAATTTTTCCTTGGAATTATGAACTAAGAACTTATCATTCCTAAAATTCACAATGTATCCTTCATCACATAAGTGACTTATGCTAATGAGGTTGTGCTTAAGAACCTTAACAAATAAAACATTTGAAATCAAAGATTTACCAAGAGGAACAATATTACCAATGCCAACAATTTCTCCCTAAGCATTATCTCTGAATGTTACCTTTCCTCCTTTCGTTTTGATAATCTTTTCATAATAGCTTTTGTTACCAGTCATGTGCTGGGAACACCCACTATCCATGTACCATTTATTGTTGTTGGTACTTCCTTTATCTTCATGAAATCAAGAAAAGAATTAGTCTTTTGGAATCCAAACTTTTTTGGATCCGAGACTTCCAGATAACAAAATTTTGGGCACCCACATCTTCTTTGAACAATATACCTTATGAAAACCTAAAGAATGGGTTTTATTTAAAGAACAGTTCATTACCCAGTGACCAACACATTGACACATGGTACAAAATGGGGCACTTATTGGAACAAAGTAATTGTTACTAAATGTTGGTTTAGCATGGGTATAACCAAATACAGATTTGTTTCTTAAAGGTCGTATTTGAGAATACATTTTATCTAAATATTCATTACCATGGGTAAAGTTTGGTAAACACTTCTTTAAGGAAAAAATTTCATACTTGAGTTTTATAACCATTTTTTTGTCTTCAAAATCATTAGATTTAGAACAAGAGCTAGGTTTGAAGATACTTTTCTTAGAAATTACATTTTCAAACTCTTTAGAATGTTTGTTCTTCTCAGAACTTACTTCCTCATGATTTTTTGAAATATTTATAAAATTAGCATTAATCCTATTAAGATCTTTAGAATGATATGATATTTCTTTCATAAGAATAATATTTCTAGAGTTTTCCTTGTCATGCTTTTATTGAGTTTTGAATTCTCAATTTCAAGAAGTTCTGCAAACCTAGAAACTTCTTCATATGTATGTAAAGTATTTTCTTCATCACAAGAGGATTATTCATCAGAAGAGTTTTAACATTCACTGTCATTAGAATTTAAAGAAACTTTTTTCAATTATTCGTAATTTAGTACCTTAGCCATAAAACAATGATTTTTAATGGGTAATCTGGCTATAAGACTAAGATTCTTCTGTCCTAAAGATTCATAATTAGAATATTCATCTGAAGAGTCACCACCACTGGAACTCTAAGTGTCATTAGCTTTCAGAACATTCTTACATTTTTCATTATAATACTTATTACTATTCCTGTCAGAATTCCTTTGTTTCCTTTATTTATTTTTTAGAAAAGGGAAATCCGGTCTAATATGTCCATCTCTCTTGCAATCATAACAATTAACCTCTCCATCTTTCCTATATTTCCTTGCCTTTTTCTTATACTTGGACTGGAAATTTCTCGGGCCAGCTATCTTGTTCATCATCCGAGTAATATTATATAACTAGTATTCAGAGACATCACTCTCACTAGTTTCAGATTGGATAAAAACATTATTAGACTTGGATCTGGATACTCTCTCAGGAGTCTTATCTTTCATATGATTTGATGTTGTTGTAAAAGCAAGAGTACCATTTCCATTCTTCTTCTTGATGTGGTCAGTATCTCTCTTCATTCTTGTTTCATACTGGAGAAGTGTTCCAAATAGCTAATCTAACGATACTTGAGTGACCTTCCTATTCTCATCAATAGGTGTTCTTTTGGATTCCCACTCATTGGGCATAATATCAATTATCTTATCCAAAAGAGCTTCATCATCCATACCTTTCTCTCCCATAGACGGAAGACTGTTCACTATAGTCATAAATCTCTGTTGACCTTTGCAAATTGGTTAACCATAACGAAAATTGAAGCCATGGTATTCCGCTCTAAGTATAGCTCTCCTAGTCTCAATCACATTAGAAGTCCCAAAGTGTGTAACATCTAACTTATTGCAGATACAATTAGCTTCTTCACAAGAAGAAATTTTCCTATATATATTTTATTCATTGATAAAATTATTTTATTACGTATCTTATAATTGATTTGGTACTCTTTCTTTTCCTGGTTGGTGAAAGTTCTAACTTCCTTATCACAAATTTTATAGTCACCATTAAGCATCAAGAAATTATCCACTCTGGCATTGATAACAAAAGTATTCATTCGATCTCTCTAGTAATCATAGTCATTACCATCAGAGATTGGTGGTCTTGTAGGGTTTATATTGTCAATAGAACCAACATTGATTCCTTCCATTCTAATAAAAACTAGGCAACCAAACTAGTTAGTAGAAAAATTTCATAACCACAATGTTCGGAATGACAATTCGGAATAATGAAGTTCAGAATGACAATGTTCGGAATTACAAAGTAAATTTCTAATCAAGGATGAATAACAATGAAAAAACGAGTAACAAAAAATTATATGTGAGTATAAGTATTTCAGATACCTCCTTTGATACCAATTGTAGGATTGAAATAATGTTGTAGATGCTCAATATACCAGAGGGGGGTGAATTGTACACTTTAAAAAAAATCCTTAAGCAATGAAAGATATAAGTTTAACAAATCTAAAATAAGAAAACTCACAACACCTCTAACACCAATTGGAAAATTGGAACTGATGTTTACAATATGATATTCTACCTTAAAGACTATAGAATCTAAACTAATCAGAGTACAAGTGTATGTAAATATAAGAAGGTTATACATTCCTTACAATACAAATGTTTAGCTTAAAGACAATTAGTAAAACTACAAGTAACAAGATATAAGTCTTTTAACCCATAGATAAGGGTATCCAACAACCTTGGATAAAGGTCCCTTGATTTATACTTTCATGAAAGACTGTCTTACCCACACCAGGGTAAGACCTCGATACGAAGATCGGAATCTCGGTCTTTCTATCCCCGCATGCCCTCAACTTCAAGGAAGTTGGAACCTCTATCTTCCTAATCAAGGAAGCCCAAGAACTTCAAGGTAGTTAGGACCTCTATCTTCCTATCCCCGGATGTCCTAGAATTTAATCACCCACATTCGTAGTCGCACGAAGCAATCTGAATGAGCGGTTCAGTATGCACAAATCATGAAAAGCTTCTCTCTCTAGAAATCACCTTAACATGATGTGGTCTATATATCGATCATCATAATTATTGAGCCCCTTCAAATGAGCTCTTATTTATAGGAAAATATCCAACAGTCAGCTCCCTCCTTCAACAGTCATATTTTCCATGAAATTTAGAGGGACCTGTACAAGTTTAACTCAACCAACTGTTAATTTGAAATAGAATAGATGACATAGTTTAATAATAAATCATGTATAACTAAATGCACGACATTGTTTTGTAATGAAGAATTTGCAAGAAAGATCCATATAAAGTTTCAGAGTGTAAGTAATTTAAGAGTTTGGAGTCTAACCAAAATGAAATTCTGAGTCTATGTTTAGAAATGATCAGATTATGTTTTATAGGAATTAGGAGTCTGGTTTAACCAGAGATCAGAATCTACACTTACATAGTTCAAAGTCGAACTGGTAAATGTTTGGAGTCAAACTATCTAAGAGTTAGGAGTCGAACTCATGAATTTTCGGAGTCAAACATAATAAGAGTTCGGAGTCGAACTACTAAATATTTCGCAGTCGAACTCATGAATGTTCGGAGTCATACTTCATATGTTTTCGGAGTATAACTACTTTAGAGTTCTGAGTCGAACTCATAAAGGTTTGGAGTCTTACTTCATAAGAGATCGGAGTCGAACTACTTAAGAGTTCAAAGTCGAACTCATGAATGTTATGAGTCAAACTTCATAATAGTTCGGAGTTGAACTCATGAATGTTTGGAGACGAACTTCATAAGTTCAAATCCAGAATTCAGATCCTAGAAATAGAATACTCCATTATTTTTTATCATATGATTCCTGGATTTTGGTTAAGAATATCGTTTTTGAACTCAAGTAAAAAATTATTGCAATGAATAATAAAATCTAGGTTAGGTTAAATTTCTTAATGGAAGAAAATTTTCCTTATGGGTTTAAAACATACATTTTCTTAAGTATAATGTGTTTGTGGTTTTCTAAAAAAGAAGGCATGGAAAAGTCATAAGGAAAACCTTATTGACAAAGTAGTGTTATTTTCATAGAAATATATTCCTATTTAGATTTTATATGTTTGTTTTACATTGGAATAGATTTAAATATGGTAAATACCACTATATGTGGTGAATTGAACTAAACATTATCATCAAATAGTTCACGAAATCGAGTCATGCCTCCCAACCGGTTTGACACTCTCAGCGGATATGATATAAAAATTAAAAAATTATTTTTGACACTACATGATATAAGATATTAATTATAACCCTTAATGAACTATGTTAAAAATGTGGTTCCATTTATTATAAATAAGTTTTCAATAGGTATATATTAGTATAATGATTGATCGCATTAATTAATTATTCATTATGGTCATGCTGACCATTTTAGTTTTAATAATTTACTAAAGATAAAAAAATTATTTTAGGGTGGGAAAAGGAATGAAAACATATTTAAATATCTTATTTGACCATCAATTATTTAAATTACATTATTTCAAGATATTTATTGAGTACTTATAATTCCAGTAAGTAATGATTCTATTTTGAATTTGAAATATAAACCCTTAATTATATAATGGTAAAATATTATGTGTATAATTCATATCCAGAAGAAGTTTTTTGGAATGTGCTTCCAGTTAAACTTGAAATACTACCTATGGGTTATGTTGATGTTATATTAGGAATAGACTTATATATTCTACATAAATACCATATTAATTGGTATGGAATGGATAAAAAATATGATATTCCAATCCAACATATAATCGTCTATCAATACAATAATAATGATGAATTTAAAATTGAAATAAAATCTATTTTATATGCTTTGATTACTATTCAAAAGGGGTGGGTATCATATATGGTTGGGGAGAAACTCATAATTAAAAGTATTCATTTTTAAGGGCATTTTGTTGATGTTTTAATGGAATATTTTCCTAGTCTTAAATAGAAACATGAATTTGAGATCTCATTGAAACCCAGACCTAGGTAAACACCTATTTAAAATACTATCTATAGTATGGACCAAATTTTGATATGTGAATTGAAGAAGCCTCTCTAGGAGAACCATAAAAAATGGATATTCAGTCAATTGGGTTACATTGGGGTTCAACTGTTATAATCGGTCAAATGGAAGATTGATTTATGATACTCTCCATTATTTTTGTGCTATTATCAAGATCCTAATAAAAAAAAGAATCATGTATCACATATTTTCGACCTATTTGATCAACATCATGGAGAAAAATAATTTTCAATGATTGCAATTCATTGTGGACATCAAAAATTGTTGGTAATGATGAAGAAGATACCCCTGAAAACATTGTGCACAAGATATATACACTATTCATGTGATATTTATATTGAGGAACCACATGAAGGATAAAATATATGAACAATTTACTATGTGTGTAATTTAACTATGAAAGGATTCATTTTTTGGGGCTTATAATACATAGACTAGTTATTTACATAGACATATTATAGAGAATGTATATTTAATGATGTCTTAGACTAACCCCAAGGACTAAGATTTATATATTTCTTAATTTAGTAGGATATTATCAATGGATTGTGGATAATTTATCAAGACTATATAATTAACTCACCATGTAAACTCAAAAGGGATCCTAGTTCCCTTCAATGAATGGGTGTGGAGAAAAGTTCAATGAATTTGTGGGCAGATTAGTCTATGAAAATGATCTATAATTACACATTAGTTGATAAGGGTTTTTATTATATAGTTAATCATTCAAAAAATAATTAGTTTCTATTCTAATTTCGATTGACAAGGATATATAGTATGCCTCATGAAAATTGATGGTTCAAGAGAAAAATTAAACATCTTGGAATTTAGAGTTACTTATGGTAAATTTATTATTCAATATTAGAAAGAATTATATAAATTCAGAAAAGTGTGATATATATATATATATATACTAAAATAATAGTTTAATGAATCTATTTTGAAAAAAGGAATTGAATATATCTCTGAGATGATGGTTAGAGTTGATTAATTATTCTAAATAGGGAATAAGTTCTTACCCATTGAATGGAAAAATGTGGCTATTAGTTCATGTAAAATGGATCATTATAGAATTTACATAATGAGGATCAAAAAATATCCATTAATTTATTATTTTTAAGGGATTGATTTTGAAATATTATTAGATTGTATTAAATAATATCATTCTCAATTTATTGTTCAACCATCAATAAAAGTGAATATCAAATATGGACATAATGAACATATAGATTTGTATCAAAAGGTTGTAAATGTTCCTTTGATTAATACTGATCATGAAGGAGTGATATGATTCATGAACCATGTATGTATTCCAACAATACCATATTTCAGGAACGTTCTATTATAGGATGCCCATAGTTCTTAAATATTTATTCATCCTGCAAGTACATAAATTTATAAGGATCTAGAAGTTTATTTCCGGAGTGATGAAATGAAGAGATATATTTCCATGTACGTAACATAATTATCCGTATTTTAGTAATTTATGGAATGAAGACAAATGTTTATGGTGATAATACAAATATTACACTTTATAGAATTCAAATGGGAAAAAACACTAATTATTTTGTCCTCAAACTCTCAAAACAATTTAATGGGAACTATGCAACCTGGTTTGTAGTTGACCTCCTCATGAAGTAATCGCACTTCATCTCAATAAAATAATATTTCCTTCTAAATTATATTTCTAGTAAATACTTTAATAAAGTGGTAATTTATCTTGGGTTACCAAATTACATTGTATCTGATTGATACTTGTGTTTTACCTTCATCAACTAGAATAATCTAAATTAGGATTCTGATGCAGAGTTATGTTTTATCACTATGTATCGCCCTTAGAAATATGGTTAGTCTAAAAGAACAATTAAAACCTTATAGGATATACTGATATATTTTTCTATTGAATTAAATGTTTTTGTGTTTAACAAATTTTTCAAGTTGGGTCTTCTTATAATAATAAGATTCATTCAAAAATTCATATATATCCTTAAAAATCCATCAATGGAAAAAAATTAAATACAACATGTTGGGGTAATTTTGAGGAATGAAATATATTTTTACTTGAGTTACATAAGGTAATTTGGTATAAATCTAGATCCATTTATAAAAACAGATGTACCACACAAATTTTATATCAAAGTTATGCTAAAAATTTCTAGCATAAACGAGAGTTTAATGTTAGTAAGATGCTTTTTTAAAAAAATTCTAATGTAATAAGGTTATTAAATTCCAATGTATAGGGAAACTAAGAGTTAGTTATATAATCCCATTTTAAATTCTAAATAATATTGGGACAATATCTTATCGACCGGTGCAACCACATAACTTATCCCATGTTCATGATGTCTTTGATATATCTCTCTACATGATGCACAATATTGATCCTTAACATGGATTAAAAATCAGAATTAATACACCCATAATATGATATTTTCATTCTAGAACAATCATTAGATATTCTATATTATATAGAAAATGTTCTATAAATGAAGTCCACTCATCTGACAATAGTATTTTGGTGAAACCACCAATTTGATGTTGCAATATGGGATCCCAAGGATATGATGAGGCACATGTATAGTTATATTCTTCTTGAAGTGAAAAATTATGCGAGTGAAATTCCTTTTAAGGGGTATAGAATGTAAAACCGTGAGTTTTTAGGAATTATATTTTTTAATAATTTAATTTATTTGATAACTTGTGTTACATGCAACACCGAGTATTAAAGAGATACAATATATTATTTTAATTATTATCTAAATTATTTCATTATAAACTAGATTTTAATCTTTGTAGTATAAATATGATTAAATTTTTTATTATATATAAATTATTTATATAATGAAAAATAATGAAAAAAATACATAATTTTTATTTCATTATTTATATTCATTGAAAATTCATTTAAAAAAAATTTGTTTTTCTGAAAACAGAATTAATGGGACTATTAAATATTTTAAAAAATTATTTTAAAAAATGAACCAATATTTTTAAATCTAAATGTAAATCTTTTCTTTGAGATAAATTTTGATAATGTTTTGCAAAGATTTATTTTTCAATGAGTAGTGAGAATACTTATTTTTATTAAAACCCACCTTATATTATTTTAAAGATTCATATTATTTTATGATCGTTTCAAAAGATAAATTATTAATATTATATATTTAATATTATATTTTATAAAATTTTAAAAAAATATATATAGAATTTGGATATTAACCTTCATATAATTTCAAATATTTTCTTTCCAAAAACCATTTTTTCATTGCGTCTATGAGTTCAATTTGAAATTAAATTCTTACAATTCATTGAATTGAATTTTGAATAATGGATTAAAAATTTGGAATCATAAAAATTTATATTATCTGATAATTTTAGCTAAAATTGTGTTATTAATTAGTAGTGAACATAATGAAAATTAATTAATGTGGTTATGTTTAAAGTGATTATAATAGGGGTTAAAAAAAATTTAAAGTGTACAGTGTCAACAAAACATGTAATAATAGAGTTTTATAGATATATTTTGACATTATACCATGTAATGGTTCAGAATGGGAAATTTTTGTGCCATGTGACATGTGAAAAATAACTTTTTTACATCCCTCTCCACAACCTATAGAGATTATTATTATCAAGAAATCATAGTAACAAGGCATTATGTATAAATAAAATGTGGTTCTTTGAAGAAGAGTAAAATTTGTAAACAAGTATTTTTGAATAATTTCTTCAAAAATGTATATCAACTATACCTCAACTATGATATTATAATAACAAAAATGTGTACAATATTCTGATATTTTATTATGTTAATAGAAAACATATATCTATACCTTATTCAATGCAATGGGAAATGATATTGTTGATAATGTTTATGGAGGACTACATCCTCACAACCCAATGTAATTTTTATTCCATCACCAACTCTCAACGAATGATATATTGAACAATTTATCATAGTTATATGATTTGTGCAAAAAATTGTTTCTTTTGTAATTATATTATCACATAAACCTTTTTTAATTTTAATTCCTTTGGAATATTTTAATGTCGCTCGTGTGTACGATGGACCATACCATAGAGGGCGATGTGATTAATTTTTCACTAACACATTACATGGGATATATCATGGATATAATTAATTGATATATGTGAATTGTATAATATATTAATTAATCATATAATTTAATATATTATTTACCATTATTTTGTTTCATCTGTTGTGAAAATGGAAACAATGTTCATCCATACTTATAACATGTCGTATCCATGAATGAGGTAATTAATTTCTTATTTTTAACAATAATTTACTACTATAAATACATTTATAATGAATATATATGATATTTATGTAACAAATAAAATTATATAGAATATGGAACAATGGTCAAAGTAAAAGAAATTATAGTATAAAACCAATACATCCATGAGAAAGAAAGAGTTATTACCCAAATCATGATTTAAAAAAATAAATTATTAATAAATGGGAAATTAAATGTTAAAATTAATTACTATATAGAATTATAAAAAAAATATTTTTTTTAAAATATTTTTATTAAAATTATATATTTAGTGAATAGGAGGAACAAAAAAGTATGAAGGGAGTTGATAATTATGGTATGTGAATTTTTTCCCACCATCTTATCTTTGAGAAATACTTTAAGTTGGGAACAAGCATTCTTTTATAAGGTGTATATAAAAAAACATTGAAATTTAATATCATGAATTTATTTACTATCATTAAATTAAATATATCATTTAATATTACTATTTAATGCGGCTTAAAATTCAAAATATACCAATGTGGTAAATGTTATATGTTAAATTATAATTTTTTTTCATGAATGATTATTATTATGTTTTTAATTATAAAATATTATGGCATATATCACAAAAAGTAATTTTTTTTATTCTCCTCTAGGAATTTCATGTTAAAAATAGATTCCTACATTTTCCTCTGTTAATGTATTAAAAAATGATTTTTTTTTTAACAATATTCGATGTTATCTCTCTCTGTGATATAAAATCCTTTCATGTCCATATACAGGTTTTATAATAAGGTTTCAAATTTTTTTTAATGATCCTATATGTTTTTTACTGATTTATTTTTTAAATTTTCCTCATTTAATTTTAATAATTGGTATATTTATTTATATTTCCAAACAATTATTGTTTGGTGGTTAATGGAAATGTGAATGTAATAATTTATTTACACATGTACATCATGGAAGTAATTTTTTGTGTTATTAACTTATATGGACCCGAACATAAAACATTACTTAATCATGAATTTTACACAAAACCATACATTATTACAAATTGAGGATATTTCTAGGTTTAGATTCTTAATGAATTTGAATATCTTACCTACATGATATACCACATTCTTACAAGAGGATACAATTGAAATTGTATCTATTTTTTAAAAATATAAAACATTAAAACTGAAAACATGATTATATAATTAACACTCCATATCAAACATCATAATTCCCTTATTTCTCATACCCATCCTAATATCCTATGAATGAAATTTTAAATACATATGGTGATTATCAATATCAGTAAAGTATTTAAAGAACAAAGGTGTTAGTCAAGTGATAACATAAAACCAATAAAACGGATAATCATAAAAACTCATATGAAGAGCTTAAATTAACCCTTAAATATAGATTAATATTTTTTTTCAAAATCCATATCTAGAGTACCCAATGTTATGGGGAGCTATAATGGGGCTCACCTAAAATATCTTGATCTATAATGGGATCAACCCAACCTATCATGAGCTAAAATGGGTCAAAAAAAACAAAAATAATATCCAAGGAACATATCATGGTAATAATTTATATTGAAAATATGAATAACACAATTTTTCAAAATACAAAAAAAAAATAATCATTTTGAAATATATTAAACAGTGTTTTAAAAGTATTTTTAAAAGAAAGTCCCTTAAAATATAATGGGTGTGATAATTAATTTAATGGAATAGATATGTGTATACACATTAAATACACATAGAAAATAATAATATAAACAAAAAATAATTATAATAATTAATATTAATACATCATATTTATTAATGAAGATGTTTAACCTAAATAATGGAAAGAGGGTTAATAATTCCCTTACCTTGGGATATTCATAAATAAATTTTTTTAAACATCATATATAATTTTGAAATGCATTTTATTAATATCTTAATAAAACACATTGATGTTAAGAAGACCTAATCTTATCATTTTACATCATTATTTAAAACATTTATTAGTAATATTTTGTTATATACATTATGTTAGGTGAGTTCTTTACATGGTTTCAATGATCAGTTCATGATGAATATTCTGGTAAATTGGAAGTGAAATACAATAATTATAATCGAATGGTATTTAAATATTTCAAGAACCATAAATTTTTTCATTTATCATTTTCAATTTTGAGATGAGAATGATTCATATGTAAAAACATTATTGATATTTGTTTCGGCCTTTATAGTGATTCATCGATCGTGATGAACTGGTTTTGTGTTATAAATTAATCACATGTTTACAAAATGATTCAATAAAAATATATAAGATATAATTCATAAATTATAATCTAGTATGGCCATAAATTCTTTTTCTTAACCATCCATTAAATAACTAAAATAAATTGAAATCACATTGTCCATGATGTCAGTAAATCGACAAATCATGGACGATGATTTAATTTACTAAATAAGTGGAAGAGAAAAATCAATTTAATGGTGGGTATTACATAAACATTGTGAAATATAGAATATGTATGATACTAGATCAATCATTCCTCTAAGATAATGGGATGCAAGGAAATAAAAAGAAGAGAAAGGAATCTCGTAATAAAATAAATGTTTAGAAATACCTTACCAAAATTTGGCAATCCTATAACGTCGCATAAAATTACATAAATTATTTTGATAAGAGAAAACGGTTCTCTCGTCATTCATACATAAAATGGGATGTAAGGGGTATATTGAATGACCTATCCCAACATAATCCAGTATAAATTAAAATGAATAACATAAAATGAATGAAAATAAAGGCAAGAAAATAGGATTTTTACCTCTGGATCTCTTCTACATGGGATCCTTTTTAAAGACTTTGGTTTTGGCGTTCTAGTGATACCACAAGATCTAGGAAATGTGGAAGAGTCTTGGTTGGAGAGTTGTGCTGAACATATGTAAGGATCAAGGGTTGAGAGGTGTGAGAGGAAGTGGGAAATGAGGGTGGTATATATAGTGTATGAGAGGTGTTATTTTACATTATTTATTTCATTTTTATAATATTTTTGCTCAAGACTATGAATAGTACAAATTAATGTGACTCCAAATAGTATCAATAAAATGTGAGTTCAATAAAACTGTCCTTAAATCAATTGGGATGTCATAAATAGTTTAATGTACTGATAATTTGAATATATGATATTTTACAGTATTTCACTATTCATAGAAAATTCAACCTAACCATTTTTCAACGTGTAGAATTCAAAAATGAACTATGTTATTTGATAATAATTTTCTATATATGTACATTTTAATTTTAAAATAAAATCATAATTCACAAATTAAAAATTTTAATTCTATAACTCTTTTATATCACATTGATAAATTAACCAAAACTTCATTATCATAAATCCTTATGAAAATAAAATGATACTAAAATTTACTATTCATTAGAGTCATAATAATATTCATATTATTATTTATAAGAGTATGTTACAATTCACCAAAAAAGAAGATGGTTCTATTCAACTCCAAATATCTTAGTGAAAATAATTGTCGATGACCATTTATTGAAATTTGTAACATAGAATAAGAAAATTAATGATTAAAATCTAGTTATAAATATATACTTAAAATAATGTTTCATGAATTTAATTTATTTTGTTTATATACATGTGGTGTTACTTTATCCCCAACTTATAAAAAATTTGTCCTAGAAATTTTATTTTCTCATTAAAAAAGTGAGGGTACATATCAATTATATCATTTTCAGATTCACATGTTTTTTCATGAATAATTTTGTTTCTCTAAAAAACATTTACATGTTAGAATATGTTATTCTGTAATACCTATTACCTTTGATCAATATTCTTGACTTGTTTCTATTTATATGAAATTTTCTCTTCTAGCTAAACTTTTTATAGGCTAAAGACATGTGATTAATCTAGCAGATACTTTCTCAACATTAAAACATGGAAAACATTTTGTATGTGAGATAAACTAAGAAGAAAGCCTACTCAGTAATCAACTGGTCCAACGTTAACTTTGATTTTAAATGGACTGATGAGTCACAGACATATCATTCTTTTCATACCAATATGCATCACACTTTTCCAATGATATATTCTAAGGAAATCATAATCACCTAATTTGAATAAAAAGTATTTCCTACAGTAATATGCATATATTTTCTCACGGTTTGAGAAGTTCTCATGTGATGCTATAACATCTTCAATTTAACTACCTCTTCCTCTAATAATATTGGTCTCATAACCATCAATTTCATGAATTCATACCAAAAAGTGGTAGATCTACCCCACTACCCATACAATGCCCTAAAAGGTGCCATCTGAATTCTAGAATGAAAACTATTATTATAAGAAAACTCTACTAAATAAATTTGTTGATCCCAAGATCCTTGGTAGTCCATTTAACAAGCATGATGCATATATTCCAATGTTGAATTGTTCATTCTATCTAACAATATTATTTGGGATGAAAAAATTTAAGGAAATCTAATTCGGTGAATAATGACTTCTGAGGCCACTTCCAATAGTTAAAAGTGAAGAGTGGATCCCAATAAGATAAAATGTTAATAGAAAATCCATGTAACCTACAATATATTTAAAGTACTATCATGAATGATGATCTAATGACATTTTATCTCGCATAGAATAAAAATTCCAGAATTTTACAACTGATCCACAATTACCCAAATCAAATTACTACCTCGAGAAGTCTTAGGCGGTCATACCTTGATGTCCATGGATATATTATCTCAATTCAACACTAGCACTCTCAAAATATTAGGCATGCCCTTCAGTAACTACCTCTCTTCTTTAACATGTTTCCATGTCTAACTTATGACTATAAATATTTCAATATCCCTTTTTATTCCATCCCACAAGTAATACGTCTGATGGTCTCTGTACATCCTAATACTTCCAGGATAAACTGAAAATGGAGAATTATGGGCTTCACCCAACAAATATTTCTTTCACTGTGAATCAATGAGCACACAACATATTTTTTTATATCTTAAGACAAAATATTTATGAATGTTAAATTATGGAAAATCTACCATTTTACCAATTCTACATTTTTCTCAAGCTCACGGTCTTCCTTATGAGATTTCTTAATTATGTCTGATAAAGATGACTACACTAAAACTTGAAACAAAACAAATGTGTTCCCTATAATCTAAAATTAAAATACAAAATTTATCAAAGCATTAATCAAGGGATCATGTTCCAAACATAACATGGTTGTTGAGGCATGATTTTTTGAACTCAAGTCATTTGCAACAATTGTTTATTTTTCAGGGATGGTAAATGATTATGGAATAATAATCATTTATTAGTTCAATCCATCTTATCTAGTTCATGTTTAATTACTTCTCGGTTAATATATACTTATGACTTTTAGGGTAAGTATATTTTTTTCATTTAGTACCGTACAAATGGTTCCTTAAAATTTTTATAGAAAAAACCACATCTTCCAATTCCAAATCACGTTTAGGATAATTTAACTAATGTGGTTTTAGTCGTCTTGAACAATAATAAATTAACTAATCATAAGGCATGAGAACAAAACCATGTCCCTTCAATTAATCATTAATATAGATGAAAAACTCAACATTTTAGGAATACATGGCCCAAATTGAATCATTCAACAATCCCTTCTTATGTCCCAGAAAAAGAATCATATTCTTCTGTTCAAATTTTTTTTACCACTTTTCATAATTACATAGTTAGTGGGCTAGAGACCCATGCACGGTTTTTAAAAAACCACCATTAATAAAATACTAATACATAAAAACTACGAATATATGTAACATTTGTAGGTCTTGAAGATTCATCAACAACTTCCCTTTTGGTAGGATCCTCTGTTATTCTATCCTTTTTTACAATGTTCCCAACAAAACAAATCTGTTGCAACCAAAAATCACAGTATATGAATTTTCCATACAGTTTGGTTTAGTTTACGGTTTGAAGCACAAACAATAGATGTTTTTGAGGCTCCTCTTTACTTCTAGAATATACCAAAATTACATAATATACACAACCACAAAATTATCTGAGAACTCATGAAATATTATATTCATAAGATCTATCAATACAGTAGGTGTATTTGTTAACCCAAAAGGAATAAATAAAAATTTATAATGAGAATATATACTATAAAACATTGTCTTCGGGATTTATTCAACCTTTACATTCAACTGATGGTACCCAGACATCAAGTCAACCTTCGAAAAAAATTTCCCTCCTTGAGCTGATCAAACAAATCATCGATATGAAGAAATTGTTAATATTTTAACAGTAACATTATTCAAGGATCTATAATTGATTCAAAGCCTCATTGAACCATATTATTTATTAACAAATAAGATATTATCACTCCATGATGATGTGCAAGGTTGGATGAAGACCTTATAAAATATTTTTTTAAGCTGCCTTTTTATTTCTAGATGTTACATTTGGGCCATTCGATAAGGGGGTTTAACAAATGTCTTAGCATTATGAACTAAGTCAATAGTATACTCAACCTCTCAATTTGTAAAATCCCAATGAAAATTATCTAAAAACACATAGGTATTCATTTACCACCGGTACATCATTAATCTGGATATCCCCTTAACTTAAAAAATATGATCAAGATGATTTTATTTTTGATCCTTTACAAGTTTCATAGATTCTTGATATGTTATTAATGGAATTGGGTAATTCTTGTACAAAAACTAAAATTATTTTTGAAAACCTACATCCTTTTCACTATAATATATCCTAGAATGATAAAATGAAATACATTAAATACACAAAATAACATCAAATCCTACTAGAGGAAAACCAAAATGGTTTTATAGTAAACAAATTCCACATAAAATGATAGGAAAATTATGATAATTTCTTTTTCTGAAAATATTTCCCCCAAGCCTTTTTACCATGGAATTTAGTTTCATTTTGTGAGCTTGAATTCCAATTTATTCAGAATGTTTCTAAAAATGATGGACAATGTAGGCCCAGAATCAACAAATAAATTTGAAAAATTTGTAAAAATAAGTAATGTTACTGATACCCCCTCATTTTACGGCTCAATATCTCTTATAGTGGTTGAAAATGATTTTACCAATCCCTTATGCTTCCAATATTCCCGATTCCCATCTTGAGTAACTAGATTTGGACAAAAAATATTAAATTGACCAAATTCTATAAAGATAATGCATCTTACCATCGACTTCATGTAAATTTTTGTATCATTTTCCAATCACTAACAAGACCTGTGTCTAAACTTTCACATCAGTTTCATTTTTAAGATTTTACAAGACATTCACCAGGATTCCTTTAGCCTCACTTTTCACAGGAAGGGAAATTCATTTTCTTACATCCAGTCTTTTTTGATGAGTTATTACCCATTTCCTACCAACCTGACCACTTCTTATTCTTATAATCGCGTAGCACATATGTGTTATAAATTCTTTCATAATATTTTCAGAACAAATAAAAAGTTTCTAATAGCTTTTAAACACTGTTTAATACAAAGACCTTCGCAAAAATAGTTTCCAAGAAGATAAAATATAATTAATTTTACATTAAAAATCCCAACTAAAATATGGAAAGTACCAGACCAGTCTAGTAAAATATTATTCATATGTAACCATAGAGTCATAATCTTTTATCTTCAGTTCCACAAATTACTTCTATATTCAGAGTCAAAATATTTTTTGGAAAATATTTTTTCTGTGAAAAGACTCTTAAAATCATCTGGTTGCAGAATCTCAAGATCATCTCTTTCTCTCTTATTCATAACCGTAGAACACCATTTATCAGATTTAACTTCCTTAATATAAATATATAATATTACATTTTGATGATCCAAAGTTCCCATGACATAATATATCATTTATATAGAACTGATATATACATTGGATATCAATAGATATGTGGTTCCAGTGAATGATAAAGGATATTTCCTTATAAAATACTCCAAAAAAAGGCATGTTTCTTCATGGTAAATCATGTTCCTATCAAGCATGTATGCCACTCTTGTTTATTTCATGAGTCAACTTATCCATTTTTGTCACATCCTACTCAGTACGGATTCCCACCATTTTGGACTGCAAATTCGGACAAACATCAACCTCTTGGTGACACCATACATAATCTTCTATGATTATTCAATGAAATCACATTCTATAAAAACATAACATAGATGAAATAACATGGTAATCCTGAAATTAACTACCATTTCAAATTACTATAGAGTAAAAATAAGTTATGGGATTATTTAAATATCATGACAACCCCTGAAAGTATCTAAACCATCCTCTGATACCAACTATAATTCCCCAACCGTAAAACATTACTTAATATTTAATTTTACATAGGACCATAAACGTTTTCATATTGATGATATTTTCTGGTTTAGTGTTTTTTTTGAATTAAGATATCATACATAAATGACCTACCTCATTCATATAAGAAGATACTACTAAAATAGTAGATGTTTTTTTTCAATATATAAAACACTAAAACATGAAAAATGATTTATTTAACAAAAACTAATATCAAACATCATGACTCCCTTATTTCTCTTACCCATACTTATATCCTATTAAAAACATTTTAAAAAACTGGGATGAGTATAAAACTCAATAAGGGATATAAAGAAATAATGTGTTAGAAATGTGATAATATAAAACCCAATAAAACCCATTATCATAAATACTAATATGCAAAGAAAAAACATGTAGTTTACTTTGGATATATTTATGATGTCACCCTAACATTCACCCTTACACATGGAATATCCTTTTGGTCATCTTCCATCTCTTCAGAACCCAATTTATTGGAGAGCTATAATAGGGCTCACCAGTAATATCTTGAGATATAATGGGCTCAACCCAACATAAATAATTTCTAAAGAAAATATCATAGTAATATATTGTCTTGAATATTAGAAGATATCAATCATTCCATATATATATATATATATATATATATATAATAATACTTTTGATATTTATTTAAGAGTGTTTTAAATGGACTTAAAAAAAGTCCCTTAAAATATAATTGAAGTGAAAATTAATAGAATAGAAGGGATATGTGTATACAGTTCAAATACACAAATTTCAACATAATAAAAAAAAATCATCACTTCAACAATATTAACACCAAATATTGAATTAATAATAAGGTTAACTCAAATAATGGAAATTGGGTTACGAATTCCCTTCCCTTTTGATATTTTTTACTTGAAATGTTTTTAACCCTCATGTATAATGGTTAAAATAGTTTTATTTAAATATTAAAAAAATATTAATTGTTTATAACACCTTATATGTTCCTTTTACAACATCTTTTGACACATTTATTAGTAATATATATTTTTAAACTATGTTTAGTGTGTTCTTTACATTGTTTCCATGATCGCTTCATGCAGGATATTCTTGTCGATTGGATGTGAAAATACATAATTGGAATTGAATGTTATTAAAACATTTCAATAAAAATAATTTATTTCATTTATCATTTTGAATTCTATAATTATGATGATACATTAGTTAAAACATTATTGATATTCGTTTAGGTCATTTTGGAAAATCATTGATCGTAATGAACTCATTTTGTAATCACATGTGTAAAAAAGGATTCCCTAATAATATATATGATATAATAAATTAATTATAATCTAGTTGAACCATAAAAATGATTTCATTATAGGCCTTAAAATTCATAAAATAAATTTGAATCACAAATTCTACAATTCTAGTAAGTCGACCCATCATGGACAGTGTTTTAATTTCCAAAATAAGTGAGAGATGAGAAGAAATATAATGATGATTATTATATAAACCTATTTAAATCATAAATATTTTTTATAATGGATCATAAATTACTCTTGGATAGTTGGACATGAGGAATGAAAAAATGGAATCTCAAAATAAAATTATTATTGAAAAATCCCTTACGCAAATTTAGCAGCTTTACGTCATCACATTAAATTTCATAAAATATTTAGATGAGATAAAAGGGTTATCTAATAATTTTTATATAATATGGGTTATAAGTGGTATATGTTTTGTTATATCCCAACATAATCCCAATGTAAGTAAAAATATTTATATAAAATGAATGAAATGAAAGAAAACAAAAGATGATATTTACCTTTTGATCTCTTTCCCTAGAGATCCTTCTAAAGGCATTTGGTTTGGGCCTTTGGGTGAGACCAGAAGATCCAAGATGTGAGGAAGAGTATTGGGAGGAGTATTCAACAGAATATAGTATAGGCCGATGCTAGAGATGTTTGGGAGGAAGTGGAAAATGAGGTTGTATTGTAATGGAGGAGAGGATGTATTCTACATTATTTTATTCATTTTAATAATATTTTTGATAAGACTATAAATTGTCTTAATTCAGGTGACCAAAAATAGTAATAATGTCATGTTATTTAGAGAAAAGTGCTCATAAATCAATTAATATTTCATAAATAGTGTATTTTACTACTAATTTTACTATGTTGTATTTTAACATATTTCATTAATCATCGAAAATACAAGAATTTCAAATAAATCCTAAATATTCTCCCTTGCCATTTTTCGATGTGTAGAATTGAAAAATGAACTCCAATTTTTTGAAATAATTTTTTATATATTAGTAATTTAATATCAAAATAAATTAATAATTAATTCAAACATTAACAATATTAATTCTAAAGTTTTTTTTATATCACATTGGAGAATAAACAAAGATATAATTATCTAAAAATCTTAAAAAAATAAAAAAATAAATAAATTACATTTCATTAGGCTCAAATAACTGTTCTTATTACTATTAATAAAGGTATGTTACTATTCACCAAAAAAATGTTTGTTCCATCAGACTCCAAATAACATACTGAACACAGTTATAGATAAATATTTTTAGAAATTCAAGACATAGAAACAAAAAAAATTATGTTTAAAGACTAGTTATAAGTATCTATATAAAACAAAGATTTAGGCATTTAATTTAATTTTTTTTTTCAAAAAATCCATGGGTGTTACATGACTAATCATTTATTTATAGATTTGTTAAAAACATTCCTAACATATTTTCATTGAGATATATTTTAAAATTTATTTATGATTATTATTTTTTGAAATGTTATTTCAAAGAGAAAAATGTATTTTCCCCAATAAAGGTTCAATGTGATCATTCAAAATTATTTCCCATAGATGATCACATCCATTAAAATTACTTAGACATTATTATCGATATTATCAAAGAGTAAAATTATCATAATTTATATGAATGGGTTTTGTTAATGATGAAAATATGACTATGAATTTTCTTTCTATTCCATGTGTTTTATAATGACAAATTTCTCACGAACCCCTTATGTTTTTAAATGGGATATATTCTGTTGGATTGATTATGAAATAATATTTTTTCAAAGGTATTGAAATGGTGAATGTTTTATGAAACCCACTTAATTTCATCGGTTTTGATATGATAAATGTTTTATGATATTATGAAACATGTATAAATGTTTTCCATTATGTGATGGATGAGACATATATAACCCTCCATTACAGTAGTTAACAAATAAGACGACATGAGACAAATTGGAATTGAATGGGTATTGAAACCATTTCAATAAAGGGGCAATTTCAATAAAAATGTATTGTTCATGAACTATATAATCATTTATGTCTTAGGGAGTTAAGAAATTCATTTTCGGTTGTTTTGGAAAAGATTATCGATTACTATTGAACTTATTTTCTATTCTTATCTATAAACAAAAATTATATGATTTATTCCATTATTCGTATCTTAGATATCTAGTTTCATATCCCATTTTGATTCATTTCTTATGCACTAACCATAATTATCCAATGAATATTGTTTAATATCTATGATATGTAGAGTGTGTTTTTATATTTTTTTCACTTTACAATAACATTATAATCATGATATGTTGATATGTCCCATGTTCTTTTCTATGAATCTATGTTATCCATTTTTTATGTTTAATTTCATTGGGTTATGATGAATATTCTTATTTATAACATGTATAGGAATTATTCTTTTTATTTGTAACATATTGGAATATGGCGTAGGTCACTTATGGACGAGTGTTTTTTATTCACATGCTTTTAATGGAACATAAATAAAATGATTTTTAATATATAATTATATAAATTAATGAATATTATTATATTATAATTTAATATCTACGTATCAAAATTAACGGTCGATAAAGGTACCACAACCTGGTACAACATCTTAATATACTATTCATCTTACCATACTTCTCCACATAACATATCAAGGGCATCCCAAACCACGAGTCAACGTTAGGATCAAAAAATAAATCCATGGATCATGCATCTCAATTTATCATAGTGTGTCTTATATCCCACCCATAGTATTTCAAATAACAAATCAATATGTTTCAACTACCAATCAAAACTTGTGAAAAACTAGTAGTCAGAAACACTATTACATGACTTATTGTCATCACAAATATCAATGGATCATAATATCGACCAAAAATCTAAATTAATTTCCACATTCATAAAAATCAATTTCATATATATGTACTCTATCTATGGTTAATACATTATTAGGGAACCCGCAAGGGTATTCTAGGTATTATCAAAGTCCAGACATTATCCATCACTCCTCTTATCTCAATATGTCTCACGAGTCATTATGATATTTTCATTGGGTATGACATATCTTTGTATATATATAACCACCACACTACCATATTGGCCATTTATTTTCCTCGTATGGTGGTCACAAAAGGTAGATGACCACTGTTCCAACCATTAAACAATCATTCTACTCTAGTAATCAAATCATATATACTCATCAAAATTTTTTAATATAACCACCCAACTAATAATGTATTATTGGGGGTGGGACACACACCCCAGCATCATCTAGACTAGACTAAAGGTTTTTAGGAATATAAAGTTCATACATAGAAAACCCCTAGGAAATAAATATTAGATGACCACTCTGTTATACATATAGGTAACTATATTATCCTATAATAAGGTCTACTACATATAATTAATTTCATTTTATTTTGATTACACTCATTAAGGTCTATGTGTATCTAGTAATACAAATATAGTCTTGGAATCGACCATCGATATCCAAGGCCTCATGATAGTGATCAGGGGTTTATCATGACCCTTGGCACTCTATTCAGTCCAAAGTAACTACATTATTAATTTAATTGTTCATTTAAATGAAAAACAATTTTTTTCTCAATGGTGAGAACACATATTACATTCTATTGTAATAAATCAAAATAAAAATGGAATCTATAATGTACTAACTACATTAATTAGAGTTATTCCATTTTAATTCACCATTTAACAATACTAACCAGGTCCATCCAAGCGTATCCGTCCACCACATGACACTGTGAGGCCCTGACTTATGTAATAATTAACAAATAACTAATTATAACAATTGATAATTAATAAAAAAGTTAACATAAATGGGAAAAAATTCACACACACACATTTTCAACCTCGTTGAGCTTAAACCATTGGTTATGGGTTGTTTTACACTCTTGATGCACTTCAGGATTAATAAATTAAATATCCGGAATTAGAAACATTCATTGAAAAACGATTTACCCCAAAATCAGCAAAAAAAATTAATAACATCACCTGATAAAAATCATCAACTAAAATAGATTTTCCTACTGTTTATATTTAGTATTTGGGATCTCACTACATAGTCGACCAAAACACTAATCAAACTCTACTAATTCTACCATTCTCTATTATAATCAGCACCACATCCTAAAATGGAACTGTCTAAAATCATACTGATGAATGGGAAAACACCAAATAGGTAGGGGAGAAGAGGATCAACCCAACCATCATCATCTAATCATTCTAAAAAATACAATGAATAAATTGGGTATGGGGAGGAGAGTGTTGGTTGTTCGTACCCACCCACATGAATGTTTTTGGGATAGAATAATGAGAGGAAACAACATTTAAAAAAACAACTAATTGTTTTCATGGTGTAAAATAATTTTCAAAAAATGAATAGAAAATGCATATGGATACTCTCCATATATGTCAAAAATTCAAACAACGATTCCTAAATTCACAATGTTTGTAGCCTATAACTACTGAATTTCAATAGCCAGGACACATATACCTCATCAATCATTAAATTTAACCCTTTGTGTTTACACATAACCATAAAACCTGTACAAAAAAATTATTTTTTATCTTAATTTCTAAAAATTCCTTTTGGAGTCAATGTTTTATAATCAAACCTATATCCACAAAAAATCATATTCCACTATAATTATAATACCTATCAACAATAATTGTATTATACTTACCACTGATACCTAACTTATAAGGGAATTAAAAAAGTATTATGACCCAACTATACTGTCTATTATTTAATTTGAAATAATTTGAAAAAACAAAAATTTTATTATTGTTTATAAGTCCCACTCGATCCTGCTATAGGTCAACATCACTTTGAACTCCATTCCTTATGGAATTAAAGTTTCTCGAACATGCCCACATCTTATGACAATAAAAAATCAACATTCAACGCACTTATATACACTATACCTCATAATATTAGGAAGATAATACTTATGAATAATTTTTTAGGTCACATAACGGAGCTAAGAAAATAGCCCCAAAGACCTTACTAAAAGTATTTGGTCTGAATTATCCTTGTAGGCATCCAACCCCAATAAACCCAGAGAGTATCAATTACCATTACATTCAAATAAGATACAAATAAATAAAATATTGGACCATAACATTTTGTAGTTTTAGTAAACCATATACATAATTGAGTAATGTTTTACAAACGAGTACAGAAATTACTACTTATTTTTTTATGATAAATACTTTATACCATATATTGTATCCAAGTATATTTATATTAGTACACTAAATTGAATCAGAGAGAAATGAATGATAAAATGGGTGAGATTATATAATCTATAAGGGTAATGTACAACAAATGAAATAACAAATAAAATAGAATAATCAATAGAGAAATGTATATAACTGAGAACACAATCCTTGTAGTCAATAAATGTGAAGTGATTGTGTAAATATTAGGAAAATATAAATAATTAAAAGCACGGGAGCCTCAGCCCTGTTGGTGATGTATCCTTAAGTACATCCACAAGACCTAACTTCAAAACCAGGTAGAGGCATATATCAGGTGCAGTAGTATTACTGTAGCAGTATTGTACATTGTGCGAGTACTGTAGCAAAACTATACACTATATGGGTACGGTAGCAAAACATTACACTGTGCAGGTATTGTAGAAGGAACTGTTTGGTACTATATCATCTTGAACTATTCACCTTGGTCCACTGGTTTAGGATTGGAGTCTTTTAGGATTTCGAGAAACCCAGACATTTGGGTCAGTAGGGAATTCGGGACACCTTTAAGTCCTTAAGGCCACCTCAAGGCCATTGGGCCACTTGCAGTTTTCCTAGAGACAATATATAAAAGGAGCAGCCCCATAAAAGGATTCAGAGTAGCAAAACTCACTAGAGTAGAGACAAATGGATTTTTCGGAATGAGATGTTATAGATATGCCATAGGGACTAGCATGTACTTGCACAGGATGCCTAGCTAGATAGCCATGCGAAGGTGGAGTGCTACTATCATGATATAGATGATAGGGAGGGTAGTTCCCTGTAGATAGTCTAGTTGAATTCCCGAAGACCTTCGGGTCATGCAAAATATTACGCCTACGAGCCATGTAATCTCTGAACCTACCAGCCTTATATAGGGTTCTCCATCATCCCGTGAAAGGTGGGTTTTCAATAAATAATATAAAACACAATCCATTTAATTTCCGAATAAAAAATGGAACGCATTATTAGATAATTTCCAAGAAAAAATAGAAAAGATAACAATAACAGATTCTATATTAATGTAATTATTTGTTTTTGGACTTCATGAATCCAATGTAAAAGGAACCATTACCATAAATTCTGTTCAAAAGACAGTTTAAAACATAATGGTTGGAAACCAATTTGGTATGTTCAACCATAAAAATTTTATAAATTCTTTCATAAGACATTTTAAAACTATATTTATTTGGAAAAAACTGAATGAGTTTTTTCCCAAATGATTTCATCCAAGGAGACTATCGATGCATTAAGGGGAAATCCATAACCTTCTTCCACCTATGTCATACATATATAAATCATTCCTTATCCATAGTATAACCAATTTAATTCGTCAAAAAAGTGCATTATAAAATATAGGTATTGAAAAATGGATATAGATTTGTCAATATTTTCCAATATAATCAATTAAATGTAAAAGAAAACACCATATGAAAAATTCTATAAATTTTTTGAAATGATCATATACATGATAAATAATTTGGATAATTAGTGTATATTCAATGGTCAATGGTCATAGGAATTTTAAAATTACTACTGGAATAAAAAATCAATGAAGGAAGTGAAATCTAACACTATCCTTATTCAAATAAATCATTAACCATCTAGAGAAATAATAATGATAGTATTAATACAACATATCCCTAATGGAGTAAAAATAAATGGTTATTGTCATTGATCAATATAAATCCTATCAAAATAACATTTAAATACTTTCATTCGAAAAATATAATTTTTATTCTAAAAAATATTTTGAAAATAATTTTAGTCTAAAACCACTTTTGGATACATTTTACTTATAAATTATGCATTTAAAAATTAAAAGGAATGTTAAAATAAATTCTGATATGTATATTTTTACACTTCATTCAATGATAACTAAAAATTATTTTTTATGTTAAAAATAATTCAAAAATTCCATGTTTTGAAAGAGACAATAATATTTCATTGAAAAAATTTATTAAACAAAAAAGTGAAAAATGTTTTTAATTAAGAATTTTCAATGTGTTGAACAGAAATTTATTATTTTAGAGAATATGGTTTATATAAGAAAACATGTTCTTTGTCTAATGGGGTAAATAATGATGGGTTTTCATAAAAAATTAGAAAACATTTTGAGTGCCATGTTCTAGAAAAATTGTATCATTATTTGATAAATGTCATGAATAACTAGAATAAAATATTCTTAAATGTTTTATGAAGAAAATATGAAATAATTTTCTTTAATGGAAATTCATGTGTAATTAATCTAAAACAAAATGAGATTTTTATTTAAACACTTGAAGTGACCGTATCTTTGATGTGAGAATCAATCAATGAATATGTTATATGTTTCAAATGATAACCAACCTAAAAAATTATAAATTAAAATCTATATAGTACAATGTGATTACACACATAATCATACAATATTAAAGACTAAGATGGTGTAATATGACCCAATGATGAGTGATCGTACAATGAAATTGTTTACCACTTGTAAAAATTTCACTCAAATCCTTGCAGAGGACATTATTCAAATTGAAACTCAAAATTTCATGAATATTGAATAATTGATGATATTATATATTAAAATTTTCATTTTATACACGACAACAAATAATAAATCGGTGAATGTGACATCTATCTCACAGATGATAAAAGTGAAATGAAAATCCATTACGTTGCATTTCATTTTTGGTGAACATCCATTAATAGAATTGATAATTTTGTAAGTATATCTCTAATTTATTACAGAAAACTTTTAATATTTTTAATATCATATATTATATTCTTATAATATATTATTTCTCATTTGTTAATAATCATTCATTATTTTCTCTATTCTGGGAGCGAATTGATGAGTTTCTCGAGTAAGATTTTACTTGTTATTATTTGTTAATGTTACATAGATAATGATTTCACCATAATCAGAATTAAAAACATGATTTAATTATCAAAAACATATTTATATATCAACTATATATTTATTTATAAAGATCCATTATTTTTGGATATAGGAAATGAAATGCACCATTTATCGATATTGTTGTTCGTATATACACAAAAACGCTTATTCCATTCCCTTGTCATGTTTTAGAAGAATGATAGTTAATTATATTTATATTATTATTCTAATATTTTATATATTTCATAAATTTTAAATTTTTTAATTAAACCATCCTTTATACATTTCATATATAGCATGAACAAAACACATCACTTTGTTGAGGTAGTAGACAACACTTCGACAAACAATGTTATCGTATTCACAAAATATGGAGTTAATAAATCTATATTTTATAAGTGAACTAAAGGATGATAGAGAAATAATAAATATCAGTTATATGATATATAAACATTGTGTCAATCATAATTCCCACCAAGAGAGGTGGTAGAAAAAGAACGAACTACAACTGTTTTGTGAGGTTGTAGTTCTTCATACACAAATTGGTATGTTTATCACCCATTAAATGGAAATGGGTTTAAATTTTTTTTTCTGAACCATATAATAAAAACATCTAATTATATTTAAAAAACAATTTTCATTATATAAATTATATATAAAAAGTATTTAAGTGGCGGTGATGTAAATGAAATAAAAGATGATTGTTGAAGAATGTTACCTCATTTTCATGTAACTCATTTTTTTTATACCCAAGAGAACTCTGTTGATGGATATTTCCCAGGTGAGTCATCCTGGATTTGGTGGTTGGGTATTTTGAGATATTATTTTAGTAGATTTGGGGTGGTCCATAAGGCTTGATGCGTGTGTATAAATGGGAGGGTTGAGTGCCTTTTTATAGTGGATGAGGAAAGATGTATTTTGAATTGTTTAAAATGGGAATTCATTAACTTTTTTTCACAATAATATTTGCTCAAATAATGGAAAAAATTATATAAAGGAGATTATAGGGAACAAATATGAGAGGAACATGGCTTATGGACAAGTGTTTTGGCCATTTTGGCCTATAAGAATAAGGTTTAGTCCCATGTTGAGATAATTTTTTTCTTAATTACTATAAATAATTTTTATCAAATTCTCTAATATTTTTCCTCAAAAGATGACATCACTTTATTAAAAATTATAAGATTATTAGTTTCAAATATTGAATATATTTTTCAATATTCTTATTAATAAAGTGGAAGTAAAATATTTTAAATTAATCACATGGATGATACTGGAATGAGGGATTGTAAAGTAAAAATGTTCATGATTTTTCTATGTGTTAGTATCCAATTTCAAATTTAAATTGATTAAAAATAAAAATTGGAATAATTGATATAAAATTGATCTAGTTAAAACCTGAAAACAAACAAAAATATATTTAGTCTTTTTAAATAAATTAGATCTATTTTTTTAAAATTCAAATTCTTTATTTTTGATAAATCATAAAAAAATAAAGCATAATAGAAAAATACCAAATATTCACCCTAAGCTAATTTAGATCTTTAAATTTAAAATAATTGAATTTTTACATATAAAATTTATAATATTTCAAAAATTGGAATTTAATATAGGTTCACCATTTGGAGGTCGTAAAAGTGCAATTATAAAAATATAGGTTTTTATGCTCAATGATGTGTTTGTTATTATGTCATACATATGAGAAATATAGGGTAAATATTGAAAATATTTGATAAATTTATAATATATATTTTATTAATATGATTCACTAATAGTATTTAATTTTATTTATTATGATAAAACACCATTTTGGGCATAAAAATAATTTTATTATATTTAATTGGTTTTATATTCATATCTAATTAATTTGTAACCTATTAATTCATTTTATATTATAAACTATACATTTTTATAATTTTCTTAATATTTTTCATAACTAATAATTTAAGATAATAGTTACATTATATTATATAAAAAAATAATACATTTTTAATATATATTTCATAGTAAATCTCAGTATAATTTTTAATAAAAGCTATCAAAGATAGACTTCGTTTCCCATAATGCATGCTAATTAAGTAATGAGTACATTATAAGATATATTTTAGATAGAGATTATTTAATATTGTATTTATATTTTTAATTCTATGGATATTATATTTTACAATATGTTTTGTGATTCATGTTACACACACAATCGAATTAAATGTCTTTATTTTTGAATTATGGTGTGATAAATTCTGTCCACCTTAGGTAAATTGAACCCTTACAATTTAAACCTGATCATGGAAATCAATTGTTTGATATTTCCAATGATAAAACCCCACATCATTATAAGTCTTGGTATAACATCCTCTATAAATCATTGAATGGGAATGGAAAACATTATATGGACTAACAAAAAACAATTTCTCCATGTAAGAGAATAATAGTGAAATATATAGACACATACATGGAGAATAAGGGTAGTTATTTATAGTTTATGATTGAGGTCATCATTTACAAACATGTGATTGATAATTAGAGTGTTGAGGAAGTCAAATTCTTAAATCCATGCGCATTTAATAGACCATATGACAAAAAAAGGTATTTGGATTTTTTTTAATATTTTTCTTAATGTAGAGTAATTATTTTCATTCCTATCAATATAAGGAATTACTCTTACTTGAAATGATTCAATATCCTATGAATAATTCTTTATTATCTTCCTCAATCTAATTATAATTTATCCCTTAAATCAATTAATGGATATAAAAAACTAACATTGATGTCTGATGCACTAAAATACACTTTTGATGGATCTTAAGGCCCATAAAATATTTATAACTCAGACAATTAAAATTTAACTATTATCCAAAGAAATTATGTTTATCATTTTAATCAATAGACCAAAAAATGAAACATTGTTTGTTCATCACTATAATTTATTCAACAGATTGATTTACTAGAAACAATGAAAAATTAACTGGGGAAATGCATAAGTCATTGTTCGGTGTTAAACCCTTATCATCCTTTGGTAATAGGTTAATGTCATATATGCTTGTCAAATATGATGTGTTGTCACCATGTATAGATGATTTTATTTTATATAAATATATTAATAATATTTCCAAAATCAATATGATGGACATATTTGATAAATTTTCAATCTCTATATAGACATGTTACCATGGTTTTCAATAAAACATCAATACATAAATACATTATCTATTTTATTTCACTATAGGACCTTTCGTAATCTATGTTTTCACTTAGTCCAATCATTATAATTATATATTAAAATTTCAACTAATTTTATGTTTTGAAATTTTCAATTATCCTATGAATTTTCCACGTGAGTGTCTTAACATGTTCTATGTAAGGGTTGTTGTTTTATACAAGGTTATGGTTGAGTTATGACCAACACATATATTCAGTGTTATTTCCTCAATGTATATCTATTTTTTAACCATGTCCACTTGTAGTATCTAGAGAGAGATGTATTACATGGATGACCTACATAATCTACACCTTACCATAACATTATGTTGTTTTTTGTACATATCCTAAAATTAGAACATAGGGTTAATTTATGTAATATAAGTTTTATAGAACCTAGTTCCCAAGATTGATTCTATACGTAGATCATATACCAACTATAGAGACTCAACCCTTGTTTTCCAGAAACTGGTGTACACTAACATTACATTGGCATACGATACAAGTAAATCACATTACAATGGACCGAACTTTTTAATAGTCATGTTAAACTAGATACATAAATGGTTATTTTTCTTAGAAATAAATATTATAATTAAAGTATTTTTTTCATTTTAGGATATCAACATTATTTCATATAGTAAACCTTTTAACATCATTCCTAGTACACTTCATGTAATCATGGAGAAAAGAAACCAAATAAGGGTGATAAAAAATGATCAGAAAGGGTAATGTATAGAGGAATAAATAATGAATCAATTATAATAATCTATATAGAAAGGTAAATAGTTGATAATATGTTACATGTATTGAATGACTATGCAATATGTAAGTAACTATTATCTCAAGGTAAATAACTAAAAACACATGACATTTAATCAATGACGTGATAAATAAATGACTCCATGGATATTGTCCAATAAAAATTTAGATGAAAAGAATAACTATATATAAATTAAGGAAATGATTAATTAATTAATAACATGTCTACTAGGTACAAGAAACTATTACCATGAAGTCCTTAAATAAGACGGTTTAAAACATACTGGATTGAAACAAAATTTAAATGTCCAACCTTAAATTAACTGTCAAAACATATAGCAAGATACATTAAAAGTACTATGATTTGGAAACAAACTGTATGAGTTTGTAGCCAAATTATTTTTTCCCATGAGTCTACATATGAATAAAGGTGTTGTCTATAACTATACCACACCCATGTCATGCATATCCAAAGTA
This sequence comes from Viscum album, assembly GCA_963277665.1. Lineage (NCBI taxonomy): Eukaryota > Viridiplantae > Streptophyta > Magnoliopsida > Santalales > Viscaceae > Viscum > Viscum album. The sequence continues at coordinate 414,558 of CAUJRU010000357.1, read as the reverse complement.
TTCTTTACTTAGCATGTAATTGATTTAATTCATAAAAAAACATGGGTTATAAAATATTTGTATTGAATAAAGGATATATATTTGCCGATATTTCCCCAAATGATCTAATTAATGTAAAAGTAAACACCCTATAAAAATTGTTTATAGTTTAGGTAATAAAAATATCCATGATAAAATATGTTTATAAATAGGAGAAATTAACTGTCTAATGATAATATAAAATTGGTGATTTTGAGCGGGAAAAAAGGATTCAATGAAGGGATTTTCAATGCTTTCCTCGTCCAAATAAAAAATAATAAATCTACATGAATAATATAGATTTTATTATAAATATATATCAATTTTAATGTAAAAATAAAATCTTTTTTGATGAATAGAAATACTAAAAATATATATTTTAAAAACATTTTCAATTTAAATAAAATTATTAATTTTCAAAACATTTTTAAAATACATTTCATTTCAAATCACTTTTTAAAAATTTAATTAAAAATAATAAACATAAATATTCAGTGGAATCATCAAGGAAATGATGGTATGTAAATATATATACTTTATACAATGTAAAAATAACCTTAATTTTTCATGGTTAAATGGTTAAAAAATGACTTGTTTGTAAAATAACAAGAACTTTACTTTAAAAAAAATTCTCAAATGTATAAACGTACAAATTTTATTTAATAATTTATTTTTAAAATTTTCAATCAATTTTTAAAATATTTTTTAAAATTGGGTTGTTTAGAAGAAAATAGGTTCTCTGGCTAATGATATGATGGAATTCTTTTGTTTCTAAAAAAATATTTCATAAAAATTTTGTGAACCTAATAAAATAAAAATGGAAAAAAATATTTGATCATGGTTATGAATAACCAGAGTGGAATAAAATAAAATTGTTTATTTTTTAATGATATATTAATTCCTTTTAATTAATGTTCATGTTTAATTAATCCTATCAAATTTAGATTGTGATGTAAACACATGAAAACAATATAACGTTGATGTGAGAATTAAAGAATGATAATATTATGTGTGAAATAAAAATCCATAAAATAAAATTATAAATTCAATAATAGATTTAAAATGTGATTAATATCATAATATTATAATAATTAGGATTATCATGAAGAAATATAATAGTATCAAAAAATTGGGTTATGAAATCCGTTACAACATGGTTACTTTTATCTCAAATCCCAATAAAAGAAACCATTCAAAATGAAACTCAAAATAAATTGAATATAAAATAATTAATCATATAATATTTAAAAATGGGCATTAAATGAACAAAATAATATATCTAATTGGTGAATATGACATTTATCTCACAAATGTAAAAAGTGAGATGAAAATTTCATACCATTTGTTTCTTTTTGGGTGAACATCTTTTAAACTCTTGTATAATGGTATTAATAATGTTAGAAACATATTAAATAACAAATTTAATATTTATAATATCATATATTATCATCAAAAAAAACATAGTACATGTTTGTTAAAATTATTTCTTTATTTTCACCATTTTTGCATTAAAATTGCATAGTTTCTTGAATATTTTTTGACTTTGAACATTTTTTTCCGGTTTCATAGATCCGAATTTCATTATCTATATAATATAAACCATTTATTACTTATCATTTATATCTTTTATATATTTCCTTATAATAATCTATAATGATTTGAAATAGTGAATGAAATGCAGCGTTCCTGGAGAAAGTAGATTGTGTGTACCCGTGAACAGTACTTTTAATTCTTCCTCGTATTTTAAAAGAATGAAATATATTTATATGTATATTATATTACTAGTATCATATATAATTTATATTTTCATAAAATTTTTTATTGATACCAACTTTTATAAATTTCATAAATAGTCTGAATGAATCACATTGCTTGGAGAAGGCGAAAGTCCACACTTCCATAAACAATGTTATATTATTTCAACAATATAGAGTTCATATCTTTATATATTATAGAATGAATTATAGAAGAACTAAGATAAAATAAATATCAAATATCTTATATATAAACAATTTTTCCTTCATAATTACCAACGTGATATGTATTAAAAGGAATAATGAACAATCATCGTTTCATGATGTAGTACATCATCATACACGAATCAGAAAGATTGTAAGACGTTAGATGGAAGTGTATATACATGTAGGTATAAACCTTACAATAACATCATATATCATTAATTAGAATATTAGATCTATTATATTGGTATGATATAAAAAGGGATAAATTGTTGTATAAAAAAAATAAACAAAGGAATATCGTCGAATAAAGTTACCTCTTTTTTGGGTAACCTATTTTGGTTTATACCAAAAAACAAAAATTGATGGATATTTTCTCAGGAATAGGATTCAAGGCTGATTGTAAGGATTTTTTTGAGGTTATTTGATTATAGGGTGGGTGACCAAATGGCTTGAGAGGTGTAAATAAATTGCAGTGGTGTGTTCCTTTTGTAGTGGACGAGGAGTGTTATTCCTCAAATTTTTTTCGAAGATAAATCCACCCAAGTTTGTCACAAGTCATGTGAATCAAATAATGTTTCAAATTAAGTAAAATCGATTATAGTATATGAATATGTACGTCCAATCAATTTTGGACATTTTTCTATATCATTTTGTCCCTGAAGTTTATAATTTACTCCCATGTTAAGCTAATTTTTCTCTTAATTTTAATAATTAAATTTTATCCCTTTAAATAATGTTTTGGTCAAAAAATATGTTTCACATGTTAAAAATTATTAAATATTAATATTTCAAAAATTTAATCCATTTTCAAAAATTTCAATCACATAATTGGAATAAAATAATATAAAATTAATCACGCAGATGGGACGAAAATGCATGATTTTAATGTAAAACCATTAAAACGATTTTTTATGTTTTTATATATAATTTCATTGTGAAATTGATTAAAATTATATAAATTGGATTATTTTAATTAAAATTTTTATATTTAATAATTAAAACCAATAAATAATATAATTTATAATTTTAATTATATTAGATGAAAATTCAGTTTTGGATGAAAATTCAGAATTTTTCACTATTTATCATAAATTGAAACATCATAGAAAAGTTAAGAAAATAACCCTAAAATAAATTTAATATTTATATTTGAAAAATGTGTTTTATTTAGACATATAAAATTTAAAAATGTTACAAAAAGTGGATTGAAAATATTTTTTCCATTAAAGTCCATAGATGTAAGTTTAAAAAAAACATTTTTTTTGCATAATAAATGTGTTGATATAATCTTATGTCTCTCAAATATATAAAATTAATATCAATTTATTTGGATTAAATTTATAATATAGATTTTCTTAATTTCATTCATTAATATTTATTTATTTAATTTAATATAATAAAAATCATTTGTGGGCATAAAGACATTTCCTTTATATTCTATCATTTTTTATATTCGTTTTTAATTAATCTGTAACCAATGAATTCATTTTATATTGTTTTAAAACATATATTTTTATATGTTTGTTAATAATGTTCATTACCACTAATTTACCTCTAAGAATATATCTTATTATATTAAATAATAATTTTTTTTAAAATAAAATTTTTCTCAGTAAAAACAATTCTTGCATATCTGACTTGCTATTGAAGAATGTATATGTTGTTTGTAATGAAAGCTAACTCATTTTTTTATGCAGGTAAAAATGTATCTACATTTCATATAATATAATTCAAACATTGTGGTTTATATAAACCATGATAGTAAGAGAAATAAATTTATTCAAAAAGAAATGTGTCGTAATGTCTTCTAGTTTTACATGATATAGAAAATAATAAAAAGTAAAAATGATGTTTTTTATTTAATTTGATATTATAGCTATAGGGTGAGTAACTCTTTATCAAATTTTTGAGGTGAGTATGATGGTAATTATTTGTTTTCATTGGAAGATGGTTTCAGAAATAATTATATTATTACCAGCGTACATTATTTTAGATGGAAACATTTTAATGGAGGGCGATGGTTATATTTTTTGTGTATATGGGATTATTTGGATGTATGTCAAAAATTATTTACTGTTTGAAGAAAAATACTAGATACATTTTCATTGAATTTTGGATATTGAAGTAGACTAACCACAATACAGTTTTATTTATATTATGTGATTGGAGTTAGAAAAAAATATAATTATTTCTTTTCAGGAGTAATAAACACCATAAAAATTATATTTGAGTTGAGAAGATTATATTGTATATGTAAATTGTCAATACAGACGAGTGACAAACAACATGATTGAAAATTTATTGTTAGGAATGTTTTCATAAATATATTTTTAAATGAATATGAAATGTGTTTATTATTGTAATACATTTTACGATCATTATTTTGGGAATGATGACCATTATGTGATGTAGGGTGGGAGGAACCAAGGGTATTTAAAAGTCTGTCTAGTTTATATTCATTTCTATCATGATCATAACCATAGGGAGACATAGTATTTCTTCTATATATTAGAGGTTAATGACAATATTTTTTCTGATATATTATCACAGTGACATATATATATAGGGTTCCAAAAGGGGATTATCATGAAGTTGAATATATAAAGTACTTTTATAACATAAACATATGATAATTATAAGAACACCATCGGAATAATATATTACATATTGTGGGAGTGTGTATTAGTATTTGGGGCACCCATTGAACTATTTAGCACATAATGATAGATCCTAAAACTATAGTTACCACAAATTTAATTGTACATTTACATTATATTCTATATATAGTGGGTCACATAGTTCACAACTATATTGGTTAGAGACTTATATTCCATTATTATTTTACTATGTCAGGTCAAAATACAGTTGATCATATTCATATAATTTAGATTTCTTTAGTGAATAGTCAATGTGAGCAGATATGATATATAAACTAAAGAATCCATCCTCTAACATATGTGGTAAGATACATTGTATTTTTGAGGGTATCACCTAGAGTTGGGAAAACACTATTTGGAGGAATAAGAAACTAAAACCCCCATATGAATGATTTTTAAGGTTGTTTAGTGGGTTGGAAAAATATAAACTGATTGGATATTCCTCATTTTTTTATGATATTTGAGAAATGATTCAGGTGTTATAGCATCAACAATTCCATCCAAATACATATTTTTTGTTATTGTTGTGGACATTCCCATCCGGTCTTACACATCAACTATGAATTTCATGTTTCTTTTTAAGGATTAAAGCTTAATTCTTTGTGTAGAAACATGATTCCTCTAGTAGGGGTTAACTTGTATGATGGAATTATCCAAGAGTATATGTGGGATATTTATCCTGACATTAATGCAATCTGAATGTATATTTTTCATCTATGATTATAAATAATGTTCAAAAAATTATCTTATAGAAAATTAACCATATGTTTGGGAGGTTATATACAACCTAGTCTAATTTGAGGTGTAAATCACTTCAATTGTTTTTATTAAAAATCCCATCCAATTAAATTTTCTTCAAAAAATATGTATATTTAATTTTTTTTTACTATTATGTTTGTTTATGCAGTTAGTAAGGATAAATTGGGTCGAACAATGCATTGATAGATTGTACTAGAATCCCAAAATGATACTAGGGTTATTAACATTTGTGAGGAATTAATTCATAGGAGTTGTCCCTGGTTTAGTCAATCTTTATATCTATTTTTTATCATCATGAGTTTTTGATGATATATAAGGATATTAAAAATTAATTACAAGTGTTTTTATGAATTCAAATAATTATAGAAACAGGGGGTTTTAAATCTCATCGAATGACAAGTGTGGGTTTTGGGATAAAATTAGACTTGGGGGATCTCCAACTGATTTTATAAAATTGTATAATTATAATTACATTCATACTATATGGGAGAATATATATAAATATATATATTATTTATATAATTAAAATATATTACCAATGTAAAAAATCATATTTTCGAAACATATATATGTATATTAAATATTGTCATTTTATCCAAGGGGGGAAACATTACATATGATATACATAAAACAAGGGTATCAATAATCACCCATAAAATATCAGTTTAGTAAAATATACTATATATGAAATAATATATTACATTTGGAAAAAATAAAATCTTTATTGATGAAAAGTTTCACTTATGATTTTTTTGATAATGAATAATATTACACTAGAACAATATATATTACCCACTATAGAAATATGTTATTTTCCCAATTTAGGCAAAGGTATAAATATTACATATTAAGGATGTATATTATTGGTTGAAAAAAATATTATGTACAAATATTTCCTTTGGGAAAAACACATGTATTGTGAAATATATTATTAATTGGTTTTTGTATGATGTGAAATATTTTTATTTGAGAAGAATGTTTTGGGTGTATTGGAAGAACATTTGGATTTAATAAGAATTAAGGATTTTCTTATGATTTGATGGATTGTTCTCTAATTGTGTTTGATGTAGACTTCCAGAATACAGAAATTTTTACATATCATTTTGACATCAAATTTTTGGAACCCTGAGATGATCTTCAACTTGTTCAATTTATAGTAAAATTTAATAATATACAAAAAAATATTACCTCATTATTGAATATTTCTTTGTGGAAGTTGATAAGAATCTGAAACCCATTTTCAATTTTTATCACTATGTTGGGGGTACCCAATGTAGATCCCCTATATAAATGAATCACATGTGTTCCTTTTATCTTAAAAAAATATTGAGGTAATTTTGGGTGCTAGCACAGTGGATCTTTCATCTGGTGTTAGTCATCCTGATTGCTTCTCATTCAATTAGGCTTGATGGATTGTCTCCTATTCTTATTATCCTTAAGAAGAGAGATATAGATGAATATAGAGGCATTTCCATTGAGTTAATTGATTTTTAATTCTTGATTAACCCAAAAAATGACATAATAATATATTTATAGAATCATGTTTTAGGATAAAATATTATTTAATTTCACAATGAACCGTAGATAAAATAACAAATCTTATCAAACACCATCTAATATAATAATTATTATATAATTATTATTTTTCATGTTCTATCTCACAATGTAATAAATAATATTTCTTCAATTTTAAAATTAATATTTAATACTTTACAAAATCTAGTACTGCCTATTCTCTTTTGAATTTACCAACTACCTCAATAAATATTCATTTTAATGTATAAATAATAAAAATTTATTAATAATTATCATGATTAAAAAATTTATTAATGAGTAAATATATATGTATTGAATTATGAATATTTTAAATCATTTTAACATAAATAAAATTATTACATAATCTTTATAATAATATTTATTCCAATAATTATGGTCAAATAAAATATAATCGAGAAAAATAAAATCACTTATTGTGTAAAATTGCACACTTTTTTATAGATGATATTAAGAGGAATTTCCTAAATACAATGTGAATTATTTTATAATGGGTAAATTCACCCAATAGAAACATATTAATGTCCCAATGTCAACAATAAAAGAAAAAAAATTTTATTATGTAAAATAATTTATGTATCACTATATCTCATAATGAAAGATTCACTATCGTTTCACTAATCAATATACATGATAAATATATTTATTATTATATAAAATCAACTATATATCACAATAATAAACTGGAATATAATATGACATTTCCATTTCAAAAAAAGGTCTTAGATATCAAAATTCATAAATATATAATGGAAAAATCATTCCATGAATTATTCATTAATAAAATGTCATTTATGAATCACCCAATATACCCTAAATCCCACAATCAATTGGAATTATAGTTTTATATAGTACATCAGAGTATGAAAGTTATGAAACTCATTAATTGTAAAGTTATATTTCAAGGACCATTACACCCACACTATTAATTCATAATATTTAATGAAACATGATCATGTCGAACTACTACACCTAGTTCTGTTTTTATAATCTCATATCTTATAGATTATCATGTCTGAATGTCATGAGAATAATTATCATCAAGATATTTGTACTCACACATAAAATATAACATTATATTTCTCCCATCACAACATGTTATCTGACTATAAAATTATATTTTTAAATATTATCGTGGTATTTAATGGTTATCAAAATTTGGGGAACTATTATAACATTATAAAGATAAAAACTAATCGATTACATTGTTATATTATATGAATACCGAACAATGAAAACTATATAAAAAAATTTGTCGTTAATAATCTAATCATTGAATATTCATGTAATAAACATTGATAATATTTTGTTCTCAAAGAACAACTCGAATAGAATTCAACATGGACTCTGTCCTATTATATATAACATTAAGGTTGATAGACCTCAAAATATGACAATTTAACTATTGAGTAAAGTATTTTATCAATGATTCCAACACATTTTCATACATATATCTTCATTTAACTAGATCTCCCACCCTTGGAAAAAATCTATTATGAGATGATACCTCAAAACTATATGTTTTCTCTTTTGATGGGACCATGTATCCTTCTCAAAGTCTAGAAATGTAGTTTTATCACAACAGAGTCTGATTGAATTTTTTATTATGGTAATACATAATAATCTTATATAAATCTTCATATCAAAATTGCATCTTTACATAAACTGGAAGACACAATATATTCAAAATCTATTATAGAATCTGAAATAATAACTTTCATTTGACTCTTTCAGTTCATATCACCTTCATTGAGGGTAAAGATGTATCCCTTATATGATTTCAGATCATACTGATATATTTTGAATCCAGAATCTACATGTCCTCATAATAATAGTTCATCTAATCCATTATAGAGAAGGAACATATCTGTAGTATGCAGTTGATACTTAAAGATAGTCATGGCTTCCATCAAATGGTAGTCACCAGGGATAGCTTGAAATCATCCCACCACACTAAAGTCATAAACAATGTTTTTTTCTGGTAAATAACATAACATACAACACTGACCTGATAATTTCTGGGTATAGAGTCTTATCCATCCACTATCATTCCTCATGTGTTTTGCGAAAAAATTTCATTAAATAATGATTCCATGTGACATTCATAACAATAAACTAATAGATTGATCCACATGAAATACCTATAATTTCATGTAAATATATATATCATAACATAGACTAATCAATCACATAGATCTATTATGATGGAACATTATGTAAAGAATATATATCATGTTACCTATGTCATTCCTAAATAATCGATTTTTAACCATTATTTAACACGCTATCTGACTATTATTTCATTTTAATAATTAAAATATCATTGAAATAAATGATTATAAAAATGAACTAAGTCCCCAAGAAATTTTGGTTGAAAAATGGATCATATTAATTCTATATAAAATCAATTCTATTATTACTTTATCAGACAGAATATTCCATTAACTAGATTCGTTAATTAATCTATAAATATATGTATTTATTATAAAAATGTTATTTGAATTATTTGGAGTCACAAACCCATAAGGATGTGAAATTTAAAAGTCTTACCAAAGGGTATTGTCCAAGAATGAGGTTTCAAAAATAATTTAAAAATTTATATAACACTGGAATGATGAAATTGAATGTATAATGACAACTTTCCTCATCATAGAAACTGGTGAAAAGGATTTGTATTAGTCTATAATTGGAAATTATTTGAACTTTTTTATAACCATTCGTATTGTCTATGCACTAAATTTTCGATCTCTGTATAGTTTTCTCTCAATTACACATTAACAACAAGAACAAAATTATATGCACTCATAGATCTACTAATATATAGCTTTGTTTTTTATACAAGGAATTTTTTTTGGAATATTTTTTTTCAACTTTGATGTATTTTTTCCAATTACTTATTTTTTATAGGTTACATTTTCAGTATTATTTACTGATAATGATTCACCATCATCAGTGACTAGAAGACCATATTTTTGTAGTTATTTTACTTATATTATACTCTTATATAGTACTTGTTTTGCCAAAACATATTCTTCTTCAAGTATTAGTGGAATTTTATTTTGCTAACTCAGGCATTCCATGATCCTGGACATCATCAATGTGTATTTCCCTCTAATTAAATATTTTTGTGATGGTATCCCTCTCAATGAATATTATATGAATTTCCACTGTCAATTTTTTTACGAGGGGTCATAAAGGTAATATCTCATTCTTTTCATGGAGTATCCTATAAAGTTAACATATTTCAATAAAGGTGAATGTTTTTTCATGAAGGGACCATAAAAATTGTTTCAACTCATTAAACAAGTATGTACGATAACATGAATTTCATTCCACACCACATTTGTTATAGAATACCATATGTATCATTATTTGGCACCTCTTCTAATTTTTATACTACTTCTAAAATTTGTATCCTTTGAAGCATAATATATGACTCACATGGATCATTTTTATCTCACTTTGTCCAATATGGTCTAGTTTATCCTTTCACATAAATGATTTCATTATAGTTTATATGGAAGTGTGAGTTGAGATAGAATCATGAAATCAAATAAATAATCAATGAAGTCATGTTTCAGATAATTACCACCACTGTTTGAGTGTATTTTCTTAATCCTCAATCTGTGTTGGTTCTTAACATTAATATAATATTCATTGAATCTTCAAAAGGAATCATAATTATACGTTATTAAGTAGATATATCAGTATCTACATAAAACATCAATAAATGTTTTGTAGTATGTGTACCCAAAACTTCTATAAAATGGAAATTGTTTAAACATGATAGTATAAAATAATTCCATATTCTCTTTGGATGATTCAAAATATCCAGTAAATTTGGATTTTTTCATTTTTTTCATTTAATCCTGCTTGAATTCCATGTAGTGGATCTAGTTTAAAGGAATCCTAATGTCAATATTTGTATGATTTAGACAAAAATTAGTTTTTACATAAAAGAGATGATAATTCCATTATCAGATATGTTATGAGTTACTGATCAAGTTTCTTTATCAATTTTCATTACTTTATTTTCATTGTCCAACACATAAAGGCCATTCTTTATATATTCATTACATTAACATATTATTAATTTAAAAAATAATTTATTATTAGAAAGTTTGAATGTAAATAAATTTTTATAATTTTTAGATATAAAAAAATATTCATAATTAATTGAACATAATATAATTATTTTATAACCATGATCATTCAGGTTCAAAACATTACGTTGTAGTTATCAATACCCATGAATAAAATACTATCTCTATTGTATAGACAGTAAAATAACTCCCTATAAAAATATTATATAATATTCTTGGTTTTTATATATTTATTCACATGTGGGAACCACATGAAATATCTAATACCAAATTTATAGACATAGATAAATTCCACACTACAAAAATTATAGCTAATGCTTCTACTTTTTTATTAGCATCGGTTAAAATTTTCATCTTCTGGACCTTCCTACCACCTAATTAAAATATGGAATGATATTCTAATCCATTCCCCATCATCTATATATACTATAATGTGTATTATGATGAATGATTATATTTAAAGAACTTTTTCAGTACATTCCTACTATTTCACATTAGGATAAAAGTCTTTTTTCAATAAATATTCTTATCCACTTCCTAAATAAATGTGAGATGATATGAAAGAGACATGTATTCAGTATTCATATTAAAAATATAAAAAATTCTAGATAATCTAGGAGAAATTCTTGAAATAACGAAATCCATGTGTTTTTCTACATGAAATTAAATCCTAGAACCTCTTAGTCCTCAATGTTGACATAGAGAGTGATTACACAAAAACCATAAGGTGAACAATTTTCAATGTAACTCAAAAATAAGAGCTTGGATATCTCAAAAAATTCATATCTAGCTCTCTCTTAATAAATACCATAGAGGTGATGGAGCAAAATATAATAATCCTTATCTCAATTTGACTTCATGAGAAAATTATCGATGTATTAAATCATAAAAAAAATATTGTTGACCACTTCTATCATGATTTTATCATGAAAATAAAAAACATAATCACTTTCCTACATTATAGAAAAATTAAGTAGTGGGGATTTAAGCACATAATATATAGTTTATTATAATTCATGTGAAATAAAATGAATTAATTTTCAGCAACACCAAATATTTTATCAACATTCAACATCCCCTGCCATTAAGATCATAATTACTATTTTCTCAAATAGTCTCATTCAAATGATCTATTATCCCCTTTATAAAACACAACTAGGGACTTATTATATTACTCAATCGTATTTAGATAATTATCTCTTTTATAATTGTGTTCCTTCCCAACATTCATCCATTGAGTGGGATCCCTAATCATAAAATCCTAACATGGATTTTATTACCAATTTTCACAAAGATGAAAAATGTTTAGCGGACGATACATATCATGATGTAAATTTGTTTTAATACACTTACAATTTATAAAACCTCTATGATAAAATTATTTTTCATAACAAGGGTTGTTAAATCAAGTAGTTATTTGTTTTCTATTACTAATAATTTAATGTAATTTCAATTCTTAATAATTATTTAAATGATGCATTTTAATTATTCTGTATAATTGTTTTAATATATCATTTAAATTTACTTCTAATAATTTCAGTATTTTACAATGTTTATTAACATTTTTTTGATAAAACATTTACCCATAATCCATTTCTTTATATTTATTTCAATATATATATTCGTTTATTCAATTCATCATCGTAATTCATTTGGAGAATAATTAATTCAGAAGAGTGAAATAAATAAATAAGTATGATACATGGTTAGTAGTCTATCTAATTATTAAGCTATTTATCAAATAATTATTAAACATATGGATATAAAAGAAAACTCCTTGTACCCGTCTTGGCCCATGTCAAAACATTCCAATAGTCCACCTATGTATCACTTGTGTTGGTTTCATTTCAGTTCCATCTAAAACCAACTCCATGAAATGTGAGATAATGTTTTTAATAAATAGATTTACAAAACCCATGCAAGTTAAGAGATACAATGGATTTATTAAGGGAAATTAAATAAAAACCATAGGCATGCAGGTCTGACATAATAAAATAGGGAGGGATGGGACACATGCTATAATTTTACTTTAAAAATAAATAATGGAACAACCCATTTATGAAATTAAATTGTATTAAACTATCACATACAAACATCTATAAATAGATCATCATTGATCATAAAAATTCAATGAAAATGATAAAATGTACAATGGATATCATTCACTTAATGAATTTTTTAATATTAAGATATCCACACTTTTATTAATTAAACTAATGATTGATTAATTATTTACCTTCTTCTAAATGACCTTATAAAGACTCCTGGAGAATCATGTCATTATTGGATTTATGGAAAAGGAGGAAACATATCCAAAAATTATATATAATCACAATAAATTAATGGATAATAAATTAGTTCATTAAAAATTAATATATAGTCAAATATAGTTCATTATAACTTAGTAGTAGACTTTTCGTACCAAATGTAATTATTTCAATGTAATATAACTTTGTCATTTATTGTAATGCTACATGATGTGTACTAATGAGCTACATTTCATGATACTAATTTTTCATATATTTATGATAAGCTCATCAGTACTTTCGATGTATCTCGCATGATTATACGATGTGTATTAATGAGCTACAGACCATGGGTTCTACTATCAGTGGGTCCTTATATGCAACAGATTAACACAACATGTTCTTTAGAGATAAGAAATAATAAGTTCCACTTTCTGAATAAATGCTCCATCCCATGTGTTTCATTTATTATCTAGGATGACCGTCTCTGTAGTTAGAAACATGGTATTTAAAAACATAGTTATCACTAATATCGATAAAAAACTCTGTATAATCCCTAACTTTTATTCCATCTAGATTCCATGTAATCCAAAAAATATATTGTGTGAATATTTAACCTAGTGGACAGATTATTTAGAAAAATGTAACATGTGAAATAGCTTCTTTTGGAATCATGTATCTCCTGATAAATCCTTCTTTAGAATATGTTAACCAATATTCCAAAGGAAAAAAGTAGTAATACCCAAGGGAAACCTTAATCTCTCATCATTTGTTCATAGTATTTATGTAAATATGATTTTTTAATTATTAATATATAAATATTGATGTAATATAAATTAATCAATATATTATGCAATGTAAAATATTGAAACTAAATTTCAATGTAATTTTAAAAAAAATCAATAAACAAATAAAAATATAAATGCCACCAATCTGATAACAAATGATGGTTCAGGTAGTAGTAGAGGAGCCATTAAGGGAAATAAATATAATTTTTTCATATTTGATGTATAATTCACCAGTTATTCAAGATGTAAAAATTATTAACAAAAAAATAATTTAATATTGACATAGAATTCGAGGAAACTAGAGAGAACATTTGTTATGATAAATTTATAATTAATAAAAATTATATTTGAATTAATATTATAAAATCTAGGAATTATCCATTTATGAAGATGTTAATTATCCGAATCCTTTTTTCAGTTACTAAAGTTTCTTATGGAGGAAATAAATTAAAGCCCCTCCAGTAGTGATCTATATATGGTCCACTCACCTGTAATCAAAAGTAATGAAATGTAAGGTCCTTCCATGATATAGAAATCATTATGTGATATTCTACGTGATCACTTCATCTTTATAAAGGCTTGATGGGTTGTCTCTTATTCTTGTTATTCTTTAGATGATTATAGAAGGATGAATATGGTTAGAAATCTTCTATTCACAATGATTTCAAATTCTATATTAACGCTAAACAATAGACATAGTAATATCTTTATAATGTTAGGTATTATCATTAATTAATTTTTATTTTCATAGTCACCCTTAAATAATATAACAAAAATTATCTAAATAGGTTCCATATAATAATAATATCATTTTAATGAAGGCACTATATATCGCACAGATAAATATTATTTTACCCTATTGAAAATTTATATTTATCTACGAGAATGAACATAGTCTGCTCATCCTACTTTAAATTTATAAAACACCCAATTAAATATTTATTAAAAATTTATTTAAAAATAAATTTATTATCCACAATCTACAAAATAAATATTTATTAAATATTCTATAAATAAAATTAATATTCAATTCATAATCTAGATAATACATTTTTTAATTATATATATGATTAATAAATTAAATATTAATGAATAATTTATTATTTATTACATTGTTATTATTTGAGAATAATTTATACTTAATAAAAATTATTCATCTATCATGAGAATTATATTTCTTCCAATTATTAAATTGATTTGGAATTTAACAGAAATCACATAAGCATATAGTGGGTTCCCCACAAAGATTTTTTCTCATTGTCCTTAGGTCGACTTTCTAAAAGAATTTGATCACTATATACCAATGGTCCAAGGAACCCAACGTAAAAGTTAATAATCAATGGTCATCAACCCCACATAAATGATTATTTTTTAAAATATTCCCTTTCCTCAATATATCATTAATCACGTACCACTCATGTTTCGACAACCAATGTTCTTTATACTTCTTTCATTGAAAATATTCATTACAACATGAACATGAAATTTAATGTGAATGTTCTATTTCAATCAATGGAATGAATTATCATCATCAATAAATATATACGAGTCAAATAAATCCATCAATTATTCATTAATAACATTTAATTTATGACACATAAAACATACCTTACATCACTCACACATATGGTGTCACTATTTTGGTCAGTACATCAATTTACATTTGTTATGACACGAATATATAATTACCATAAGATTTAAGGACCATTACGCATACTCTCACATATTAATATCCGGTGAGAAAAAAACATGTAAAACTACTAGAGGTTGGTCCATTGTAAGAATGTACCATATTAGATATTACCAAGTGAATACATCCTGATATGAAGTATCATTTACTTTCACATAATATCACTTCATTGTCAATATTCTATGTTCCATGTCATAGTATGATTTTTCAGCATTAGATCTATGTTAATGAAAATGATTATGGCACTCCAAGTTTCTCATCATTTTTGGGAATTTATTTCCATATAATAATGAAAATTACTATATCAAATTGTTACATTGAATTCTTCCATTTCAATTAAAAATACATAAATTTTTTTTCTTAATATTTATCTCCTTGAATATAAATAAAATCTGACTTTCAGAAATTTGGATGTATAACACCAACTACATCATGTTATAAAAAGATAAATTTTATGGGAAATATAATATATAGATATGATTCATTGTTGGAAACATTACTCATTGAGTATAATGTTATATATAGGTTTTTATTAAGTGAAAAAATTACATATTTGGTAATATGTTATTTATAAATTTTCTCCAAGGAAAAGCATTATGCGTGGGGAAAATTTATTTGTATAGAGTTGGAATTTTATCCATAAAAAATCCTAATGTATAGCCTTTCAAATGAAATATAATAATTAATTATAATGAAATATCGAGCATATAAAAATTTATATGGGGTTTTGTTTCCTGATTTATGAAAAATTTAATACCCTTATCTCACCTCTCTAAGTCATATCACAGACAAATTATGTTCACCTTTGTTCTCACCCCATTAATGTGTTATTTGTTTCGAGTAATTTCTAATGGTAAATCATGGAATATTTTTTATTAGTTCATAATTTAACTTTTATTTTATTAGTATTATCCTTGTTATGGACCTCTATTTCATGTCATATTTTCATTTTAATATTATTAAAATCATATAATTTAAAAAGTATTAAATGATGAGAGAACATATAATTAACCTCACATGTCCTTGAGACCCACTATTTTTCTTAGAATATGTCCTCCGATGACCTAGGAGCCAATAACCATCATTCCAGTCCACACCCGCCCCCTCAAAGGGGGTGGGTCATCTATCATCTATTAAGGATCTAGACCTTGTCCAGTATCACAATTCTCAAACCCAGACAACATCCCCTGCTTCACTCATATTTCACTAATCTTGATGGTTATGCAGTTGTTAGAAGGATATTTATAGATAGTTATTTTAAATTTTAAATTCATGGATTACTAGATTTTATTACATATGACTTTGATTTCAATATTCAAGAAATATCATCCCTTAGTGGATTCCTTCTACTATCTAATCATTGGTTCTTGGGGTTTATAGGAGAATAAAACTATTAGTCTCCATGACTCAAAATATACTATGGAAGGGATTTCCATAGATTAATATATGATCCTATCACTGTAAAACATGACTTTCATTTACAATGGATTAAATTTCATTCTCTTTAGATGGTTGTAGGATTTTCCTATGATGTGTGATTCTCGGTCCATGTCAATATGTATATGTTTTCAATAACCATAGACTACTATTCAATGCCAATATCTTTTTTCATTGTACGGAATGTCGTAGGATGATTCCATTTTTGGATAGTTAGAAAATGGGAATTTCTCCTTTGATTTCAATGGGGATTTTAAATTAAATTGGTTTTTTTGAAGCCACATATTGAGTCATATTTTGTTGATGTTTTTGAAGAATTTTGATATAAAAAATTGGTTGTATATGAATCTAGATGTTACTTTTTTCATATATTCTATCCACTAGGGCATAAATGGCATTGTTTAGCTGTTGGAAAGTGATGCATAATTACTTTGGATTGAGTGTGGACTAGATGAATTATTTCCTATAGTTGATTACTAATAATTGTGGAAATGAATTTTATGCTGATTACATTGTAACCTTTGAGGTTAGAGTGTTATTAGGTTCAGATAAAATGTTCACTTGAGATGTTAGTGTTGTCAACTCATGTGAAGAAACCCAGGAGATCTATATGAAAGAGAATAATTTTCCTCCTATTTTAAAATTCAATGATAATTTTTTTCTTGCCAAAAATTTTCTGAATGGATATAGTCATTCGGTAGTATTGGTGCCTCACTGCATTACAATTTTTTGTTGTGGTAGAATTGAAGATGTAATTGATCATCAAGTAAATAAAATTCATTCTACAGTGGAAAAGGGTTACTAATGAAAATGGAATGTACATGAGAGTTCCCTATATTTACTGTAATATAAGTGGATAGGGGAGGAATGTGTGGATATGAATTTGGTCTTGGAGAGGAACTATAATTTTCAATCCAGGGGTAATGAGATGAATGAGTAACCTATTACTAATCCAAATACATTTGAGGGATCTATGTGTGTGGTTTTGGGAGATACTATCTCTCAACCATAGTTTATGTGGTGAGGTTTTACAGAACCAAGAAAATATGAGAGGGCAGGATGTGATCCAATGAAAAATTATTTTAATTCGAGTTAAGACTATATTAATCTTCCACTGGATATTATAAAAATGTACACATCCTATTGAATCCTTGATAACTTGAGGAATGACTATAATGATGAATGGGTAGTGGGAAATTCCCCACATCAATAGGATGGGTTGTGGTAAAGCATCATTAAAGTACATTTTTACACATGTGATGAAGAATCTAATTGAAAATGATGTCTCCATCTCTTTCCACCTCCCCCAACACCCCAAACAAGATGTTTGAGGAAATATTACTCTAAATGATAATGAATAAGTCAACCATATCATCTTATAATATGTTAACACTGGTAGATTATGATATTTTAAAAATTATTCAAGCAAGGTAACTATTAATATGAAATGGAAACTACTTAGGATTATATGTATGGGAATTATCTTTCATTTTATGATATGTAATTTTTCTTATACTAGAAAAGGGAAATTTTTGTCTGCACCATCTACCTTCTGTGTTGTCTCCTTTTATTAATAAAATATAGGTTTAGAATATTTTCATCAAACTAGATATCAATGGATATTAAATGATGACATTCAAAGAAGGGATTCATTACTGAATAATGTAGGTTGTTTCTTACCTAAGTATAATATTTATTTTTAAAAGGCTATGATGTGTTCATGTTCTATCCTTACATTCCTCTATCATAAAATATAAATTATTCATTAATATTTCTGATTCATATGGGAAATATAGTTTACATCCCATGAGTGGTCAATGAGTGACTGTGTAACCTAAACCATTTGTTATCTTATTAAGTGTGTCTTGTTTTTGAGAAAAATTGTAGATTTAAGGGAAATACATTAGGTTCCATTAATGGAATGATAACGTAGTTAGTCTAAAGAATATCCCCTAAAATTATCTCTATAATAAGATTTTGTATATATAGTGGGAAGTGATAAATTTTTATTTTTGGGTTAATATAAACAGTGATAGGGATTGATTTATCAAATTGAAAATTGAAAACTATATTTTGATGATAAAATGTAAAATTATATCTAATATCGTGCTAAAGATTATTGAAAATTTGTTGGTCACACTGATTGATAACCTAATTTTGTAGGTAATGACATTGTTCCCCTAAGAGATATTAGAGAGGTATAAAAGTAGGATGTTGTCCCCTAAATGATATTATAAATGTTTTGCGGTAGGATGTGGTACCCATGTTGATATTTTAAAGGCTCTAATGTAGTACATTCTTATAAATGGGTAATATTATACTAGTTTCATGGGTATGATATGGTTCCAAGTCAGTGACATTCTAATGGAAATGTGGAAGGAAGAATTTTACCCTTAGTGATCCTATAATGGGTAAAGAGAAGAACACAGTTACCTGGATGTTATATTGAATGGTTTTGGGAACATATTTCATTCAACATGGGTGGTATTATAAATGGTTTTAGGTAATGTGTTTTTCTCTAAAGGGTGGTATTGTTAATTGTTTAACGGAAGGATTTAATTACCCTTATCTGGTTATTCATTATGATAGGGGACATATCACACTATCCAAAGCTAGAAGGATCATCATGGGGTGTCATCATAGAAACTAAGAATCATCAATAGTTTATTCAATTAGTTTTTCATTTATATATTATTTAACGTCAACATGTACTTTTATTGCGGTTGATATATTTGGGGGGAACAACTTGTATTGGCGTGATATGTTTCATTGACCAACTATATAAGCCACGATTGTCACCAGATTTGAAATCATAGTTTCAAGTATGGATTATAGTAATGTCTATTTTCTAAATATTAAACTTATATAGTATAAGTGGTGTTGGGTGATGGGATTGGGAATAAAATCATGAATAGTTATATATATTATTCATTGGTTTGTTGATTTTTGATTATTTGGTTCTTATTTCATATGATTTTCCAATAGTGTATCATTTCTAGGTTATTGAAACCCATATGACATTTAAGACATTCATTTTTTATATTTCATATGTTGGTATACATTTTATTCTCATTTTTCTATAATTTTATTTTATCGAGATGACTATTCTTATTTTTATATCCACTATGTTATAGTATTATGATATGATTTTATAGTATACCCATGATAACAACATTGAACATCAATTCAAATTGGAAATCTCTAGGATATAGGGATGTTCACATGTGGATATGTTGATACCAAATTCTGTAATATTATAGTGATTTGGTCCATGGATATTAAATATAATGTTCCATTTTATAACAAATATAGTCTTCTTTTTTTATATAACATCATGTTTGATGCATTTATTATATATTGTGAGAAGTTAACTATGCTATCAATGTTTTAATTTGAGTCATACTTAAATGATTTTCATTATAGAGTATTAGAGGCTATGATAAATTGATATGGTTAACAAGGTTATGATTCATATAGAAACCAAAAATATGATAATGAGATAAAAAATGAGGTTTATTTTTTGGGTGACAGACCATGAATAAAATATGAAATCTTATGAACTATTTATTTAGTATACAATAATTTCTTTTTTCTTATTGATTCCTTATTAATATGATTTTTAAATATCTTTAATCCAAATAATCAAACATTGATTGCTTTATTACATAAGCCTCAGGTCGTATCTTATAATTGGGGGGTTGGGTATGATATCGAATATTTCATCGGATGAGGCTTAAAAAATATGCAATTCATGATCTTGTATTATGAGTATTAAATTTGGAACCTCAATTGAGTTAGACTAAGGAAATTTATGGTCATACATTGTTATGTTACATGTGATTTGATTTTCTATTTGTCTATGGGGTATTAAATTATCCCATTTTATTTGATAAATTACATGTGATGAAATCATTTAACTTCTAAATCTAATAATACTGAAATATGAATGTTTTATTATGATATTTTATATTGAAATACTCTACGTCACATTGTCAGCTAATTCTTGAAAAAATGATTACATAATTATGTATAATTTTATATGATACAACATGTTTTTACTGATGTGGAAATACATGTATTTGATAGAGATCACACTTCATCCATTATTAAATTAAGTAACATTAACAATTTTCATTATCCATATCTAGGATATAAATAATTTATTACGGAATTAATAAATATTTTCAATGCATAAAATCATTATTGTTTTGAAATATTTTGTTCTATTATTGAGTATGAGTCTTATAAAATATTGAGATTAACAAAAAAGTGTTTTAGAGGATATAATTAAGATATTCTTGATATATATTCAAACTTTTTTACAGAAACTATAACATATATTGAAAATTTATGATTTACATTATATAATATTTTTTAATTGATATAAAAAATTCACTTTAGTTATTATATCCATGTTATTTTTATTTGTTGGGACATATTGTTAACATGTGTTATTCCTTTGTGGATTTATTAAAATTTAGTGATTATTATAAATTTTAACTAATTTTATACCGTGGAATGGTGGTTATGATGTTGAAATAGTATATCATTATATTCACTATGAAATAGTATAATCTATTTTTCCTGTGTAGATCACAAATTTAATTTCACATTATTTCATTACATGATGTTACCTTCTATCATCCATAAAAAATGATTCTATGGTCAGTTATTCATCATTTGATGGTTAATTTGAGGTTTTCTGAAGTCTTTTCATGGTTTTTTAAATGTTTTTACTCACTGAGTAGATTAAAAAAATGATTTATTTGTTTAATAATATAAAACTATAATGAAACATTCTAATTAATATTGGTCGAGTGATTTAGTTCTCGATGTTTTATAATGGTTTTTTGATCTCCTATGGGGTGGGTTAGATATTAAAAATCCATAGAAGAATCTAATTATATAAAAAATTACCTTAATCATTAATCATGATGTATCTGTAAGAGATTAAAAGGATGGAGATACTGATGGATAATTGAGATATTTTTCTGATCTATGGATTCTCTATAAGTGGGAGATACCCATAAATTTCCCATGATTTATCTATATAAATTTATCTCTGAGGATTTTAGATGGTCTAATTGAATATACATCATAAAATTTGGATTTATTATTTATTTTGACCATATATTCAGATTTCATGTTAAATGATGTTTTTAGTTGTCATCTACATAATTTTAGATGATATTGATCCCACTAAATCCCTTCATATATTCCTCAAAACCAAAATCTAATTGATTAACATTCATAATTTAGTTTCCCCCAAAGATTTTTTTGGTACTCCAATAGGGTTTCTATTACCTATTATACCAGTAAATATTTCAATATCATTTAATAATGAAATATCTATTGCTAACCCCTACATAACCATTGTGATGTGGTTATATCCACATTGGTTTTTTATAATCTGACCACTATAAAAGGTGGACCACTAATAGAATTTAAAGCCAATGCATTTACTACCCACATTAAAATAAATATTCCCATAAAAACGATACATTTACCAAAACTCTAACACATTGATGACTTGTTTTGTGAGATTTTCCAATTTTTTGACTTTTTTTTATAATGACAACTAAAAAATCATCAAGAATGGATTTTAACATAGTATTCGTCATTCCAATTCCAAAAATTTAAGTAATCTAGACTATAAATTGTATTACTATTAACAGAAAATGACTATATAGACATTGAAAAGAATTCATTGTAATGTATCTATATTTAGTCCTCATCTTCTGATATCCTGATCATAAATAAATTTGAGAAAACCATCTTTATCACTTTTAAATTAGAAAAAATAATTATATCCTTGATAGAGGATATCAATTTTTAACTATAAATATGATTATATCTTTTATGTCAATTCCCAACCAAAAAATTGAATTTTCCATACTATAATATAACTATTGTGTATCACATGGTGACACACTATTCCTAATAATATATTACAATAATAACTCATGAACTAATAATTCCAAAATATCCCTATGATCTCTGTGATAAACATCTATAATAATAGGTGAAATTATTTGATATAGATCAATAAAAGATTTAATATCACAAATCATTGGAAAAATCATAACAACCACTTAAAACAAATCCGTATAGTCCCAATCAACATAAATAAACCCATCTATTTTTAAATAAATCATACAATGTTTCAAAACATCAACTAATATATAGTAAAAGATATTTCAATCCATGTCTTTAGAAAATGGAAATATGTATCTCTGAAAGAAAAAAAATCTGTGATAAACCTATAATAAATCTATAAAATCCAATATAAGAATATTTTTGGTTCTTAATAGTAGAAATCATGTTCTAGGAGACAATAGCTCACCATGCTACCAAAACATGAGAATTTGGACTGCACTGACCGCTAATGTTCTGACCTCAATTGAAATTTAGTTTCTTCTAAAATTGTGAAAATCCAACTAATACTCCATTGATATAAATAACATGTATGATACTCCATAAAATTTATATCATTATAGTAAATAATTTATAATATATTAGAATGTTTTTCAATATATCTTAACAATATATTTTATACATCCTCAACTACATGTAGATTCCAAGGATCATGTTCCATAATAATAAATTTCTCACAACTCCATGTCTGTCATATATTTCAAATAAATAAATATTAATATTTTTGAAAGAAAATTAACTTCATAGATAAAATATTACCTTTGATTTATATCAAAAATCATGGAATAATATTCGAGGTTATGGAATTATTTTTGAAATTATTTTCAATGTAACCACTGAAACGAGACCAATCAAATAATAGACACATTATTATATCATATTGGTATCGTATTCCCATATCATTGGAGAATATAAATCAACTCCTCACTAACGGAACATGTCCATAATCATCCAATTTGACTAAAAAAAATCTATCAAAATATCCTTTAACCAATACTTAGTATCATGACATGGAATACACTTCTCAAAAATTTTAAAAACAAACATAGAAAAAGGATATATATATATATATATAATGAATTGATAGATAAAATGAAAAATTATCCATATTCCAGTCCACATCTCTACATCATTCAACAACAATAATAAACAATCTACAAAATAAAAATACATAATCAGAATATTGATATCTTAAATATACCTAATGAATGTTCATTTCTAATTTAATATCCTATATACTGAATCGTATCACTTATCTATATTAGATATAAAATTAATGTCCATATATAAGAATACATTGGTTACAATCTTTTTTTACTATTTTCCTTTGTCTATGGTCTGCCATATCATTTTATACACTATTTTCAGACCAATATTAATTCAAACCCCACCTATTTATAGTCAACACTCAATCCAAAAATCCTACACCATGATTCCATTCTATCATTATCTAACACTCATGAGGAACCACTATTTTTAAATGAATGTTGACACATGACCCCTGAATCCAACCATCAATACTAACATAATTATAGTCTAGCACCTTCGGTATGATATCACACAAATAGGGAATGTAAATACCTTTATAACTGAAAAATAGATCAAGGATCAATGTAATTGAAAAAACATTATAATTTTTTAATTTGTTAAAATTTATGTCATATCATTACATGAAAAACGAAAAATAACCACATGTATAACATCACCTTTATATATTAGAAATTTTATAGTTCTATCCACCATTTCCAACTTGTATCTCATGCCCAAAATTTTTTTTTTCCAAAAACCAACACCAATTATATCATGATAAAATTTAAATACTTTTTTACATAAAAAGTATGAATATAATGATACATAGTAAGTTATAAACTGTAAATATCATATTTCCATGAGAATGGATCATAATAATGTATTAATGTATAGATTATTTAAAAATAAGAAATAAATTTTTTTGTACCAACCAATTAATATCTTAAATTCTATTCCATATAACTACAAAAATTTTAAACATTAACAATATTTTCTAACACATCATCAAAAAAATACAATAAATAATTAACCATAAACCCGTTGTTGCCTTAAATTTATACATTCCTCCACTTATGGGGACCACATTGATATAAAAACTCATATAACAAGTTATCCTCAAAGTGTGAACTCACAAATTATACACCATAAAATCCATACTCGTAATGTTCAATCCACTGGTAGGGAACATTCTATAATTTTTATATACATTGGATAGGATAAATTCCTCATACGTGGGCTATTTTGTGATAACTGGGTGTTCAACCAAAAGGACTTTCCCTATCACATCCTTCATGTATATTATAAAAATCAATTTTCAAGGTAATCCATTGGTTGTGTAGTTATCTTCCTATAAATGTTCTGGCAATTATCAAGGTATACCACCCTCAAAAATACTCCCAAGTAGAACCTACATCCATTTAGTAGTTTTTCACTAATGGGGACTCATACATTAGAACCTTTTATCCACCTATAAAGAATCTCCCATCCCCACTGTATCTAATTACAACTTCCAAATACAATCTCTATGGTTTGAAATTCAGTTTTAATCATTGTCTACATCATCGTAACATACAAATATCAAACACAGAATCAAAATACCCACCTCAATATAAAAAAAATCTATGGATTGAGACCCATATTATGAATTGTTTCTCCCACCTAGGATAGTAAACACAGGAATGATAGAGTTAATATAATCAAACTATCTATATATATACCCTAATTCCTCCATTATAAAATATAATTTAATCATAAGGAGCATAACCATGATATATTCTAAAATTACCTATACAAGTCACATTCACTTACATTAAAACACCCTCATTTAGAAAAAAGATCAAACGAACACATAGAATACAATAACATCATATAAAAGACCATGCCTTATTTATACATCAACATATTAAAAATAATATCACTATCTAGGGGTTCTTAGTAAATTAATTTTCTATACATATCACTACCATAATTTCAAAAATTCTATATACAAGATAATCTATATTATAATTGAAATGGATTGTTGATGTTTGGTCAGATTATTATTTAATGAACTTATCACCATTTAACGAACTGGAATATGCTTTCCACTAATTAATATTGAAATACACATTGAAAAACATTCAAGGATATATGCTAATAATTTCCAAATAACAGCCACCCTTAAGTATTATGGAAATTCACAGTCTATCAAAGGTTATTGACCCTTATGTTGAGTTAAAATAGGCTCTAAAATAGCTTTTATACTTCATCAGTGATCCTTTAATTTATTTTCTATACATTTTCAATATTCTAGTATATAAATTACATTGGGGAAATTTATAAATAAATCATAAATATTGAAAAATATCAATAATAAATCAACCATAAATAATTAATTGAACAATATTAATATGAGTTATTAATAATAATGAACATCAATAACAAGTACAAAAAGAAGATATAGAATTAGAGTTTTAATGAATGTTTGGAAAAAACGGATCCTAAAAGTAAAGTCAGAGTCCTTTAAATATCATTTATAAAAAACTGAGAAAAAGAACATTAAAAAATTATAACTTCCATGAACATATATCATTATTTCAACATGATATATATAATATCATCATCCTTTTGACCCTTGATGACACTTGACTATGCTATTTCTTCTTCTATCATTCAATTTTCAACTTCATTTTAAATTATTTATTCTCCATTTTCTATCCCATAAATTAAATCCAGCATCCTAGATAGTATAAGATCCCTAGAAACATTAATATTCTCGACTCATGACTTCACTTCACTATTTATTTCATCATTTTCTCTCCATCAATTTTTTTAGAAATATATTTAATTTTCTAGTGTTCACCATGTTACCAATGACCACAAGTTACTTCATTAGAATTAATGTATTATTTTCCATGTTCACCGTCTATTTTTTTTTAAAAATTATTATATAATATAAATAATTTTTATTACTAAATTTTTTCTTCTCATTAGCTTTTTTATATTCATATTATTATAAAAACAAATTCTGTTAAACTTTTATAATGGTTTAATTTTATATGACGATAATGTAGTTTTCCCTATAAATGTTTTTTAATTGTAAGTATTGGTTATTTTTTTTTGTTTTTATAAATTTTTTATTGCTATAATTTTTTTCGTATTCAGATAATTTGATTCTTTATTTTTTGTCTTTATTTTTTTTCGTTATAATTACTTTATTATTATTTTTTTCAATTCTTTGTTCTAAATGTATTAAGATGTAAATTATTTTTTAAAACAATTTCCATTTTATAAATTTATATTCTAATATGTTATATTTTTATTTTTTTATATACGTGTTAAAATAATTATATTTATTATTATATGTGTCTATCAAATTATGACTTTTTAGAAAATTAATGGATCATAATATGATAAATATATGATGTATTAGTTAATAATATCATAAAGGGGTTCAAATTGTCTTGGAACATTCTAAATGAAATATTGAAAATAAAAATGTGATTTCATATCCTTATTTGGATAATTTGAATATGACTAAATTAGGATCTATAAAAATAAAATTCCATCTGATTTTATAATGATTTAGTCATAATTATACACATTGGTTATGAAATAGTAAAAAAATAATTCAAGGTATAATAATGATATTGATGATCAGTATGGGTTGTAATATTTTATTAAATAATTAAATAATGATTTAGATGCTGAAACCATTGACAAAATTGTTGAACAACTATATAGAGATGTTGAGAAATCAATATTTATTGGTTAGAGTGAATTAAATTTATATCAATAGTAGATATTTTCTTTTATATTGATTTAAATATGTGGTTAGAGTGATAAATTATTCAATGAATATCATTAAATTTTAAAAGGGATACTTCAATATTATTACTAGCTCCCATAATCTAAATATTATAGAAAAAAATACTATTGTCAATTTGATTAGGGAATAAAAATATATTTTATTTTCTTAATTATTGTGTTCTCTATATGAAGGAATATGAAAATTTTTAAAAATTTCCCAAATTTTGGACATTATGATAAAAAATGATTCCCAAATCTAGCCGTGATGCATTCTCAAAATCATTCAAGTAACAAAATGTTAATCAAATATTCAATCATTCAATAATTTCTTATTTTATGTGTATATTTGAATATACAAATGAGGAAAATAAGTAATGATATAATGAAAATGATCACATAAAAGATTAAAACCTACAACACCATATCAGTTCAATATAATCAAAATGATTTTATCATAAATTTTTTCATTATGGAAATGATGTTCAAAATCGTAGAATGGTTCTGTGAATTTATGAAATGAATCAATATTGGAGTCTCGATAGACAACATAGATCATGTATTATTATATTTGTTTCGATAACTTGTACCTATGTATTTATATATATGAACATGAAATAATTTATAATATGAATGATGATTTCTGGAAGAAAATATCCATTAAATGATATTGACGCTTAAATATGACCATTGATGACTATGAATATCTATAGTAAATATATGTTATGGAAATTTTTCATAATATAATGAGTATTCTCTTTTAAATGCATTGAAAAATGAAAAACAAATTAACAAAAATATTCTATATGGAAACTTATATAGATATAGGGTTAAAAATAATAAAGCATTTCCTATTTCTGAAGTGAAGATTTCATTTCATCAATAGAAAAATGATAAAAATAGTGTACATCTGACATTTAATATTTTTTGAATATTTTTTCTATAATGAAGATTAAAAATGAATTTAATGTTTTATAAGAGTTTTATTTTTCCCACAACCATTGTAAATTGATGAATATTAGGACACGGTGAAAACATTAATGTCACACATAGAAGGAGGTGATGTTCTAATTTTCAAAACATTATATGGGAAAAAAATCCATTTTATTCGATTTTCCTTATTGGATATTTTTTGTTGTAAAATATAATATATAAATTACGTATGTTGAGAAAAACAAATGGAATTATATTTCAGAACATTGTTAAATATGTAAGGATATAGAAAAATAGATGACAAGGGAGACTATACATTATATCCATGTTAATGTGATTAGAGTTTTCTCATGCAATGAAAGGAATCATTACACAATTCCAATGGATTTTCACACATAAATCAAGAATGAGAAGATAAATTTTTGTCTTCTTATTCATAGTATTAATGTAGCATGAGATTTTTCTTAAAAATAGAGAAGATTTGTGTCATTAAAGTAATATTATTTAATATTTATGAAATAAAATAGCTATCATTTTTTTATTCAATATCTTCTACAATTTTCATTATATGGAATATTTATTTTATCTTTTTGAAAGTCCATAATCATTTTTTTATGTTTTAAATTCAATTTTAAAGAAATTCATATATATATATAATTGATAAATTTGTTATGTAATTCATATTTAATTAAAAAAATTAAAATAGAATTTTATTTTTCCACCATAATTTCTCGATATAATGATTAATATATTGATTTATTTGGTGTGAGAGATATGAATATGTGGTCCTATTTATTTATATTTTTTGTATAATTATGAATGATATATTAAAATTTTAATTGGATATGTTAAGATTCATAGTTTATTAAAGGCCCCTATTGTTGTATAATATATATTAGAATATTTAATAATGTTATGTGGTGAATTTATATTAGATGTTTTGAATATTGGCATCCTAATATCATGAAATTTGAAAATGAATATTGATGTTAAAGGGATATTTGGATAAATGGTAATGTGAATTCCATGTTTTGAAGTGTATCATTGACATTTATATATCAAGAAAAACATAAATAATATTCACGAATATATATCTTGACATATTTGTAGATTTAAGGGATGATATTTGAAAATAAATGAATAGTTTTTGATGAATGAATAATAAAATTGATGTTCTAAATGATCAAATAACAACTGGGAAGGGTGGTTGATTTAGTTGTTATATATTTTATATGATTCAATACATTCCACCAGATACCCCATGAATCCTATTATTATTTAGTTACTTATAAAATATTAGTAAATGGTCAGTCATGAAAAAGTATGAAAAATGTAAATCCCAAAATTGTTATATAGATCGTTCTTAGTCTAAGAACTTACATCCTTGTCATAGGCACTCCTATGGGTCTACAAAAAACCACTATTATAAAGAAGTGAATATAATATCTGCCTACTCCGATTATACACCTTTTGAATTTTAATAATAATAATTATACCGACTCACATCTGTTTATTGTTATTCTTCTATAAAACAATTGATCATATGAAAAGAACAAACACTCTGTCAAAAATGGTCTACAATTTCTCAGAATGAACTATCACTCTGATTTGTATATAAACAATGTTCTCAATCTGTTGAATCTATATCATATTCTTTTCATATGATGAGTAATGGATATGATTTATTCAATACGATGTGCACTATATCTGACCTCTTAATATGATGAATCTTGTTATGCTTCTCTCAATGCGATGGAATAAATATGATGAACACATTACAAATCTGTAAAACTAAAACTCTACAATAAATCTCAATATGATCTTCTTTAGTTTGAATGACTCGAGATGGTTGACTGAATATGATGATCTAAATATGATATTACCCAATCTGGTTAATAAACATTCAGACATTTGATCTTCCTCACGAGATCTATAGATTATAATTACTTTCACATGATTTCTTATTCCCACCACCATTTCTTTTTGTGTGAAAAGTCATTAATTAATTATTGATCTAATAATGTAATTAAATATAACTCATTAAATATATGAGGGAAACTAGAAAAAATTCCTTTCTTCCACACTTTTTAAAATATCTGATGATCTCATTAATTTAAACATAATCATTGACTTCTTTAATCCTCCGTAATTTTCACTGTGATTTACAAACAAATTGTATTTCATGTTTGACCTCTTAAATAAATACATTAAAAGTACTCTAATATTATTTTGAGACTTATTAATAATAATCTCATTATAAATCATTTTCCATATCAGATCATTACAAATTGGTTTCTATCTCACCTTATTATAAATATAAATCAATCTCAACTCATTACAATTTTTATTTCCTTATCCTATCATTATGATTTCAATATCTTTATCAGTTAATTAAAAATGTGTTTCCCTTATATTTCATTACAAATTTTGTTTCCTTCTATAATATTTAATAATATTGTTTCCACTTCTTCTCATTGTGATGGATTTACCATTACAATGGAATTTCCAGTTTGGATGCATTTTTACATTACAATGAAAATCCCATTACAATATAATTCCCATTAAGATGGAATTAGAATGTTTCAACTATGGAATTCTTCAAACCTCACCACCATTTCTTCAAAAGAATTTATCCTGATAATTTTCATTATTTTTAAGTAATTTATTAGAAGAAAATTATCGTATAATTGGATTAAAAAGTTTGAAAAAATTTTATGTCTTGACATCACAATAATTTTTTAATACACTTCACCAAAAATACAACTTTTTCACTAAGGAAATTTCACCTTTCTTAAATTGAATCTTATTTCGTAACCAAATTACAATAATTTTAAATCTCCAAAATGAAAAATTTATACCCTATATTTGTTTATATCTATGGATTTGAAACTAATTCAAATGAATATGATGATTTGAGTCTGATGAATCATAAATATGATGGATATGGGTTCAATTATATAATTAACAAAATATTATTTTAAAAATAGGATGGTCTTCAACACACAGAGAAACATTGATAAAATAATTAATCATAATGGTTCTTCATTCTACATCTTTGTATTTGTTGATAGCCATTATTAACAACATTTCAACACTCATAAATTTTATCAAATCATCTTCTGTAAACAACTCATATTTTTTTCTGAATATTAGCAAAACATAGCCATTCATAAAAGAAGGTGTCTTGACACCTGTAATGACCAGGACCCAAAAAACTACCTGAACAGTGCTAAACGGCTTAGATGTTACTACCTTAGGTGCACCTCCTCGAATGCCAAAGGATACCAACTAGAAGCAAGGGTCTGATAGGTATACTAGGGAGGCTATACCCTCTTGGAGGATAATAATAACGATACTGGTCCATGTATAACATTAAAGATGTAGTGGAATAAATGAATCATCAGACTTGAACCAGACCCACAGAGCAGAAGCTTATTCAATTTTCAATAAACAGCGGAAGTAATATATATAACAACAATATCAAAAATAAATTCAACAACATGCAGATCACATTTAACTAATTCTAAATAGTGAAACATGAATCCAAAGCAGGTCATACATATCTGAATATAAAATGGTGGGAATGGAAAACCAACTGTAGTTACAAAAAAGAAGCATACTGATACCAAAAAAAAATAAAAACGGACTAACTCAAGATAGGTAACAATATATGGTCCATACCATCAACATGAAACAACTAACGTAGCCCATCACATGAGGTTGGACTCTTTATTACACGCAAATCCATAATGTCTACACACGTCCTAAAGGGACCATTCAAGGCTTGAGACAAATCACAGAAGGATACCACCCAACGGTGTATACCTAATATAATTGCTTAACAATGATTTAATTTCTAATAAAAAAAGTAAATAGAACGATTCACATATAAACACAAACTCCACTGGTTCTTAGCAGCCACCATGAAGTGTTGCCTGCTTCGGACAATGTCGGAATCTCTGTCGTGTAACCTTGTACCACAAGCCACCTAAAACAGCGTGTCAGAAGTACCGACGTCCCGAAGGAACTCCCAAGATTCATACCATGTAACCTTGTGCCTCCTAACACCTCGTGCCTCAAGTACTAACGTCCTAAAGGCACGCCGAAGAAGTAACCCGGAGGAGCAGCAATGTCTTCCATCAAATAACGTATCTGGAGGGACATCGATAGCTATCCTCCAATAACGGTGAGCCTCAGCACCCAACATGATAGCCTCAATTCTATCCTATGAAGAATCCTCACCCCCACGTGGATTTCAACGGCAAGAACCCCAAACCAATATAGCTAAACTGCATCTACGAGGGCCTCTACCCACACAAGTGGTCAAAACCACCTCATCACGGAGTATCTCTGTGTTTACACAACTCAATGTTCCAGGTGAGTAGTAATCACAAAAATAGTAACTAATCCACCACAAATCAGACACCACATGTCTCTACGACCATGCAGGTCAAGTGTGATGGCCTCTCCATCCATGTTACTCGGGTCATGCCCAATCTGAAAATCATACTTTCTGAAGCTGACATCCATGATGCTCAAACCCATGGTTGAAACCACTAGAATTAACCCGATCGAAGCCCAACCTGTGATCCGCATCACTCAATAATATTCAAGCCAAACCCAACACCACCCAAAGGGTACAGCAGATGCAATTCATCAATTGCATATATAATATATTTAAACAGAAAATGTAAATAGGAAAAACATTCTTTAAAGTTTAAGTGCCCCAAACCAAATGTTATCAATCAATAAAACTGAGGTCTTGAATGCATATAACAATTTATACTTGGATAAATATATTAAACGCAACATTTTATAACAATAATATTTCAATTTAAACCATTTTGGAATCTCCCGGCCAAAATGCCCCGATTAGCAATGGCCCCTCACCCGGCCCTGCTCAAGAAAAACTAGAAACATTGCATACTCAAAACCATCCCATAGGTCCAAAAATACATTCATTATGAAAAAGAAGATAAAACATGCCCCTCTCAAAATACACAAAAACCCATAGAAGGCCACACCACCCAAATGACCATGAAAGCACAAAAAGAGGTATTACCCACCTACTTAAGACTCGTATGATGCTACTCCTCTAGTAACAACCTCCAATTAGGTCTATAACATGGTCGATATACAAAATAGTCGAAACCTCTCAAACACCTACATCTCGTTCTAGAACAAAAAACAAACAAAATGACCCAACAGGAATCGAGGCCTTATCGAGGGGGTTACAATGCATCCAACTATGATTGAATCCAACATCAGACGG
Source organism: Viscum album (assembly GCA_963277665.1). Taxonomy (NCBI): domain Eukaryota; kingdom Viridiplantae; phylum Streptophyta; class Magnoliopsida; order Santalales; family Viscaceae; genus Viscum; species Viscum album. Next base: position 380,391 of record CAUJRU010000357.1, on the reverse strand, counting down.
AGAATCGGCAGAGAAACCATGGTTCGGCCTAAATGGTTCATGAAACTCAGCTAAAATGTGTGTTCTTCCTCCAAACGAGGATACTGGCCATTTTAATGGAAAAAAATAAACTACATGGTGTGTACATTGGGGATACATGTCGTGTATATCATTTAACCATTCATTTGGAGGCTGAAATTACGCCGACATACTTCCCAGAACCCACCGACATGAGTACACGGTGTGTGCCTAGGGGTACACGGCGTGTAATTGGTTTCCCTTCTATTCCTAACTGATTTATACACATGATATGTATATCTCCTATACACAGCCAGACTACACGGTGTGTCCATGGAGTACACGACTTGTACATGGTCAATGTAATTCTCTCTGGCCAACAGTCCTATATTCCATGTATGGCCTCCACACGGTCAAGGGTACACGACGTGTCGATAACTACACAACGTGTAGTAAGGAATTTCTACACAGACATCACAAGGCATGTACATAGTGAGCACACAGCTGGTCACTTGCTTAATTTATACACAGCGTGTACGGAAAGTATACGGCGTGTACTCTTGAAATTTCCAGAAACTGCTCATTTTCTCTAGTTTCCTTAGAAACAAGTCAAATATTCAAAAAGGGTCATTATTTTGACCCGTTCCAATACCCGGGTTCTTACAATCTCCCTAACATAACATATCTTGTCCTCCATCTATCAAATGAAACCTGGAGATGGCACTAAACATTCCACCCAAACTTCCCCGATCTCAATGGTCCCCGGTAAATTCTTCAAGGGGCTTTCCACCTTAGGAATCACCTAACCCTATCTCAACCCAAAAAAACACAAAAAAATCAATATTTACTGACCTGTTTTATGGACGCATAGTGCTTCATGACACCTCGTCACCCCTGCACCTCATAGCTACTATTATGTCATTCCTGAATCCCAACTTCACTGGCACTGCATCGGTGTCCACCTCCTTGAGGTCCTGATGCCTTGCAAATATTGTAACCTGCATCCTCGATGCCCCGATGCCCATAGCTCCTCATGTAACCTGTGTCCTCAGTGCCCTGATGCCCACAACGCCTCAAGTAAACTACATCCTCGATGCCCCGATGCTACGTATCTCATAAATAAATAAATAAATATATATATATATATATATATCATGGACATGATGTGGTTCCAATCCCACTAACTAGAATCTAGTTAGTCCACATTCATCCTATACACCCCGTGTAATCAAAAATGAAATTCCACTATAGTTCATGCCTAAAAAGGATCATGGATATCACGACCACACAGTGGGGCACCTCTAACCGTTGTCGGTTCACCAGCCTGCTCAGCCTCTGACAGCTCCACAGCGTGCACTTGGCCTGAAGTACGGCTACCTGAATCCTAACCTCCCTATGGTGCTACTCCATCCACCAACCAATGACCCATCAGTTGGTTCACTCTGATTCTGTCACGTTCTCCACACTAAGCTAAACCTCGGCTACCCTCTCCTGGTACCGAACCTAAACCAACTCAAGATGCCACAGTCTATACAAGTCCCTACCTACTAGTAGTTTGAGAAGGAACCCTGAAAAACCTCTCCAGATTATCGACCTATCAACATGCCTGACACTCCATTGGAGGCCTATTGCACTGAGTTCGAACATGTCCCTGTAGTCCACACTGAATGAAAATCACTGAAGAACTACTCTGAGGTGGTCTAACTAAATCCCTGGCCTGACTGCCCTATTGGAACTCCTTCTATCCTCGCTTCCTGCTATCTGAACCGTCACCTGAAAAAATAGCTCGACCCACCTGGGGAATATCCCTATGGTTTCCCTCCCCTATGAGTGTCTGGTTCACCACCTCTGAAAAAGAACCCAGCCTGAAAATATTCACCTGGATCCGAATGGCGTGTCGTAAGCCATCCTCGAAGCGCTTCACCCTAGCCACATCACCGCATACCATACCAGGTGAAATGTGAGACGAAAATGTGAAGGTATCAGCATAGCCCATGACATACATGTATCCCTACTAAAGACCCAAGAACTCCCAAGATCTCTTTTCCCTTCAGTGTCTATGGGTAAAAGTTCTTGAAGAACATGTCCTCAAAGTCCTTTCATGCTAGTCCCTCATGCCTACGTGCCTGAACCTGCACATCACACCAACGCTTCGCCGGTCCTCTCAGCGTGTACATCACCAGCTTGAACCTCCACCCTAGAGGCATCTCGAGCTGCATGAGGATAATCTGCATTCTCTCTATCTAGGTCTCAGTTGCCTACAGACCACCATCATCCTAAAAAAGTGGTGGGTGCTTCAATTGAAACTCCAGTGTCAGATATGCCGTAGATGGATCTGTACAATGCACACCTCTGTCGATCCACTACAAGAGACACACCAGGCTTGCTTAGAGCTACTCGTCAAGCCATGGCACGAACGATGCCGAACTCATCTGATGTCATTCCTACACTGGATCATGAACCTGATCCTGTACATGAGCATGTAATTGCGGATCATGCTCTGCCTTCATTGGATCTTGAACATGATCCTGCACCTACGGCACTGTACCATCTCCCATCTGACACTTCATCTGATTCACCCAAAATGGAACCCACTGAATTCCATAAATGGTTAGACAACCTATATATATATATAACAATATATATTCAATGAAAATAATGAAATTAGTTAAATGAAAAGAATAACTACTACCCTTACTCTCCCGCGCTGCAACCCATGCCGCACGACATCTCTACCTCATAGACTCCATACCCGCCACTAACAGGGTCATGTATCAAAATACCTCAGACCAAGCCCGTCTTGAAAAATAGCATTGCCTCTAACCAATTCCCGAGTCACCCAATCCTAGTGATCAAAATCGCCTCAACCCATAGTACCTTCTTGCCCTCATATGATCCAGACCCAAATATCATTCCACATGCAATTCTACAAGTATATAAATCGTGGAATACACATTGGAACAACAAGAAATTCTATCAGGAATTCCAACTATTCACAATTCAGAGCATAAAATCATGTCAATTGATTTTATTCACATGGTATTATCACTTCACAAAGAAAACATGTAGTTATAAAATTGAAATACCCCGAAAATGTGTCTATCAAAACCCACGAAAACAAGCCTTGCCATACCGGTCTAAGGTCAAAGTCTCCCATACCACATAGGGTCAAGGGTTTCACATCATAATCAATAACCTCATACACCAAGGGAGCCACCAAGGTGGAAATCATATAAACATTAATCTGAGAAAAAAGAAAACAGAAATTCCCATGAAAGGGAACTTTGTCCATCCCTCATATCTGGGGCTGCAAGCACCCATGAACAAGTTAGAAACCCAGTTACAATATCAACCAATCTCTAACGTACCATATCCCAATTAGTAAAAAAAAGATAAGTCTCAATATCATTAGTATCCAGTAAAATGCTGCTACTAAATCATTATCAAAATCTCCCTTGATACCTCTTTATAAGGACCCCGACCCGAACAGCCACCCGAATAGTGATAAATGTGTCGGGTGTTACTACCTTCGGCGCACCTCCTCAAATGCCAAAGGCTTCCAACGAGCAGCGATGGTCTAATAGGTATAGTGGGGAGGCTATAACATCTTATAGGATAATAATAATGGTACTGGTCCAAGTATCACAGAAATGATGATGTAGAATAAATGACTCAGCAGACTCGAACTAGACCCACAGAGGAGATGAATATCCAATATCAATATATAACAGAAATAATAAATATAACAATAATAGAAAAAATAAATATAATAGCATGCTGATCACATGTAACTTCTACTAAACAACAAAAAATGCATCCAAAGCAGGTCATACCTATCTGAATATAAAATGGTGTCAATGACTAACCAACTGTAGCTACAAAAAATAAGCATGCTGATGCAGAATGAAATAAATATAGATTAACTCAATCTAGGTAAGACATCATGGTCCATACCATCTACATGAAACAACTAATGCAGCCTAGCTCCTGAGGATGCCCTCTTTCTGGCACAGAAATCCATAAAGTCAACACTCATCCTAAAGGGAATGTGCAGGGTGTGAGACAAATCTCAATAGATACGACCCAATGGTGCATAACTAATATAAGTGTTTAAGAAGACATGAATATATATAAAAATAATTATATAGAACAATGCAAAAAACAAAAAACAAAAACTCCACTGGTGCTCAGCAGCCACCATGGAGTGTCACCTGATTCGGCCAATGTCGGAATCTCTGTCGGGTAACCCGACACTATCTGCAACATAACACCGCATGTCTCAATTACTGATCTCCCGAATGCATGCCCAAGAATAGTAACCTGGCACCTTGTGCCTCCTAACACCTCGTGCCTCAAGTACTAATGTCCTAATGGAAATCATAATAAGTAACTCAGAGGAATGGCAATGGCTCCCCTCAAATAATGTATCCAGAGGGACATCAATATCTTCCCATAAATAATGGAAAGCCTCAGCCCCCAACCCAATTGCCTCAATTCTATCATCTGAAAGATCCTCACCTCATGCATGGATTTCTATTAATAGCACCCCCATCCAAAGTACATAAAACACATCTACAGGGGCCTCTATCCACGTGATTGGTCAAAACCAACTCATCACAGAGTACATCTGTGTGCATAGTAGTCAATGTTCTGGGTGAGCGGTAATCAAATAATAGTACCTAATACACCAAAAATCGGACACCTCATGGTCATGTGACCATGCCGCTCAAGTCTGATGGACTCACCATCCATGTAACACGGTCTATGCCCAACCTGACAGTCGTAATACCTCAAGCCGACATTAATGACTCCCAATCACGTGGTTAAGAACACAAAAAATAACTCTGGAAAATCCCATCCTATGATCAGCATCGCTCAAGAGTATCTGGGCCATGCCCAACACCACCCAAAAAGGCACAACATAAGAAAATCAGCAATTTCATATATAACGTATTTAGCCAAAAAATGTAAAAATGAAAAACATTCTAAACAGTTGAATTTCCTTAACCAAAAAGATATCAATAAACAGCACCGAGGTCTTTAATGCCTCTAATAATTTTTATTAGGCCTAATAAATTAAACTCAACCATTTATAATAAAAATAATTCAATTTAAACTATTTTGGAATCCTCCAGCCAAAATGCCCTGATGAGCAAAGACCCCTTACCCAGCCATGCTCAAGCAAAAATGGTAACATGACATACCCAAAGTCATCACATAGGTCCACTAATCTATTCAATATTAACCACTAGATAAAACGGGTTCCGCTCGAAATACCTAAAAACGCAACAAAGGACGCACCACCCAAATGACCATGAAAAAACAAAAGGAGGAATGCACCACTTACTTGATACTCGTATAATGATAATATTCTAGCAACAGCCTCCAATTAGGTCTAAAACGTGGTAGATCTACCAATGAGTGAAACCGCTCAAACCCCTATAACTTGTTCTAGAACAGAAATAAAAAAACATCCCAAGGGGAATCGAGGCCATACCATGGGGGTACAATGCATCCAACTATGATCGTATCTAACTTTAGATGAAGAACTAGGAGTGAAACGACGGTTCGGCAGGCTTAGTTCACCAAACCTGGACAAAATGCGTGTTCTGCCTCCAAACGAGGCTACAACCCATTATAACACAAAAAAAACTACACAGCGTGTACTTTTGGACTACACCCCATTTATATCCTTTAACTGTTCATTAGGTGGCTCAAATTCTGCTGAATTACTTTCCAGAACCTGCGGAAATGAGTACATGGCATGTACCTAGGGGTACACGGTGTGTACATGGATTCCCATCTCTTCTTCGTCAACATACCCCATGCCATGTATGTCCCTTATTAACGTCCATACTATATGGTGTGTCCAAGGAGGAAACGGTCTGTACTTGGTCAAAGTGATTCTCCCCAACCAACAGGCATACACGCCATGTATTTCCTCGACACGGTCAAGGGTACACGACGTGTCAACAAATACACTCCATGTATTACTAAATTTATACACAGTAATCACACGTCATATACTCAGTGAGCACACAATCGATCTCTCACATAACATATACATGGATTGTATTGATAGTACATGGCGTGTGGTCTGGAAATTTCCAAACACTGCTCATTTTCTCCTGTTTCCTTAGACACAAGTCATACATTCAAACATGGTTGGGATTTTGACCCATTCTAAAAACCCGTGTTCTTAAAACACCACACTAATGTATAAAGTTCTTTTTTCAAAAGAATTACATCATTCGTTAAGAATAAGATTTCGTGATTATGTAAAGATGACTCCCACTCAAATACCTTTTTCTATCCCCCATTTTATAATAACCACAACATCAGTTACATTTTAGAAATGTATGTAAATACCTCTTAAAATTGACAATAAAAATATATTCTCTCCCCCTTTATTAAGAAAATCTAATACATAGTGGGGGTTCATCCTAATGATGATTAGGATTTAATGGGAGGAGTCTGATTATGAAATTGAATCTACAATTCCAAAAACCATTATTTTGTCTTTTTATTTTTCATGAAAATATCAACATAATACTTTTTCAAAATTTATTTTAGAAACACTCCTCCAGCAGCAACATTCTCCTTTATAATGTGAATCTCTCTATCAATGTGTTTTCCTATTGCCTATTTTATGCGATTTTTAGAAAGTTCATATTCACTTTGATTATCCCAAATAATTTTTTTACTATAGAAACATTTAAATTCAAATCCCCATGCTGAAATTTTATCCCTAACATTTGAGTTCAAGACTGAGTATATGCAACATATTCATATTTTTCTCTTCTAAAATATACAAAAATTCGGTTCTTAATATTCCAAATCAGACAACATTTACCCAATAATAATGTTCCCCATGAAGTTGATTTTATATCATTACAATATCAAACCAAATTATAATCAGTTTAACCATGAATATTTATCTCACTATTGCTTTTTTGTAATAACCCACGTGATGCTTTTCTTTTGACCAATCTCATAAATCTATTTTCTATAGTCATATGTTATTATTTTATATTACATTGGTACCTAGCACCAAATGTCAGAACATGAACATTATGAGTCCTTAAGAATTTATGATAAGTATGACTTCCTATTTTCTTGAAAAATCTTTTCTAATTCACAGTTATTATAGATTCATATTTACTAAACATTGTTCTCACTAAATCATGAGTAAAATATACATGTTATTATACCATCCCACAATTCATTAATAATTCAATGGAAGACTATTATTGATATATTAAAATGTATTTTTCATTTTTCTAGACCTATAAGACATGAATGAAAGTTATTTCTCATACAACAGATATTTGAAAATTTTTCTCCATTTCCTCAGAAAACATGCTACAAACATGTTTTCCTTCCCCAAAAAATTAAATAATGTATAAAAATAATTATAATTATTGTTTTGAGTCAAAATAATTAAAATATTGGTTTATATAAATTTTTACTGTATAAATGTTCTTCTGTCTGAAATAGTTTTCATGTTTAGAAAACCATTAACATGGATCTTATTTCAAACCATACAACAATTTCTTCAATTTTTGGGCCTTTTAAATCCTTATCAACTAGAAACCCAAAATATTGTTCAGTGTAAATTTCTTACTCAATCTCTCCCTTTAAAAAATTTATCTTTATATCCGTCTGAAAAAATTTGAAATTTCAATCTGTAGCTACTTCAATAAACATTAACATTGTTTATATCCATGCAACAGGGAAATTTTTTTATTAAAAATGAAAAACTCCAACATGTCTATATAATATATAAAAAAATCATACATTGATTCTTGAATCTTATCCATGCTCATTAAATTTGTTTCTATAGACCAACATTCTTCTGATAATATTTTTATTTTTTATTCACGGAACAAGTTATCGTATATCATTCATCTCAATCTAATTCAATACTTCATTTATAGTATCCCAAATTTCATTATATGAGTTTCTTATACATATTATTTTGGTTCAACTTTTTATATAGGTAATGTATGATTTTATATTCTCATATTTCTTCTTATCTAAACTGGATACTTCTGATTCCCAAAAATGATTTTTATTCAACATCTTTTCGTATACTAAGAAATTTCATTGTTTCTTTCATAGTTTACATTTCCTAATCACATATTTCATTAGATCCTTGGTAAGGATGTGTTTAATTTATTTAACTATTATTAGAAATCACTAGTTTACCCACCTCAGTAATATACAAGACATTTGTTCAGGAACATTGAATTTCAATTACAATAACATAATATGATTCCAACAAATTTTTTAAATGTTCTCACTAAAATCTATATGTTATTAAATTTGGCTAATAACCAATAAAATTACCATAAATATATTTCTCATCAAAAAATCACAAATATTGATTTTTCATTTTCAGTAAATATGGGCATCCAAAATAATTGAAGTATTTCAATAAATGGTATTTGTTATGCCAAATATAATAAGCTGTTTTGTTTGTTTGTAGTCTTAATAAATATCCACATTGAACACATACAATAGTTCAAATATATTTAGTCCAATAGAATTTTAAATGTTTATATTCTACTAACATACTTCTACCCATTTCAACCAAACTTCTATTGTTTCTTTATCATACTTATTTCTGTTGTACATTATAGGGAGTACTACATCGAAGATTGATAAAAAAAATTAGATAATTTTCAAATGTATTTATTTCTTATTCGCTTTCATTATTGTTTCCTTGACTTTTTATAGAAACCCTTATTTCCCTCTAAACAGTTTTCAATAGAATTTTGAACATTTCAATAGCCTTTGACCTGTACTTCAAAAAAATGTTGTTTTTAATCCACATTAATTAATAAATAAATTTGATAAATTTCATTTATAATTTTTTTGACTGATGTCTCATCAGCACACATAAATCCAAAAAATTAATTTTTTTGTCATCTGCTATATTACATCTCAACTCATTTATGATGGTTTTTAGAGATCTTTCTTTTATGGAAAGTAATAAAAACAACTTAATATATTTATTTCAATTAATGAAAATTTCAAATTGAATTAACAATAGAATCTATGTTTATACTACTCTTTCCAATGATCACAAGACATTAGTGAAATAATTCATTTTCGTCTTTAGTCGTCATGTAACATGAGTTGTAGAATAATCCTATTTGGAATATATTCCCACTGATTATTTATATTTTTTAATAATATATCAATCATTGGCACTTTTTGTGACAATATTTTTTTATAAAAACAACATATTTTCTAGAATCACAGAGTTGACTAAAACTAATTATCTTATGTTTTGGCCAATAAAAAAATAAAACATCATTAGATTTGATATTTTTAACATGAATATCATCCATTCCGAGTTATCTTTTTTTTAGTGAATTATAAATACAAAAAAATGCTCCTTAATAATGACCTCCAAAAAGTTTCATGATTTTTATACCACCATTAATATATGAAGAACATCCACAATCTGGTTTCCATGGGTTATTACTCTAACATTCTTTCAAAGGTGTCTCTATAATTAATGTTTTTCCCTGATAATTATTCTTTTTTATCATAATGTTCTTTTGTAGGAGTTTCATACAATATTTGGAAAAATGTATATCTATATCAAATTTTCCAAAAACATATTCCCAACATTCAAATTGAATGTTTTTGAAAATTATCTAACATCATGATAATTCACCTTTTTAAATTTTTATACGGTAAGAAAGTAGCTCATTCTACAATAATTATTTCTTCCACATTTCTCAAAACTTCTTCATGGTGGGGATATATTTTCCCTCCAATTATATGATATATTCCCATATATTCCACAACACTAGAAATATCCATAAAATCTTGATTTTATATTAACGAAGAAACATTCTTCATTGAAACCTTGTTGAGATTAGTATATTCTATCAGCTCTAATATACTCATGACATTGAAAACATTTTATCTGTAGTTAGTTTTATAATTTTGATGATTTGGTATTTTTATATCATATTTTCTTAATCTAGGTTATCACAATAATTTTCAAGAACCAAAAATATTTAACGATTCAATTGAATTATAATTTTTTTCATGGAATATCTCACCTAATTCATGTATAGAACATTCTCATTAACTTTAAAATTATAATATTTGACTTTTGAAGAATTGTTGATGTTTTCATTATTCTTACTCAAGATACATTCAAACAAAATAATTTATTTTAACCTTGTTAACTTCTTCATCATTACTGTCCAACATCATTTTTATAAATTTCATGATATTTATTTATTAATGAATTATATGATTTTAATATAATATCTTCAGAATTTACTCATACATTTTCTTAATAACATGTTTTAATTCATTAGAATCTAATTCAAATTAATTAATCGTTACATTAATTTATTTATTGATATTTTTTCCTCAAAACATGCAAAAAGTTTAGTTCTGAGCTGATACACCCTATACGATTTATCACAACCATATTTACTCTTTAAGGAATATTTTTATTATTTATAGTTTTTAAATTAAGGTTATGAGTTCTTATGAAATTTCATATTTTGAATAATTTTTTTCAATTTAGTATTATTAAACTTTTAAAATCAACATACCTTTATTGTTTCATACTTTTTTTCTTGTATTTGTTTGAATACCGTTTTTATTTATCATTTTTTCAACTTCTTTATCAAGTGTTTTCATTAGAATCATATATATATTCTCCAAAAAACATTCATTGAGGAAATCATATCAATGTTTTAGATTCAAAAATACTCAAAACATTTGAGAGGATGTTTACCTCAATAAAATCTTCTTCCTCTTAAAAACTTATTAGATATAAGAGATGTAACTTTTTAATTCAACTAGTAATTATCATTAGCTTTAGACTAATATGGATCAACATCATCATCAACTTGGATTTTAATCATTCATATTCCTTATAATCATTGGATATTTATTAACTTTATAAAAAAAATAATGTAACGAAATTCAACAAGGGATAAATAATCATTAACTTATAGAAAATGAATTTTAAATTCAAACTTGCCTGAAAGGTTTTTTATAAGATACTCCACAATTGTAGAATGTTACATGACTTATTTGAATACTCTTATGTTGATTTTTTTCATTTACTATGGTGATTTTTTAACAAATTTGTTAATCATATCTTATTCTGATGTCTTCAAACATATTATACCATATTTATAGTTATTAATCATTGACTTTAGTATTCCATTCGAAAACACTTTATATCTTATCCCATATATTTTTTGAAGTATTGATACCTATCAACTTCTAATAATTAGTCTTTGATAAGGACATAAGGATTCCATTCCTATCTTTTCTGAAAACTTCTATTGTTCTATTATCAACAAACATCATATAAAATTATTTCTCAATAATTTGAAAACCAATTGTATAACCACCAAAAACTTCTAGGCCAAGGGGTAAGCAATTTGTAATTATCCAATTTTTCCATCAATATTAATTTTTTGAATCAAATGTATGAATTCCTCTATTGTTTATGTAATAGATATTTTACAAGATAAGGATTAAATTTTTTTTCTTTCCCTATGATACCAATTGATGTTTTAAACTTTAAAATAAAAAATAGCATGGGATTGAATCATTTGTTTAAATTTGATATGTTTCAATTTTTTTTTAATATTTAACCCTTGTATCATTTAATGATTTATTTCCCTATAAACATTAAGTAAATACAAGACATTATAACGTAGTAAATCAAATATAGTACACATGTTTAAAAAGGATAAACCTTATGATGAGAGCATAAAACCTTTCTATAGCCTCTCATGTGGGTCTGTGAAATCCACTATTATAAAGAAGTGAATACAACTTGTTCTAACAGTCATTAAAAACCTTATATATCATCATATGATAGAATATATTTACTCCCATTATTTAAAAATTATTTCATATAATACAATTGAGAGAATAAAAATAATAAATATATTGTTGAAGCTATGTTACTATTTCTCAGTCAGATTTATATCAATTCAATTTTCTCAATTCGATATGTCTGGATCAGATTCTCATTATAAGAAGTGTAATGTATATTATCATCTCAATTTAGTGAGTATGGGATCGTACTTTCTCAATTTGATTAGTCTGTATCCAATTGTCTTAACATGATATGGTCAATATGATGGAGCCATTCCTAATTTGAAATAATCAGACACTAGTCAAATGACCAATACAATCTTCACCAGTTCCATTAACTCAATATAAATGATTAAATACAATCTTCACAATATGATCTTATACAGGCTGGTAAAAAAACATTGAGCTTTCTAATTAGAATAATATGATCCATGGTAAAAAATTACATTCACTTGATTTCATCAACATTATTCCTTTTCTTCTTTCGTGAAATGTATTTAATGAATAAATGATCTGTGTAATTATTCGTTGGAGAATCATAATACAAGGGACGAGAAAATTAAAACATCTCGTACTTCCTCAAATTTCAAAATATCCAAATATCTATTGTAATTAAACATCATCTTTGACATCTCCAATCCACATTATAATTGTGTAAGATTTGCGCAAACATCAAATTAACGTTTAACCTCTTTATGTATTCATTAAAAAATTTCAAATCATAATTTTAATTTTATTTAATAATCTTATTTTTAATCAGATTCCATATTTGAACACTATGAATCTATTTCCTTCTTATAAAATTACAAATATGTTTCCATATATATAAATTACGATTTTTATTTCCACATATATTTATTATAATATATATTTCCATCTTGGATAATTACAAATCTATTTCTATCACATCTCATTGAAAATTATTTTTCCTTATTATCTTATTACGAATTCGGTTTCCTATTAATCTCATTACGATAGAATTCACATTAAAATGGAATTTCCCATTACGATGAATTTTTAAATTAAAATAGAAATCCCATTCTTTTTAAATTCTAATTATTCTACTCTTAAATTCAAAAAACCTCTAAACCATTCATTAAAAATCTTTTCTGATGTGGTTTTTCCTGATTTTTTTGAACTTTACGAGCATTAATGCATTATCTAAATTGATTATAACGTTTGAAAACATTTTTACTATGGAATTCACACACTTCTTTGAAAACACTTCAACAAAAATAAGACTTCTGCACTCATCAACATTTATATTTATAATTAGGAATATTATTTCATTATCTGATTAAGTAAAAGGTAAATTACCAACATTCAACAATTTCTACATCATATTATTTTGGATATGAAGATCTGAGACTGATGCAGATGAATACAATACTATAAATTTGATGAATCATAATTATGATAGATATATTTCTACTTCTCAAATAAAAAAATGGCTTTACTATGAGGTCAGATGTCAAAAAATATAATATCATTGTTAAAAATATTATCACCACCATTTTTGAATAACACATTTGTTTCTTTAAAAAGAATCACAACATCGATGTATCGATATCAAAATCATTGAAATGTTTAGTATGGGAACATGTTTTAATTATTTCATGAGTATTGGATTTGGTTTTTATAGTAAAACATTTTACAAAAAATGAATAATAACAACACCATTCAAAATAGTTATGTAATGGCTGTCGTTGAATCATTACATTTTTCATGTTCCAATGATAAAAATGATTTTATTTATCGACATGAAAGTATAATGTTTTGAGGATATAAAGGAGAATTATTATACAAAATTTAGGGTACTAAATATTTATGTGTAACTGGTATTTTATTAATATAGGTGTGGAACATGATGAGTATATATTTACACTTCTTGATTTGAAAAAATCTAGTTTCAAGGAAGTATCATTTATCAGGTCCACACAAGAAAATAATATTTTATATTGTAGAACCATCAACCGATTAATTATTAATAGTTTTTTCAAGGGTTAAAATTTTATTTAGGTTGTGAGATTATATATAAAGTTGAATAATTAGCTAACATTTTCCTATATATGTCATGATTACTCTATTATAGAAATTCATGTGATGTCTACATTGTCCATGAAACATGAAATGATCATGTGTAAGGTATATTGGATGGAACTACATTCCTCACATAAGTAATTATGTGACCTACATTTCATGGGGATCCAACATCATTAGAAAAATTATTTTATATCATTGATTTATATATTTATAATTTTCTTTATTGCTTTTAAATTTTAATTATTTTTCATTATATTAAGATATAAATTTTTTGTAATATATTTTGTTTCCAAGATTATTAACATTATTTTCTTTAGGGTTTTCATTTTTAGGTACACACATTTATTTAATAAAATATTAATTAGTTTATTTCTGTTAAGAATATTTTAATTTTTTCTAATAATCATTATTTATTCCAGAAACCTCAATGTAATCAAAATTACACAACATTTATCATAATAACTTGTATCATTTTTTAATTAATTTATATATTAACAAATTTTAATTAATTATTTTTTTTTCAAATATTTAATATTCAATGTTTTATTTTCTATTATGAGTAATATAATTTTTTATTTATTAAAATTATATAATTTATTCAATTTGATTTGAATTTTTTTTATGTACATTAGATATTTCCAAACAATAGACCTGGAGGCCGAGGAATTCAGGTATATACCTTTTTTCATTGGAAATTAACTAATATAGTGAAAGGAATCATATATTTCTTAAAAATATTTACAAAACAATTTATCTATAAAAGAAGTTATATAACGATTATATTAATTAGATTATGCATTCACTAGAACATTCAATCACACATGCAGAGCAGAGGTTGATATAAAAATTTGATGAGATTGACTATTTAATTTTCCACCTCTCTCAAAATTAATGACCAAAATGCCTATAAAGAGTCATTTAGGGATATAAATTTAATTCTGTGATTGGAGGAACACCTATCGTTGGATGATTAATACGTTATTGGAGTCAATAACTATAAAATTACAATATTTTATATATATATTTTTGTAATTATATATATATTATACATTTAATATTATTTTATCTGTTGAATTAAAGATTAAATTTTACATTCATGACACATAAGGAATTAAGAAAAATTATCTATTCTTTTTGGAATCCTAAAAGACAGATTTCAAGTAAAAATTGATTGTATTTTATATTTCTTGGAGTAATCATGAACATGAACCATGTCATATTTATCAATTTATATATAGGGAGATATTATAGTTGATTAACTCCTATTAGTGGGAGGATGTCTCTAAGGTATATTTTTATTATTTAAAAATTATCTTAATTAATTAATTTTTATTGTGTGACAAATTGTTTATTTTCAGTTGGGTATCATTACACCTTTGAAACTCATGATGATATGTAGTCCCACAATTTATACACTCATATATTTTCATGTGGATGGTATCCTTTTTTAACGGATAATTTTATTGATAAAAATCAATTAATTTTGAGCCATGTCATGTAACTTCTCAGAAGAGGTTCCTGTAAACCATCCATATCCCCTTCATCATGATGAAGAAAAATGGGAATGAATTATTTAAAAAAGGATGTATATTGATAACCCATGAAATGAAATAATTTATATTATTATATGTAACTAATATCAATTTTTTCAGTATATTAAAATTTAAAATTATTTTACCAACAAAAAATTTTAAAATATTATTCCAATATTTTTGTTAGGAGAAAAAGATATAGGGGAACTTCATCGAGAAGTATATTATGTGGATTCATACCAGAAATTTAGCGAATATAAAACAATACAGAAAAACTAGAGAGTATAAGGAGGGTATTAGTTTTAAAAAGGTCTATAGCATCACCCCTAGTGGGCATCGATGAGACAATAATATAAGGGATAAATTGATTCTTTTTTGGATGATTTATTTCACATCATTGAGTCAATAGTGTGCCTTATCAAATCATAAATATTTGTTATTTTTTTTATAATTGGTGAGAGTGAGGTAAAATGACCACATTTTATTCCCATATTTTCCACATCATCGTTCATTCCTGATAGTGTAATCAATGTTTCATGTTAGAGATCCCATTGTACCTATTATAGTATATAGAATTGTACAACATTTTAGGGATTATGTACATCATCATCTTATTTAGTTGGGTTAGGTAATAGTACAAAAGTATGAAATTATTGATGTAATTACTAACGTATTGCTACATACTATAGATATATCCTTTTTTTGACATAATATTGCTCAATTTTTCATTGGCCTGTTATTCCTTACAATCATATGACGTATAAGATATTTATTGATTTTTATTCACAATTTACAATTAAATTAATAATTACATATATTATATTCATACACATTAGATATATAAGTGTGTCATAAATTGAACGAATCACTATAAAGGAAAGGAAAAGTTCTAGTTTAAACACCTTTAGATATCCCCTCCCCAATGTTGATGGGGTTAAAAAAGTAAGACATATTTTGTATATATTAATTAATTATCATAATTTTCCAATGTGTTTTGATAGAGATGAAATTGATATTAATTAGTGATTTTTAAACCAAAATCATGGATTTTTTAATAGATGATAAACTTCGTGTACCCATGTTATAGTAGTTTTACATGTAAATTTCAATTATTAATTTAATTTCTCTCTGTAACCATATTTTATATTATCAAAATTATTATTTTATAAATCATGTAATTCTACACTCTTTAAAAAAAATTATATTTCACTTCTTTTTATTGGGTTATTGGTCCCCAATATAGTTCAATTGAAATGAAATATCATAACAAATAATCCATAATTGAATCTATATTTTAATGATTAAGAAACACATTTATTACATGTTATGGTTTTTAATTCAATGACTTATAAGATAAAATAAACAATTATGAGCCATAATAATTTCTAATATTATTAATTTTAAATTTTCATATATTTTAATTGACATTAGTTGTTGTAAATATGTTTCCAAAAATTATGTAATACATATCAATTATACTCATTATTGTGAATAGTTTGAAGATGATTTAGAATGTTATTAGAGAAGAATTTATTATTATTTTTTTATTTAATGTTAATATATCAATTTTAATTAAGTAATGACTATTAATATTTAAAATAACATTTGTTCATGGTTTTCCTATTGTGTCATATATATATTTTCATTTCAAATGAGGGAAATTTGAATGTGGATATTATGATTATGATTAATTTATGATAGAATCGTGACATAAATAATAATATATTATGAAAGGTCTAGTGTCATTGAAAAAAATATGATGTTAACAAATATATATATATTTTTAAATCGGTAAAAAATTATGTTACATGTTTTGGATGAGGCTGCTTCATATAAAAAAATATAAACCACCTAAAAAATATTTCTTATTACTTTATAATTTGGAAATTTTTGGAGATTTAGTTTCATTTAGAGGTATATTAATAAAAAATTATTTTAATGATATAAATTCCTTTTTCTACTCATTATTATAATTTTTCTCAAATTTTTATTCTATATTATGTTTCATGTTGTTTTTCATGTTTGGAATTATGTATTTTTATTTTATTAAATTTTTTTCAACTATCAATGAGTTTTTTAGAAAACGATAAACACTGATAATTCAATGATGGTAATGGTTATTTATTTTAATTTAAATACTTTTTTTGTCATGTTAAATGTATACTCTGATCTTAGGAAGGTCCAATGACTGCCTATGGATTTTTCAGGGTCTAGAGTTTTAATAATTGGTATAAATAACTAGGTCATATAGTTAGAGGATTCCCTATGGCCCTTGACACACACCTATATTTAATCATGCTGAAAACATTGAGATATAGTATGAGCCAAACAATTATTACACATCTTTGTAGGACCAAGCTCATGATCATGTGATATATTAGATTCATTTTATAATTTATATTAATAGGGTTTGCGAACATTTTTTATAAAAATTTGTACCTTAACCATGTAGGTAAAATCTTTAGGTAGTGGCTTTGACACTATTTGCACAATGTTTGGAAAACAGTGCTCCTAGATCTTGTGAACTTATATTTTTGGTGAAATAATTGCAATTACCCTTATTAAAACTGCTTAACTTTTTTTTAAAACTTCTCATATCTCTATTTTCTATTTATGAGTTTCTTCTCATTTTGACACCCAAAACCTCTCATTCTTAGTATCTGGGTAACTCCTGAATCATATGTCCAATTCTATATCTGTTAGTTATGTCGGATTACTAATGTTGAGCTCTCAAATCCTCTCCATTAATATATATGTTTATCATTGAATAAAATGAAATAATTATGTATTGTCCCATTTTTCATATTTTTATGGTGTTTGACTATTTCCTAGAACCCTTAAAACCTACAAAAAATATGAATTCGATATCGATCGGTGAGTTATCCCCTGCATTATGGTTGGTCATCTCCTCATTTCCACCCTGGGTTCTATGGTATAATACCTATGAAATTGGGTTATTTTCTAAATTTTACTGAGAACCCCATTTTTAATGAGTTATTCATATCTAATTTATCTTCACACAATAATATACATCAAATGGTCTCTATTTATTTTTTTAGAGTGTTGACCACACATATTGACAACTCTTGGGAATTAAATGTTGTAAAGCCCCATTATGGTTAATTTTTTTAAATTATAGAAAATAAATGTACTTTATGTCTTGGTAAATGATTTTCCCTTATTACCTTAATATATAATGAACCCAAGGAAACTGTTAAGTGCTTGGACCAAACAATTAAGGAAATTACCCCTTTTTGTAACACCCACATGACCATGACAACTTCCAAGTCACTCATTAAGCCATATAAATTGAGATGCCTATGTTTTATTTAATTGAAAGAATTTATTAAATAGTAAATATAGTTTAATATGGTTTACCAATAATTATATAAATAAAATATATTTAAATGGAATGACCTATAATGGTGGTAGGGATATGCCTATTTTTTGGTAAATCAAATGTCATCTGTTGAAATGTACAACCTTATTTATAATGAGATTGAAAAATGAAGATGCATGGGTGGTAATGCCTCTGGAATATTTTTACAAATGTTATTATAGAATAGTTCTTTATATGGGCATGGTGATCATAACGCATTAGTGGTTTTTCGTCCAGCTAATGGTTATAAATATGATTATGCATTTATAGTGGATGAAGTAATATGTAAATAGTTCAGTTGACTATGACCGTATAACACTACCTTACATATACTGTTGAGAATGATGTCTGACACAATTGACCCATGTTTGGTATTGGGTTTACATATCAGGTCCATGTTTGAGTGATGACATGATCGAACAATCAATATATCGAGGGATGAGCATGATATCTCTCACTCATCATGAGATTAAGGTAATGTAAAACCTTTTGTGACTTTATCCTCATTAGACTCGTGATTGATTTCTATGTTACATGTTATTTTATCCGACAACTAGTATTCTTGGTATATCAACAATTATGTTCACACAAACATGGTTAATATTAGTGGATTCTATATATATTACTATATATAAATATATTGACTGGTTAGACATCTATTTTGACCATGATCTAAATTAGGTAGACACACCATGTGACTATATAAAACCTGAGTTGACATTTATTTATTTATTCATCATTTTAAATTAATTTATTATCCCTTCACAAAATTATGATATGATAACTTCTCGGATTACGGGTAGAAACTATTGGTGGTGGAAAACCTTTTTTTTATATGACAACCTACTCAAGATGCATTTTGTACTCTAGAATATTATATTCCTCTATGTATATATATGTGAATGATCCAATATATAAGATCATAATTTTATTATATATGGATCATAGGAGTAGATTATTGATCCTAGAATCAGGATTCTCATAGAACATATATTTTTCTTTTTGTATTTTTTTAACATGATTGCATGCTTTTTCCAATTATTTATATTAGCATGCAATGAATCCATTATCAAACACTATCTATTGGATATTTTTTTACTATTACTTTGATATAATTATATAGTAATCATCACTATTATGTTGTATCTATTATATATTATTCTTCTGGTGCATATTTATTCTTTCTGATAAATAATATGGTTCTCCTAATTTATATTGTGATTGTACCACTTTTCCACAATGACTTGATGGGATATTTTCCCCACCTATAATACCTCGATGTTAGTCATATGTCTCTAGCATATAAGGAGGCGAGCATGAGGCCATGTGATCCCCTGGATTGGGGAATCAGTTAAATATATCCTATATCGATATGATACCATATAGTATTAAAGATTTAATATTTAATAGTTTCATACACATTGGTAATTAGACAGGAGACTAGGATTTAAAGGAATTTGGAAATGAATCTTTTATGGACATTTATGGCCCATATAGAGGGGAATCCCTAATTACTTAGGATTGGTAGTTGTTATTATATATTATTCAATTTATAGTTTATATGACATCACTATTGGTATACATGCATATCTTGGGATGTTATTTAAATTGGTATTATAAATATGTGATTTATTTTTCACTGACTCGGTGAAATGAGGGTGATGCATTAGAACATGAATTATTTTTAGGAATACATGGACTAATATGCCCTAAATTTTTTCTTTTCTATTAATTTTTAGGGTGTTTAAGAATATTTTATATTAATAGTGTCTTGTATATGTATTGAATTGTGCTGACACATCTTGTATGGGTAGGAAATCATAATTTATATTTTAGATTCTGAACATAATATAATAGTGTCTTCCTGATTAGGATAACAAAAAATGCAGTAAGTAGTCAATTGTGGAATGTTTATCCATGGACCGTTGATTTTTTGGGTTGAAACTTGTTGAGGTATGGGTAAATTGGATGCTAAATTTTGGTTAATATTGAGAATGGGACCATATGAATTAGAAATGGTACTCCATAAAATTCAACTATTTAATGTGATTCAATAATTCAATAAAGTGAAAATAAAAGCTGAATATGAATTTTAATTTGATAGTAGACATATTATATAAGTAAACCATAGACAGAGACCTAATCATGACCTTAGTAGGGGGGATATATGAATTTCTTACATTCTCATGGCCTTTTGGTATCTCTTATCATCCAGATCATTACTTTCGATAAAGTAGAGAGTTGTGATTATTTCGATACGAGGGATTTATTCTAGTCATATATTTCTATTTGAATTATTTTAATCTATAAATAATATCATCTTAGGAATTTTTTATCTCATTTTAATATAATTCAACTACAATAACCGCTCACCAAACACCCCAATGGTGGTAAAGACCATTCTCTTGAGGTGGTGGGCCAAGATCATCCAGTGATTTCTCATACAGTTCCACCTATAGAACCTCTTCCAATTTGGGATATATGCAATGTTGCATAGTTATTAAAGAGATTTCTATGTATTATTAAAAATTCAAAAGTGTCTATTCGATCTACCCCGTGTTTGGAATAGTTGACTCCAGAATTATTTTACCAATATCATCATATATTTAGAGAATGGAAGTCCTCATGCTAAAAAGTCATTGCACAAATAAATTATCTCTATAACCCGGAATCTAGATACGCCTCTTGAGAGGAGGGTTAAACATTATATTTATATTCACTACGATTCAACCAAATGGTTTTGGGAAATTATTACATATGTATATTGGCATAAATATATAGTTTATTAATATTTACAAACAATATTCTACAACTATTGATTTCCCCAGACTCTGAGGGGTGATAGTGATAGAATACTCATAAACCAAAATTATGGAATTGTGGCTATGTTGTAATAATATCCTCTCATTATAAAGATATAGAGTTTCAACCCAACTATATCGAGTTATGTTCTCAGGATTTCATGATTATTCATGTATGGGCTGGTATAGTCCATCTAGTCAAATGATGGTGTTTTGTAGTTGAATAGTATTTTAGAAATCATCAACTATCCCCTTATTACATAGAGAAATCTGAGGGTACCTGATGGTAATATTCATGGTGGATATAACATAAGGCTATCATTAGTAATTATTTTATGCGAAATATATGTTTTGATTATACTCATGGAAGATTCATCAGTCTGGTTTCTCGTGATGATATTTTCCTAATATGTCACCAATGTGGGAATCTGGGACACATGGAGCGACATTTCTAGTGTAGTGTAGTGTAATGTAGAGGCTATAGAAGGATGTTCTCTATATAGTTCATCTATAGAAAATTTAAATCATTTCCCAAAAAGGGGAGATATACTCATAACACAAATTATATAGTGGGGATGGTATGGTAAGGACCGGTAGGTAGCTATAAAAATGCTAACTGATCATTCAATGTAAGCAGTAAAGGTTGAAAAATTCAGACTTATGTTTAGTTATGCCTTTTGTGTGGGATTGGTCAAGGAAGCTAGGTTGTGACTTAAGGATATAAAATAGATTAGTTAAAAGTAGTTCATGTTATGCCAGACGAGAAGAGTGCTTATCATTATAATGAATGAGGAACTATTCTAGTGGAATCCACATTAGTGTCTTCTTTATTTCACACGGGTGTATCTAACTAATTTATATCTGATGCTATAAGGACCCGGACATAAACATTACATAAACTTGAACTATGTTAATAATTAAAATTGATGATCTTTTAAGGTTTTGATCATTAGAGATTTAGGTCATAATATACACATTACAATTTGAATATTACATGTAGACACATCTTCTCAGTATCCATTTTTTTCATTAAATAAAAACAGTTTAAAGAATGAGTCATGTCTAGTTCCATATTTTAGACATCATAAATTTTCCCGATCCCATCCTTGACCTTATTCATGATGAATTACTGTGAAAATAATTTCAAAAATCTAATGGGATAATCAAAAAAAATCTCAGTAATGGATACACAATGAAGGAAAACATTATATTTTTCAAAACAACAGGTAAACAATGAATATATTTTCATAATTAATAATTTTTAAGTTTAAGAATTAGTAAATACTCTTCACTGAATAAAAGATCATTTCATACCCTTTTGTAACCAAAATATTACCACAAACCCCATTGAAAGCACATACAACATTTAAAGTTAACTTGGGACCTAAATATACTTATATAGAATAAGCATACGGTCGACATCCACAGATATCAGTAAATGGAATAGCCATACGACATAATTCCAAACCCAATACATTGGAGGTTAACATGTAACCAGATGTCCATGTTTACCAAGGCTCCACCCGTAATTTGGTTTATCATGTATCTTCTGGTCAAATGTCCATTTACTATTATCAAATCATAACACATAAAATATTAAATATATCAAATTTGAACTAATAACATTAAATTTTCAATCACAAGAATTCATTCCTAGTAATATAAATAGTCAATCCATTTAAATATCATTTGTCAGGATGTATCCCCCAGGGCCCGTTCCATGACTACCCCATGACTGCCTTCCATAGGCTAAGGTCAGGCGACTAGTACTGAAGGCGTATTTCCTAAAACTGGGTAGGCATTGCATTTATAACCTATAAGCACATGTAACAAAACAAACATAAAAATAGGAACATAAGTAAACTTAATTGTAAACAGGGTGAGTGTAGAAGTAAAAGGGGACTGAATACAAGCCCAACTGGAATGTACAAGTATAACTATGAGACAATGCAACTGAGGAAAAAGTAAAGTCAACTATTGGGTCATCCTTCAAGGTTCCTACCTGAAGGTTAGGAACAAATCTCCTCCTCAGCACTCTACATCACCCCATCTCTTCTACGTACCGACACACCGTATGGTCCTCCTCCAGGTACTGTCCAGTCCTGGTAGTCTCAGCCTCAGTCCGCGCTGTCCATCATCTGCATTGAACACAATAATGTGTGAGCATATCCCGTGCAGGGGTGAGAATAATGATACTTAGTAAGGACCACAAGACCCTCTAGGTCTCACAAAATCAATCAAGGATAAATCAAAATTTTGAAATCAATAGATATAATTAATTTTATATATGCACATACATATACCTATGTAATCAAGTAATCCGTCTCAATCATGAGGATAACACAAGGGTACTGACTCAACTCACACCAGGATTTATTCTAAGGATAGTGTCAAATAAAATTCCCAGTCACAATGTCAAACACCTAAACTACTGGAGAACACATCCTCTATCGAGTACAGTTGGCCTGCTGTGTCACACAAAGGCACTTCCCACTAGCCTTGGACTGCTTATGTACTCCTCCTGTAATGTACTGTGGGGCTGCCGCATCGAAAAGGTGCTCCCCACCGTGGGTCTTCCGCGTCACCTAGGTGGGCCACCTTGTGGTATGCTGAGGTACTCCTCCTATCAAGTACTGCGGGTCTGCCACATCACCAAGGTGCTCCACACCGTGGTTCAGCTATGTCACCATGGTGAATTCAACAAGGCCTGTCAATTCACTTAGAGAAGAAATGGTTAGCAGTCTTTAAGTATCAGCGAGCCACTGGGTTTCAACACTATGCTTGCTCGTCTACAAGAGGATTCGCTTCCCAAGCTATTGGTCGATACTCTAACAGCCACAAATTCCCATGAAGATATATCTCAACGGTTCACCACGTTATATGGGTCTCAACATAATAGACAGCGTGTCAATCGGATCCTCGGTCTCTGAGTTATTAGGCATTTAGTCCGAGGGCCCGGTTGGATTCATTCTCAATCCTACCTTACTATTCCCCATCCGAATCCAAAACACAATGGGGTATCACTCCATAATACCTACTCACTCTATGGTTCCCAACACCACTAATGGATCTCTAATTAAGGTCTGGTGCCAAATTTATGGCCAAAATAATTTAATTGGGTCATTGTGGTCCCCTGTCCGGTTCGACTAGGACGGACCGACTCGGCCCGACACCACCTAGGCTGACCCGGTTCAGGTCGACCCAGCCTGACCCACCAGGTCCACTCCAGCCCACTGCGCAGCTCAGCCCATTGGGTTTAGCCCAGCCCGCTGGGTGGACCTGTCAGCTGGGTCCGGCCCGGTAGGCCACGAGGGGCCGTAGAGTGTTGTTGGAGTTTGGAAGGATGTGGAGGGTGTTGCGAGGGCGCGCGGCCATGGGGTGGGGGTCTGGCCGCGGGGCGGCGAGCCGACCGTGGGGCGGCGCTCCAGCTACGGGGTGGCGGTCAGGCCATGCCGCAGCAGTTTGGACATGGGGAGGCAGTCCAGCCACGAGTCGGAGCCTCGACCGTGGGGCAGTGTGGAGCCGCGGATGGTCGTAGTGGTCGCGGTCGGTGCATTGGCCGCAGGGTGGCGTCATTGCGCCGTCACCATCCTCGCGGCCAGTGGTGGTGCTGACCTCTATTATCGTGCCCCAAAAATTGATGGTTACCATCCTACCCCATCTCAAATAACACCACATCATTTTCAGAAGGGTCTGGCCATGTTGGTTTGGCCCGTACAAACTGCATTAGGGTGGTAGCATATGGATCATCCAGAACATGAACATGAATGTCAAATCCTATCCTCCTGTAATGATTGTTATCAACTACAAAAAGAAATATAATGGTGTACATGGTATGTGATAAACAAATAGATAAAACACCCAACGTGTTCGATTAATGACAACGCCGAGGTCGCAAGAAAGAAGACAAATAATTGGGAAAATATGGGCGTCAGGGTCATTAGTGTTTTCCACAATTTTTGGTTCATGCATTGTTGGAGATCCTTTGACGGAGTATGGAGAAGAAAACTTCAACGGAGAGGAATTCTTTATTGGCCTTATTCGTTGGAGAGTTGTTCTCCCAAAGCCCCTCTTCTCCCAAATTCACAAAAATAAAATGGAAGCCCCAAAATAATAGATTATGTGATCTATTAAGTTTGTTTGCATATAATTCCAATTGGGATAAATAATCTCATATGTTGGAACAATTAAAGTGGTGCATTGGATTAATTATTGTAGAGGAGGGTCGACACAATAAATATTGGAGGAGTTTAATAGGATCTCCCACATTTAATGAGGGATTTGGGCGGTTTAGGCCTTGATTGGTCCCCACCACCATAACATCTAATGGGAGGTTAGGCATGAGTGGTCCCCACCACCATACCTTCTAATGGGGGGTAATGGTCTGGGGGTCCCCACATATCAACTTCCACATAAAGGATTTGACATATAAAATAAAAATAAAAGCTAAACAAATCTATTTTTAATATATTTATTCACAAAAAACCCAAAAACTAGCTTTCACCCTCGACCAACTGTCGTCGAGGAGAATTTATCATTAAGTGAATATCGGCGCAACAAGTTCAATGGTTACCTTGGATTTCAATTCTGATCACTGATTAAAAATTTATAAATACCCACTCTCACGTTTACTGAACGTACACGAACAAAAGTTCAGAAATTCATTCTGAGCACTTCGGGCATTGGAATCACGTGCCTTCATTTTTTCGGATTCCTATAATTCCCATTTATTATAAAAATAATTTAAATAAAAATTCCTGTTAATTACATTATTTTAAATACCAAAACTCTTAAAAATATAATAACAAGTTTTCTTTTTCATTTTAAATAAACATTAGGGAATATAGAGGTTGTCAAATAACGATTACGATGGCGGAGAGGTCATTGTCGCCGAAAACCATAAAAAAATTCATTTTTTCAATTAGTAAGATGCATCATAGAAAAGTAATTACCTTTTAATGAAATAAAAAATTAAAGGAGTTTATTATGTAACGTATAAAATAAGGAGGTGTATATTATAAAAACATGCCTCAATGAATAGTGATTGAGACAATGTCCAAAATCTCATGTCTGACTTGACTCGTTCATTCTATAATTTCCATAATAACAAAAATTAGTTAATTTTTACTTGATTAAATAACTTTTTAATGTTTATTATTCTTTTAATATCATATATTTATTTTTTATAACAATTATATAATTATTTGAATTCATATCTGACATTTGGATAATGTTTGGAACTTGAGTAAAACATGAACATGTTGTAAATATAAATTGACCATGTGGTCAAAAGTCTATTATCTCTATAATGATATTCATGATTTAGATATAATATATATCATATATATTAATTATATATATATAAGTATTTTTAACAGTTCATAACATTTGGAGATATGAAACGAAATACACCGTTCATGGAGACGGTAAGAAGTACGTATGCATTAACGCTAATTTCATTTCTATTTTGTATTTTAATGGAATTAAATATTAATGATACATAGGTATATTATAATTAAAGTATTATATCAAATATAATTTCATTATACTCTGACTTTTATTTTCCTTATGTATGGCTTGAACAAGTCATATCACTTTATGGGGGTGGTAGTCCTCACTTTCTCAAAAGAAATTGTATTATTAATAATTATGGAAACCATAAATGTATGATATAATTTAAAAATATCAAAGAATATAGGAAACATAAAAATAATATATATCTTATATAAATATAGTTCCATCATAATAACCACCATGAGAGGTGGTAGGATAATATTGAACAATCATCGTTTCGTGAGGCAGTAGTTCGTCGTCCACAAGAACAGTATGTTCGTATACATTAGATGGAGGTGTGTGAAATGGTAGTTAGAATAACTATTATAATAACATCCTATTATATTTAATATTATGTTGTTTTTATAAAATAATGATATAATGAGAGTTTAGGGGGTTTTAGAATAAAATAAATGAAAATAACAGAAGAGAATATATTACCTTTAAATAGGGTATATCCCATTGGTTTTGAACCAAAACACTTTCTTTAATTGCCTTATCCATAAGTTAAGGCTTCTAGGTGGAATATTTGGATTTAGTGAGCCTAATTTTGAAGAGAATGGATGATCCAATGGGCTGGAGAGGTGTGATTAATGAGTTAGAGTTGAGGTCTTTTTATAAGGGGAGGGGCGCTCTTTAGGATTGTTTGAAAATATTATTTTTTTATATAATGATTTTTAGTTTCTAAAGGTCCAAAACTCATTATTGTCGAAGATAAGATGACTCATGTTCGAAATAAAATCATTAAATAATAATTAAATATGTTTTGGATATTGTTTTAATTTTTATAATCTCATTTATTCTAATGATTCATTATTGAGATAAACTCTACATCATTATTATGTCATAAATTAATTTATTTATATGATGTATAATAATTATAAAAAAAATATAATTTAGGAAATATTTTTAGATTTAAAATTAATTTTTATTTTCTAAGAGATAACTTATATAACCCCATGAAAAAAATTATTTAATAAAAGATATATGTTTAAATCATCTTTGTCTTTATTTTAAATTATGTAATATAAAGTGTCAGTATCACTCCCATGGGGCTCCATGGGGTCCCAATATCGACCCATGGATGAGCATGGTTGGAATAGTATCATTAAATAAGATTAGGAAACATGTTAGTGTAATTTAGTATTATTATAATATTATTTATTACCATTATTTACAATATATACAATTTAACAATGGTAAATTAAATATTTACTGATGTAAATATTCATAATATCTAAAAATAACGGTTACATATTTATAGGATTTGGACCACCTGATTCCAAATATGGAATTTGATTTACCAAATTCAAAACACAAATGTGGCAGAAATTAATATAAAATTAATTTCCATTGTCAAAAAAAGCGTGTTTTTAAGATATAATAACTATCCAAATATTGGTACTTGTTTATGTTCAATTTCTAAGTGAAATTACATCCAAGGACACAAATTAGATTAATTGGTAATAATATAATATATTTAAACTTTAATACCATTTGAATATATAACCTAACGATATAAATATATTAGATTAAAAAGTAGTTTTTTATTAAAATGCAGTATTTTTTTCTATTCATAAAAACTTAACTATATTTGAAAAATAAAAACATTTCATCCGAAGTAAATTTTGATGTAGTAATTCTAAATAATAAAATTATTTTTTTGATATAGAACATATAATTGTAACAAGAAACTAGATTTAAAAAGGGTTCTCTATCAAAAGGCGGTAAATCGACCTTATAAAGAATATTAGAGTATTTATAATTAAAATTGGACTCATTCACATTTTGTGAAAATAACTATTATTAGATCAATGTACAATCATATAAAAATCAAATATAATAAAATTTTAGTTAGTTTTTTTATTCTCACAAATACAACATCTAGGTGTTAACTACAATTTAAAATAATAATAATATTATATTTTTGTCTGTATAAGTCAACGTTGTGTGACACATAAGATTTCTAAGAAATCTGTAGTTTTGTGTTGAGTATGCTATCATACCAAAAATCCCCGTTAAATTAAAATTTATATTTAATTCAAAAATATTATTAAATTTGAAAATGACTTATATGTATACATGTTATGTAACATCCATCCCTCTTATGAAAATTGCATCCTCCTAATAATTATCCAATTATCAAATAAGTGGGGGAATTTAACCCTCATTTCATTTTTAGGATCCCATGTTGCCTCTTCATACATATGGTTTTTTCAAAAAACCATTACCTGATAAATTATATTATTTTGCAACACTTGTTCTATTCAGTCAAGAATATGGACTGGTTGTTCCCCATAAGAGAGATTCTCTTCCAACTTAACTACCTATGGACTCAAAACGTAAGATTGATCCGGCATATACTTCCTCAACATTGATACATGAAAAAACATTGTGTACCTGATATAAACATGGAGGTAAATCTATTATATATGAAACTGATCCAACATTCTCCATGATTTTATAGGGTCCAATGAACATCAGACTCATAGTTCCTTTCTTGCAAAAAAACATCACACTTTTCAATTGAGAAACATTGATAATGACATGATCACCTACCTCGAAAGAAAGATCCTTTATTCGGTTATCTGCATAACTTTTCTTTCTAATATGAGTTGTTTTCATGTTCATTTGAATCATCTATACTTTCTCAAAAATCTCTTTTTCCAATTCTGGTCCCATCAGCTTCCTTTAACCTATTTCATCCTAAAATCTAGAGTTCGATGCTACTTTCCATATAATTCCTCAAATGGATCCAACAGTATAACGAAATGAAAATAGTTATTATTAGAAAGTTCAACCAAAGAATGATGTGGGTCCAAACTCTCCTGATAATCCATCAATCTATCACATAAAATATCTTCCAATGTCTAAATTTTTCCTTCTGACAGCCCATATGATTGTAGATGAAAACATCTACTAAAACATTATTCAGTACCTAATTACTTTTGAATGTGTTTCTTAAAGTTAAATGTTAGCCTCAGTTCACGATCAGATACAATTGATATGTTAACTCCATGAAACCTAAGTATCTCATTAACATAAAACCTAGATAGTTGATCTAATGAAAAAATAAATTGAATTGGATAAAAATGGGCAGATTAATTCAATCAATCAACAATAACCCAAATTTAATTGTTACATTGAGATGTCATTGGAAATCCCTGAATGAAGTCTATAGATATATTTTCCCATATCCACTCTAGCATGAGTAAAAACTAAAGCATCCCTTTTGGTAACTACCACTCTAGTTTACCCTACTGACAAGTCAAACCCTTTAAAGAAAAATCAACAATATATTTGATCATTATATCCCACCAGTAATACTCTCCAGGTTTTTTGCTAATCATATTACAAACATGATGAACTAAAAACAGAGAACTTTGAGCTTCACATAACAACTCATTCATTAACTGTAAATCACATGGAACACATAATCTCTTCCAAAACATGAAAAAAATCAATATCAATTTTAAAATCAGGAAAATTACTCTTCTAAAACAACTCTACCTTTTTCGTCAACTCACAGTCTTCCTTCTATGATTTCTTAATTCGGTCTGATAGATAGGAGTTCAGTAAAACCTAAAATAAAATATAGTAATTTCCTTCACCCACAATATTCTATGCCAAATTTCATCAAATATTTAATCAAATTATATTGTCCCAAACCTAACATGGTTAATGTAGCATTACTCTTTCAAGTCAAAGAAGTATCCACTATATTTTTGTTTCCAGGATAGTAATGACTCATACAATTATAATCCATGATTAATTCTATCCATATTCTATGTCTCATGTTCAATTCATTCAGAGTGAATACATGAATTAAACTTTTGTGGTCATTATATTTTTCACATTTTACTATATATAGATGATGCCACAAAATTTTTAATACAAAAACAACAATAGCTAGTTCCAAATCATGTGTAGGATAATTTAACACAAGAGGTTTCATCTAACTTGAATCATAAGAAATTACCTGGTCATTATGCATTAGGACACAACCATATCCTTTCAACAATGTTGTTTGATTGAATATGTAGATTTATATGTATATTAGATGGAACAATACAAGAGGGGGGGGGGGTGAATTTTATGTTTAAAACCTTGTGTTTAAACACATACGAAATTAGTTTAAATGATCTTAAACCAATACAAATACAAAAACCCACAATTGTATTGAGTATAAAGGTATGATGTAATGTAACACAATTGGAAATGTAAAGT
The DNA here is from genome assembly GCA_963277665.1 of Viscum album. Classification (NCBI taxonomy): domain Eukaryota; kingdom Viridiplantae; phylum Streptophyta; class Magnoliopsida; order Santalales; family Viscaceae; genus Viscum; species Viscum album. The sequence goes on along the minus strand of CAUJRU010000357.1, from coordinate 348,982 downwards.
AATTGTATTCAATATGAATACAATAATCAGAGTAAAACAATAGTGAATGATTCTACCTTAAAGTGTATAGAATCAATCTATACAATATGTAATAGTATAATTGTAATTGAAAAAATTACAATTGAAAGTGTAAAGAAGAATGGAAACAATACAAATTCTTTTCTGATACAAGCAGAAGTATAAATGTAAAAGTATTACAATTCTTTTGACCCAGAGAGAAGGGATATACTTTCTCCTAGGATAAGAGGTCTGTCTTACCACCACCTTGGTAATCCCTCGATACGATGATCAGTTCCTTTGTCTACCAATCACCGGTAGCCCTCAATACGATGATCGGACTGTCTATCTGCCTATCCTCGGCATCCCTCAATACGATGATCGGACAGTCTGTCTACCTATCCCTGGCAGCCCTAGATTTTGTAGCTAATCGACACCGCTGTCTTTAAATTACATGAAATCCCTAGATACGATGATCAGATGCACAATGCACAAGGCATGAGAGAAGTCACAACATCTCTCTCTAGAACTAGATAGAAGAAAAGTATCTCAATTGTATCCCTGTCGTTCAACCCCTTTCTCAGCTTCAAATGACCTCCTATTTATAGGCCTCATGTTCCAATAGTCACATTTCCTCCAATGATCATATTTCCCCGAAAAACTCGGTGGGACTTGGACACCTGGCATTATAACAGCCATATTGAAACAGAAAGTACGATATCATTTTGATTAGTTTGTAACTAACTCAATGGCATCGTATTGGTTAAAAGATATATGAAAATGATAATCAAGAGTACGATTAAAATGAAACATGTTTTTTTTACTAAGTACTAAAACAATAATGTAAGGAAAGTATGAGTATTATAAGTATTTCTAAATGTAATGTTTGGATATGATAGAAACTAAGATACACAAAAGTGATTAAGATTGACAGAGTTAGTACGATGCAATTAACAGAGTCAGTATGATACGTTTCACAGAGTCAGTACGATATGATTTACAGAGTCTAGACGAAACGATTGACAGAGTCAGTACGATACGATTTGACAGAGTTAGTATGATACGATTAACCGAGCCAGTAAGATACAAGATAAAAGGCATTTGGGATTTCAAAAACATGATATAGAAGTATACGTAAATTTTTTGACTCAACAATCTCCCCCTTTTTGGAATGAACAAAACACAAAGTAAAGACTACAAGAAATACTTATCTCCCCATGAGTTATTGGAAACTCTTATGAATATGAATTTGAATACAACTAACTCCCCCATTAGGTGTAAACTTTCCTAAGGATTGTATTTGTAGATTTTATTTGATTTAGAATTGTTTGTTCAAAACATTCTCTCTATAAAACAAACTCCCCCATTATAAAACATTCTCCCCCATTGTGAAACCTTCTCCCCCATTGTGATTTACAAACAGAATGGGGTAATCTGAAGAAGTTAGATAAAAGAAATGCATCACAAAAGAAAGAGTAACATAAAATTCATTACAATACAAAGATAGGTTCCAATAGAAATGAAAAAACAAATACAGTAGTCATTTGTTTTCTCTTTCCTTTTTCTTTATTTATCAGCTCATGAAGGGAAGCTTTCATGTTTTTGATTTCTTTCTTTTCTTCAGAAATTGAATCACCATGGGTTCTAAAAAGATCTTGTTGTTCGGCAAAAAGCTGATCTTGATTCATGATAGTCTCTTCCTGGACTCTGATTACTTCATCAAGGGTATCAATTCTGTCTTGTAGATTCTTGTTATCATTGGATAACACAAAACTTTTTTTATTCAGAAAACCATTTCATCCTTGATAGATGAAACCTTATAGATTTCAGAATGAAAAGCATTCATTCTCTCTTGAAATTATTTCATAGAAGTAATATCATCACCATGAGTTACATAATTCATACATTCAATAGTTTCTTTTTCAATCTTATTGAATGCAATCACAAGATCATTTGATAACCTCATTATATCGTTAATACCTATCTCATGGTCATTCACTGAGCATTCTGTTTTATATGTCCATTTGGTCATCCTGTTGCAAGCCTTCTTATGAGCAGCCTATGTTTCAAAAAGAACTTTCAAATCAACTTCAATTGAAAAAACATTATTTCTTAATTCGCTTACAGAACCAAACTTTTTTTTTCTGATTGTCAGTAATAAAATAAATTTTCCCTTCCATCCTAGGAAAGTAAGGAATTATCTTTTCAACCCTTCTTAAAACATGAACAATGTAATCACTTTTCATGAGAGAGATTGTGTGTTCTGAATCAGTATCCTCATCATACAAAGTCAATTCATTTGATCGGCTATTTCCCTCGGAATCTGGGGATGACCACCTTGATGGGATATTTAAATGTTCCAATCATTTTCTAACGGGTTTCTTCGTAGAACCGGAAACATCCAATGATTCCACATTCATTCGGACCTACTTTCCAAAGGTAGGTGCTCGTTAGTTTGTGGACTGATGAGACATATGAATTTTCATTGGTCGAGAGGAAGGGAGGTTGGACTCATCACACCTTTTAGAGGGGAATTATTGTCTACTCCAGGACTCTCTTTGTAGATTTAAGTTATGTTCGTGAATCCTTATTACATTACCAAGTATATAATGAGCTTTCCTTCAGAGTTGACAATCAATGATTAAATATGTAGGAAATTTTAGAGAATCTTTTGTATGTATTCGAGGTTCTTCATTGATATAGAATCATCTGTATTTTTTTAGAGATTCATGGTCAATGTTACCCTTCGACACAATTATACAGAAGTCTCTTGGTCATTATGATGACCATGTTGGTTTTAAATACACTCAGTGGGGAACTTGAAGTTTATTGTCATTAAGAAAGACATGGATTATTTTAGAGTTGGTATCGAACCCGTAGACGGGGTACCTACATATCCTTTATTTAGAAAAATAATCAGAACCCGCGTAGATCGAGTAAGGGAGTATGATGTTTATGATTGATGGCTCAAAGAAGTATGTCACATTTACTTTTACACTCTAAGCTCACGTGAGTCATGCTTGTTGTGAGAAACAAGAGGTATTGGTAAATATTAGACAATTGTGACATGAATGATGCAATCATAAGAGATAATTTGGGGCTTATGTATGTATGACTGCCCAGATAATTGAAGGATAAGATTTACTTTTGGGATGAAATCCAGGAACATGGTCAATAAAGGTATATGTGCTTCATGGAGATTTTGAATACTCTAACATGGGGCTTACTCCTGAAAAGGAGGCCCAAATTAGGAGAAGACTTATGATTGGGTTTTACTCCTGAAGAGGAATCCCAGATCAAAGGTAAATTAGGACTGGTTAAGAGAAATTAAGACTGGGGCTTACTCCTGAAAAGGAGGCCCAGGCTAAGGATTTAAGGTTTGGGGCTTACTCCTGAGGAGAATGCCCAAATTAGGGAACTGGGGCTTACTCCTGAAAAGTAATCCTAGGTTAGGGGATCTGGGGCTTACTCCTAAGAGGATGCCCAAAAAATTATGGGACATGGGGCTTACTCCTAAAGAGGATGCCCAGATTTTAAGACTTATGACTGGGGATTATTCCTGAAAAGGAGACCCAGGTTAAAGATTCTATCATCGTAATGGATGAGGATGGATGAATGTACTCTCAATCTTTAGTGACATAAAGATATGTAAATTACTAGGTTTTGAGATATATTCCACAGAATTCCTTTCAGAAAAAGAAGTCAAATCAAGAAATCATGCCATAAATGGCTTTGAAGAGTGTCTTGAAGAATGAATCTTGAATAGGAAAGGTGTAATAGCTTATGAGGGGTGAAATGGGCAAGAAAGGTATCCACAAAGGCAGGGGCGCACAAGTCCTGTCAGGCGCGCAGGTACTGCGTGGGCTCGCAAGTCTTGGTCGTGCAGGTCCTGGTCACGCAGGTATGCCTGCGCGACAGATGGTTTACATGCATGACAGTTAACCAAAAGTGTAATACTTGAGTGACTCTTCATTAAATACTTTATAATACTGTTGAGGTTCTTCCAGAAAATGGGCGCGCAAGTTATATTGAATGAGTAAGGAGGCGCGAATGTGTGGCCTTTTCCCTTAAGGGCTGGCTACTCAGGCGCGCAAGTTTTGATGAGTTTCAACACTTAGGCCTTCCTCCCCCTCTATAGATATTCTGTTCTAGGTAAGAAATTACCTTAGAAGTGGTTCAGAAGATTTGAGAAGAGATTAGGGCGCCGGGAGCTCAAATATGATTTTCTGGAAAACAATCCTCCCGAATGGGGGCCCCAAAAGGTCTATTTATAAGCAGGAGAAGACCCCAGGCGGTTGTCACTTAGGTCACGCAAGTCACTTGCATGACCATAAGACGTCATGCAAGTGGACTTGCTTGACGGTGATATAACTTGCGTGGCACAGGTGCTTTTGATCCCTTGTTCATTCCTTTGTCGATTTTTGATATTTTCTTCAAAGGTTGAATCACTTTGTGCTCAGATATTCCCCTTTTCCGATCCTTAGATTTTGTGACGAAAGGAGCATCAAGAAAAGTCCACCCTAAGAGTTGGATCCGAAAGAAATGAGGATTTGACTCTGAGGAAATCAAAGACATTCAAAGGAAAGGTTGCGTGAAAGTCTTGATGGCGCAGAGGGTGGCGCGCAAGTGCGCATCGTGCAGGGTACGTCGCGCAGGGTCCCGGCCGCGTCTATAAATAGAGGGCCTCACTTCCGTAAAAGAATCCGGATTTCCGGACTTCATACCTTTAAGCTCTCGCCGCGCAGGTCACCTTAGCCGTGCAGGTTGCTCTGTGTTCCAGTGTTTTCCTTGATGTTGCGCTACTATAAAGGTATTTGTACTTGCACGGTTTATACTTGCGCGTTAAAAACTAGCGCGGCACACGAATTCTTGCACATCATTTTTATACTTGTACGCCTTACTGCCTTAGCCATTTTTTCCGAATTCCTTCACAAATTTTATGAAAAATAAATCCATTTAAGAGTTTAATTTATTCAAATTTTGTGCAGATTCAATGGCTCTTAAGGGAATTAAAACGTCTGATGAACTGGCTAGTAAGAGGATTGATGACATGATGAACATCATTGTCCATGATTACTATGATATCTGCGATAGCAATCTTTCAGATTTGGCTAAGTAATTGAAGAAATATCATCTTAATTTCCCACAGAGCATCTACCTGCCTCTATATGGTCGTGGTCATCTACAAGGAGTCAACGTTTCAGATACAAAGAACTATACACCTGAAATGCAGCTGCACTGCTACTCCTTCATTTCGGTTATGTTGTGCATTAAGGGAAACAACAATGGTGCGAACTTTCAAATTCTTCCTCCATGTCATTTCCTTGAAGATATGAAAATAGAAAACCCATGGCCTGAAATGTTTTCCACTGCCGATTGGTGGAGAGAAGACAGACATGGTATTAGAGAAATATTTGAAAATAGTGCTCTCTCCAAATGTTTCTTCACTTCCAATGCTCCATTATCAAATCCATGTATCCATCTTCCAAGTCTCTTGGATCGAAACAGAATCACTGTTTGATTAGCAGAAAATTTTCTCAATCCTCACTAAAGAACATACTTTTACAATTGTTCCAAGAAGATCTAGTATCACTGCATCTCTTATTGTATCCAGTTGAATGAATGAATTCCAGGATGTTGCTGGTGAAGCTCGGGATGTTGTAAATCAAATGAAGAGTTATGTTGAAATCATTTTGTATTTCTTAAAAAAGAGAAGAGACTCCAGTCTGTGGGTGTCCTTCTAACTCTTATGTATCAATGAAAAACACATTCACCTTCACTCATTTGTACCTGCATTCTCTTTTACTACAAGCTTTAGATTTTACCTAAGCCAATGGTTCTAGTAAGCATAGTTAGCTTTTTACTAGTATTAAATATAAATAACCCTACAACCATCAAACCTTTTAATATATCAATGTTACCAAAATCATACAAAAATGTATGTTTAGTGAGCTGGGAACTTGACTTTTATTCAGAGATCCCCTATCATTTGTGGGCAGTTTATAGTCATGCACGTCGGACATACAAATGCTAATGTTTAAGGTCGAAATAGCTTTGACTGAAATGGATTAGAATTGACTCAATTCCTTGACAACTCATCTGAAAACATAGTACAATACTCAAGTATGAGAGAAAATATGTAAGCTATGACTTAAGAATATTTGAATCTGAGGAATGATATGAAAAAGAGATAAAAGTAATTAGTATAAGTTGTTTCGAAGAATGAAGTTACCATTATTTAACAAACCCATTAGGGGGTTGAATTATGCAGGGACACATAAGGGCATTGGCTGCATAGTTAAATAAAATAGTAACTTTTGGCTAACATGTCTGTTATGTAGAGTGTTTATGCAAGGCCACCTATGGGCACGTGATGCATAGTCAGGAAAAAGAACTCTCAGAAATTTACTTTCCTAGTGCTAAAAGCCAGTGAAAGTTTATAAAGATTAAAATCATCAAAAGTATAGAGTTTTCTGTATAAAAGGAGGTACTTGAATATGGAGAAGATATTTTCAAACAAGATTATCAAAGAAGTGGAAGAATATCACTCCTACGAAGGTCTGACCCAATCTTAGGGAAGGAGAATATAAACCATAGACTTGAATACTTTCAGATCATGAAAAAGCATTTGGGACAAATATGTTAAGGATGGCTATTTTTGCGGATCCTTACATAATGTAATTTAAGACAAATAAAGACAAAAGAGGCATTCTTCCCAAGAATGAAGTTACCACTATCCAAAAAACCTGTTAGGGGGTTGAATTATGCAGGGCCACCTAAGGGCATTGGCTGCATAGTCAAATAATAGTATCTTTTGGCTAACAAGTCTGTTATGTAGACTGTTTATGCAAGGCCGCCTATGGGAACATGCTACATAGTATGGCAAAAGAACTCTCAGAAGTGTGACATTTTTGTGACTAGAAGTCATGAAAAGGGTTATGAGGACCTGGAAATATTTAAGGTTAGGATTATGACACATGAAGATGGGTATTGTTCAATGTATATAGAGATACACAGATCAATGCTAACAATAATCATGTTGTGGCTGGGTCCTGAATTGAAATGTTGGACTTCACTACGTATCCCATAAGGATGAGAATCAAGCCATACATTGTTCTTAAACTACTGTTTAACGTCATGCGAGACAAAAGGATTATAGATCATAGTTTAGGGTCATAGAGCATGGACCATTGTGAGAAATACACAGTGTGTGTTTTCATGGGGAATTTTCAGCCAAGGGACTGAAAGTGGAATTTTTGGTTAGGCCCAAAGACTTGGGGCTGGATTCGAGGGACACTCGAACATTCCAATGTATCCCATAAGGATGGGAATAAAGCCCACGTAGTTCTAGAAATACCCTTTGTACAAATTTGGTTTGTACATATGAAGGGTAAATGGGGACTTTAGTACAATGATCGTTTAACCCAAGATAAAAAGTTTGGGTGTTTCCCTGTATGCATGTATTCTTTGAGATGAAACATGATTGAAAAATCAATATAAATAATGGATCCCTCTCAGGTGAGGGTATCCAAGAATATTGTAGTTTATTATCATACTGGACAAAAGTGTTGTATAGTTTAATGTCGTATAACAAGGATGAATGTGAACCAATGTAATGATATTGATTCTATGGGCGGTTTCACGAATCAACATCGTATGAGATGGAGGTGAACCGATGTGAAGAGATTGGTTTTGGGCTTGAAGCTTTAGAGGTTACCTACATACCCAGCCTAGAAGGCAAGGATCAAAGTCTGTGTAGTTCAAATAAATAATGAATTAATGATCAAGTTTTTCATGGGGACAACGACCTAAAAAATGATGTTTGGACTTACACATGGTTTGTAGCCCAGAGAAAATATTATGGGTGATGTTTTCTCTAATCTCACGTGATTCATCCTCGGTGTGAGAAACAAGAGGTAGAAACAACATTAACGATACACAGTTTAACGTTATGTAGGACGTATGAAGGGACTATGCAGTTTAAAGTCTTGCAGTTAGGACTATTGGTGCTGCATAGTTTAGTGTCATGTTGCAGGGAAAAAATACAGTTTAATGTCATGTAGGACATATCACGAACTTTCTGTAAAGATTATCGTCATGTAGTTAGGACGATGGGGACAATAGAGTTAAAGTCATGTTGGACGAAAGGGGTGGGGGGACTGTGCAGTTTAATGTCATGCTGTGAGGACAAAATAGTGCACAATTATAAGGTCATGTTGGATGCATTGGGGATTTTTTCCACAGTTTAATGTCATGTTGGACGAAAAAGGTACGATACAGTTTAGCGTCATGTTGGACAAAAGTGAGAATAGTTTATGGTCATATTCATAGACCGTGGATGGTGCAGTTTAATGTCATGTTGGACGGTGGTGTAGTTTAAGGTCATACAGGACCTTTGATGATTATGTAGTTTAACGTATTTTCGGACGTAAGGGACTTTTATACAGTTTCGCATCATGTAGTCAGGACGTCACAATTTAACGTCTTGCTGGACGCAAGGGACTTGCAAATAGCTTAGGGTCATATACATGGAACATTGATGATCTAGTTTAAGGTCATACAGGACCTAGTTGCAGTTTAAGGTCATACTGAACAATTTAGGGAACTTTTTGTTCCAAGTTTAACGTCGTCTGTGAAGAGGTTGCAGTTTAAGGTCATACTGGACCACTTCTGTATAGTTTTAACATCATATAGCTAGGATGAACTGGTGCCGCACAGTTTAGTGTCATGCTGCTGGGACATATACACAGTTTAACGTCATGTAGGATGTATGAGACTTTTCAGTTTATACAAAATACTTCTTAAAAAATCTGGCATTGGTTGGAGTAGTGATGAGTTCTCCATCCATTGAGATTAATGAATAAGCTCCATTAGAGTAGACCCTATGTACTGAATAAGGTCCTTCCCATTTTGGCTCATGCTTGGGAGGTTTCTTTCAGGGTATCATTGGATTTCTGAGAACTAATACCAATTCTCCCTGAGTTAATGAACGACGATGAACGTTTTTGTTAAAATCTCGTGCTATTCGATTCTAATAGACTTCCATGTGGTGCAAAGTGCACAATCATTTCTCATCTAAACATTCCAATTCATTCAATCGCTTTTGAGATTGTTCATCTATTGATGATTGATCACAAATGGCAACTCTGAGTGGGGGTAGTTGAACTTCAATGGGACAAACGACTTCAGTTACATATACCAATGTATATGGAGTTTACCGAGTTGCAGTGCGGGTGGTAGTCCGATAATCCCACAAAGCATGAAAGAGTTTATCAGGACATGACCTCTTATCTTTATCCATCATCTTTTGCAGTATATTTGAATGAGTCTTGTTAAAGCTTCTATCTGGTCGTTTGCCGCTGCATGATACCGAGATGAATGGTTGGATTTGATGTTGTATTCTTGATACAATTTCTTCACCTCAGATAAAAAGAAATTGGTGCCATTGTCTGTCAATATGGTATGAGGGACACTAAATCTGGTAATGATGTTAGACTTGATGAAGCTAACAATGCATTGAGAACTGACTTCCATGAGAGGTATTTCCTCTGCCTATTTGGAAAAGGAGTCAGTAGCAATAAGAATATACTTAAAATTCTTAGCCATAACTGATGGGTAAGGTCCCACCAAATCCATTCCCCATGTGGAAAATGGCCATGAGTATTTAGCTGTATGAAGCAACTTTGGAGGCTGATGAATGAAGTTGGCATGTACTTGGCATGAATGTCACATCATTGTGAAATTGAAAAAATCTCGTATCATTGAAGGCCAAAAGTATCCAAGCCTTTGAACCTGATCAGATAGTCTATGTCCAGACTGGTGGGCACCGCAGACTCCTGCGTGCACTTCTTTCATGATATCCATTGTCTCTTCACCATCAATTCATCTGAAGAGAACTCCATAAAAACTACATTTGTTGAGAATTTCTTATAGGTGATCTGGGATATCATAATCAGTAAAATTGACCACATGTCGCCGGATTTGTTCTTTCTCGACTCTATCAGGTGGAAGTTTTCCATTTTGACTGTATTTCCTGATAGGAGACCTCCATCCTGTATTATGACCACACGGTTCATGAATGGGACTAATTTCATTAATTTCCGCTATTCTGATTCGAACATAAGGTGAAATTGCACGACGGTGGGCAATACTGATGGTTGTCTCATCCTGATTTGGATCTGCCAGAGCTGTGGCTATATTTTCCAATGCATCAGCATGAGCATTTTATGAACTTGGGACATTAGAAAATGTGAGTTCCAAAGGGAATTCCGCCATTAACCCTCTGAAATAATCATACAAATGATTATTTCTTCTATTCTAATTTCATAATCCCCATTGACTTGTTTGATTACTAGGTCTGAATCACCCTTCACCTTTAAGTGATTCACTTGTGCTTGAAGTGCTAATTCCAAGCCTTTGATAAGAGCTTGGTATTCAGCTTCATTATTGGTACCACCTTCCCACAATAAGAAGGAATAAATTAACACTGCCTTTTCTGGAGAAATGAGTACAATTCCTAAGCCAACATTGTTGAATTTAGGATTTTCCATTTTCTTCCCGGTGGGTCTTCTGGATGCACCATCAAAATACATTTCCCATGCTTGAGGACATTCTTGATTAGAGAAGTCTTCCTCATTAGGGAGTTCAATATCTGAAGATGTGTCTTACACTAAAGGGTGTTCAGCCAGAAAATCAGCCAGAGCTTGGCCCTTTATCGCATTTTGAGACACATACTGAATGTCGAATTGCTGTAAAATAACTACCCACCTTGCTAGACGTCCTCTAAGCATTGGACGACGAAGGATGAATTTGAGCGGGTTATTGCAAGATACCAATTGGACCTCGTGATGTTGCAGGTAATGTCTCAATTCTTGAAGTGAAAAGATTAATGCCAGGCAGCACTTCTCAATACTTGAATACCGGGTTTCTGTTTCAAGCATAGTTTGACTGAGATAGTAGAGGCTGTTTTCATTCCCAGCATCATTCATTTGAGCAAGAAAGGCACCCAATGATCGCTCTAGAGCTGTCACGTAGAGGATAAGTGGTCTTCCTTCAACAGGTGTCATGAGTACCAGTGGAATCAAGAGGTATTTCTTAATAATATCGAATACTTCTTGAAATTCTTCAGTCCACTGGTAAGTGACTCCCTTCTTAATCAATTTGGTAAAGGGTAAACATTTTCCTTCCAAATTGGCGATGAAACGCCGAATATAGTCTAAGTGTCCTTGAAGTCCTCTTAATTCTTTCAAATTTTGAGGAGGTGACATACCATGTATTGACTTGGTCTTCCTAGGATCGAATTCAATACCATGATGTCGTACAACAATGCCGAGAAATTTTCCTAAGGTTACCCCAAAAGAACATTTTAAGGGGTTCATCTTAAAATTATGTTGTCGAAGCTTGCAGAATATGAATTCCGAATTAGCCAAGTGATTAGAACGTTGTTTGTATTTAACCACCAAATAATCTACATAGCATTCAAAAAATTTCCCTTAGAAGGGTTTGAAGATATGATTCATGGCGCGCTGATATGTTTCACCCGCATTCCTTAAGCTGAAGGGAATTACCCGGTAGCAAAACACACCCCGAGGGGCTCTGAAGGCTGTGAATTCCTCATCTTCTGGGGCCATTCGGATCTGATTATATCCAGAATATCCATCCATGAAGGAAAGTGCTTCATATCCAGCTGTTGCATCAATTAGAAGTTCTGTAATCGGAACTGGGAAATCATCCTTAGGACAATGCCGATTATGATCTCTGAAATCGATGCAATATCTAATTTGTCCGTTCTTCATATTTATAGGGAAAATATTATCCACCCACTTGGGATACTGAACATCTATGAAAAAGTTATCTTAGTTAATCATATCCACATCAGCTTCAATTTTAGAAGCATAAGTTGGATGTGTTCTTCTTGTGGCTTGCTTAAATCCTCGATGTTCTTCTAGTAAACCCAAATGATGAGTAGCAACATTAGGATCAAGCCCGGGCATTCCTGTATTGTTCCAAGAAAAGGTATCTCTATTTCTCTTTAGAAAAGAAATATACATCCCTTGCTCATCAAGGGTCATGGCCGCACTTATTAAATTGGGGAATGGATCTTCCTTTGTACCCAGAATTATTTCTCTGAGGTCATCCACAGTTGTAGAGATACCCTCGTCAAATGATGGAGGAGAATCTTTGAGATATTACTCTTCTTTTTCATCATGTGTTATTTCTTCCATTTCTACTTGAATAGTAGTTGACAAATAAGAATTTTCCTGATCATAAGAGATGTCAAAATTTACTCATTTTGAAGAAGAAGCTTCCATTTCCAACCCGATTGATGATGAATGATCTTCTTTGGGTAATAAAGATGAAATGATGGATTGAGAATCAACATCATTGTTCACCTTTGATGTTTCTATAAAATCTCTTGGCCTAATTGGTGAAGCATAGACTTTTTGGATTTCAGCAGATGAAATAAAGACGTCACCATTTTTTCTTTCATCACTGCTTGGTATATTACCAATTTCTCCAATGTTGTCTGGCTCTGTTGCCGTAATAGAAATTATGGGTCTTTCCATAAGAGTATTTTTATTTGGGTCTATCTTTTCAATTTTACTGATAGGAAACACATAATCTGTACTCACATGTGTAAATGGATTTACTGGAATATTTTCCAAACCATATTTGAGCACTAGCTTAGGTAATCTCCTTTGTTATGGATTTCTCCATTTGCTTCATGTGATAGAATTCTGCCTCATTGTACTGAGACTCACATGACTTGAATGGGGCCATATCACCATACAACATCCCAAATTGACCATCGAAATAATATTTGAGACATTGATGGTATGAAGAAGGGATAACCGCATGTTGATGTAACCAAGGTCTTCCATGAAAATTTTTGAAAGCTGAGTCTTGATCAACAACCATGAAATCTGAATTGGATACAAGATCTCCAAACTGAGTTCTGAGTGTAACTTCACCCAGTGGTTCTTGTTCATTTTTATCATATCCTTGTATCATCATAGTGGAGGGAGATAAATCAGATTCTGTGAGGCCTAATCGACGAATTGTACGAATGGGCATGAGGTTGACTCCTGAACCATTTTCATTGAAAACTCTTCGAACATACATGCCATTGACTTTGACAGACATGTATAATGGTCTAATATGTCCATGACCAACATCATCTTCATCAGTAAAAGATATTATTGCATGGCATTCTGCAGGATTATTCTCTATGTGATAGACTTCAGCTGCAGCAATTTCAGTTTCAAACTCATGAGGACTTGACAAATCCTTGATGAGTGCTTCCCGAATATCTTTTGATAGATTCAAAGCATCCAAAATTGATAACTTGGCTGGTACTTGGGCCAAGTTTTTCAATATATCATACTTTTGATCTAGAGGTCTATGTTTCCCAATATGAATATGTGGTTTAGCAGGTACCTTAGAAGAAGATGCTTTGTAAGTTGATGCATCTTGTATAGGAGTTGGCAATATTCATGGTTTTGGATGATTAGACCGATTAGATCCATTTACTTGCTGAGAGGAAGAAGATGGAACCTTCAACCGGTCTTCCAAAATAACTATGCCAGGACTGAATTTTCTATTAGTAGAAGAACTTTCTTGTTCTTGATGAGCTCGATGAAGGTCTCTACCACGAGTTTCTGCTACGTACACAGTTCTAGAAGGGGTAGAATGGGAATAGTGGCTTTTGAAAGATCCACGTCTTCCCCTATATCCTGAGCCCCTGGAACATCCTCTGATTCCTTTGGTTGATACAAGGAATTCAGGATCATTAAAATCAAAACGGTGACTGGCATATGGATCTGTTAATTGAATCATATTAACAGTACCAAAGATTAACTCTTCATCTGATGAAGACTCTTCTTGATTATCCTATTTAGGTTGTACTGTTGGTGGGGCGGTGCCCGTGGATTTGAAGTAGATGGCATGAAGTCCGCCAAAGTCAAATACAACGTAGGCTTTGACACATACTCATATTCTTCTGATTATTTTTCTTTCTTTTAATCATGCTGTTTCTTTGAGGACTTTCCCTCTAACGAAGAGGATTTTTCCGCAACATTCATGGAAGACGACACAATTGGTTTCCTTAATTGTGTTTGAAAAATAGCATGAGTTCGATTGATTGTCTTTCTGACCATCCAATCATCATACTTTTGTGCATTTTTGATTTTGACTTCCTGTCATTCATCTTCCTCCTTTGTAACTGTAGTAGTGACACATGCTACCTGGGCTGTGGATCCTTTCATTGTGACCTATCCCGATTTGACCATCTTTTGCATGAGGTCTTTAAAGAAAAAACACTCCTGGATGGGATGCCCCAACATTTGATGAATAGGGAAATAATTAGGACTATCTTCATCTATTTCTTGTTTGGACTCTTGGGTATTGGAAATTGAACCAAATTGTTTTACAGAGCCGAAATGAAATCACCAGGAACATCATCATTTCGGAAAGAGTATGTTTTGCTATTCAAATCCTCAAATTGTTTTCGTCTTTGGTATTTTTGATCGTCTAGACAAAAATACCTTTGTTGTTGGCGCTCAGAAGGTGGAGCCCTTTGAGAAGATGAAGTTTTTGAGGTTGAAATTGGTACAGGTGCATGTTTAAGCATAACTGTAGTAGTTTCTTCTTTTCACAATATCCTTCCTGGAGCTAATGAAATTAAACGAGATTTAGCCTTATCCTGTATAATGGAATCGTCATTATGTTGAGCGATTGAAGTAAGGTCTCGAAACCCTCCTGTGTATTTTACAGGGATTAATGGTGTGCGTAATTCGTCACACAGATTTTCCACATAGATTGAAAACAATTCTTCTTGAGGGAGTGTTAAACTTAAGGAATATGTTAATCCCTTCCATCGAGCAATGAAATCAGAGTCCCTTTCATTCTCCCTTTGCTTACATTTGGTAATACCAAAAACTGTTGTCTTTGGAAAAGTTGAGCTAAACTGAAGGAGAAATTTTTGGCGAATATCCTCCCATCCGGTAATTGACTAGGATTGCAATTTTTTATACCAAAAAAAAGCTTGTCTTTGCATGGTTCACACAAAGCATCTGAGTTTCACTACTTCATGATACTCTGGAGTTCCCATCATAGGATCAAAACAAGACACGTAATGTGTCAAATGTTATTCTGTATCGCATGATCCATTGACATTATGGAATGCAGGGTTCCCAAAACTGGATGGAGGAGAAATTGAATCTACCCATTCCGGGTAAACATTCTTTTCTGGTTGAACATGTGCACGCTTCCCTTCAATTGTTTCTAACCGAGCTGTTAATGAATCAATAGTAGTTATTAACTTTTGAGAAACATCTGGTTGAACTTGGACTTGAGTAGGTGCAATGACTGGAGCTTGGACAGATGTGGCGATTGGCGCTGCAATTAATGGTAGCACTGCCAACTGTTGTTGCACTTGACCCGTAGGATTAGACCTGTGAGGGTGTACTGATAGAGGAGGATATTCTTGATCCATCTCAGTAGCTGCAACAAATTGCTTTGGCTGACTAACTCCAGCATCCTTAAGAAGAAGACTACTCTGAAGTAGTTCTGCATTCAACCTTCTAAATTCCTTCATTTCTTCCTCCTATTGTGCAAACCTCTTCTCTAGTGAGAGCGATTGACTTTCTCCAGAGGAAGGATATGTAACCTGGTTCTTTCCCATCCCTTTTTTGGATCCTTTTCGGAGAGGGGGAAGTGGGTTAATCGAAGGATTACATAAGTTTTGAGTAATCCTTTGACTTCATGTATGCACACCTTCTTCATTTGCATTGGTGCGTACATCTTCTTGAGCAGGAACCTCTTCATCTGAGTCCCCTGAGTGAACCTCATCTGGTGGATCAGCAACAACGGCATTGATGACATTAATAGATGCATAACTCATTGCATCCCTTCTATCAGCATTTCTATGATATTTTCTTCATCTATGTCATTGATGAGACATTTCCTTTTTTTGATTCAATCCCTTAGGAAATTCTTGATTAACCGTAATTTGGAGGGAATCTCCTGATAATTTGGCTCTTCGTTCCTCTTGAGGTTTCTTCCCCAATCGAGAAAAGACCGACTTTCTCTGAGGAGGGGATTGATGAATTGAAAAAGTCCCCAGTCCAGTGGACTGGGGCTGTTCCTGCTGTTCTCCCTCAACTCCTTGGAACCTATTTGTTGATTCCGAGGGTTGGTTTAAAATAGTCCCCAGTCGGGCGAAATGGGATGGTTCTTGACATTCTATGTCTGAGACTTTCTAGATAGTCCTTCTGATCTTGTGAACATTAGTCCGGAAATTAGCTGGATGCATTAATATGTATCCGCTTTTATCATCCAGTTCAAATGACCGTTGGATGATTTCTGACACTTCTGTCTTTTGGTGACGTGTTTGCTCCAAACGAGAGGCATGTTCAATATTCTCGTTTGCTTGATGCAAGAGTAATTCAACAACGTGTTCTCTGTATTCTTGATTTTGAGAGGAACTAGTTGAAGCCTGTTCTTGGGGAAGCTTTTGATTACAAACAAATCCCATTGACTGTGGCTGGCCATGGGCAATAACATTACATGAGACCATTTTTGGCGGGCTTTGCTGACTGGAGAGCACCGTGAAATGCAGTGCTCCATGAACACCCCATCCTCTAATATAAATACCAGATGGGGCATTAGAAATTAACTAAAACAATCTTCTTAGTGCGCCAAAGCATGAACGTTGAAGGGCTCTCTACTGCTTTTCAGCCTTCAGATATTGAGAGACTGATAGAGACGCCAAATCGATCTGAAGTTGTAACCCTTCTATTATCTTAAGATGATTTTCATATTCATCATAAGATAATACATTCTTTTTCAACTGAAAAAGTTTTTTCCATATGTTGAGATGAATATCATGAATTTCATCTTCCGTCAACATTTCTGGAATATTATACTGAGAGTTAGCTAGAGGCCAAAACATATCTGGCACCTCACCTTTCCCTAGTTGTTTTCTCATGTTCAACATTTCATCTTTATCATTTGATGAAGATTCTTCTACCTGATTTGACCAGAGTTGGTGTTTCCTTGTTTCTTCATTGGATTCAACTGGATTGGTAGAGAAATCATTGATCAAACTAGAAGATGCATGACTTAGGGGTGGTTCAGAGAATGACCTACACCCTGGGCTATCTTCTTGATTGAGAAAGTATTCCACCTGCTAGCGATGAAGCTCTAGACATGACTGGTTTCAAATTTTCAAGTGCATCAAGATAAGAGCGCTATCTTGGCACTACGTTGTCCACTGGAGCATTTTTCGGGCAATGTGCATCACTACTGCGGAGAGGAATTTAGCTGCGAAATTTATCATCATGGGGAGGACCACCATAATGGGTTACAAAAAAACATGAGATCTCTTGATCCTTCATCTTCTGACCATATAGAGGTTTCCTTTGACTCTCATCTGAAGATTAAACTTCGAGATCGACCAAATTTTCATGAAGAAAGCCTTCATGAGGAAGTGTCTGTTGACGACCTTCAGAATTAATGTTTCTAATATTGGGAACTAAGGGATTAGAATCTTGAATACCAACTGATAATTGTTTGAGGGCTTCAAAAACTCTAGCATCGACCAAGGCCTTGTTATAGATTGGAACTTGATCTCATGACTGTACTGGGCGGGTCTTTTTCTTAGACGCCTTCTTACTCACCTTGGAAACCACTTGTTAATGAAAGTGGATTCTCTGAGCAAGTGTATGTGCCTGATAAGGAAAGATGGCCAGGTTAGGCTGATGATATCCTCTCAAATCAGGTGTATGTTCCTGACTTGGTTGTCCATATGAAATGGGGGAGTGTGCACCATAACCCTCTTGGACGGGAACAGATGTGTGTGTCTGTTCAGGAGTGAAATGTTGATGTATCACTCCACTGGTAGGGATAGATTTATGTGTCTTTCCCTGAGATGCCGCTGATGTTGTAATAATATCCTGGAAGGCATCCAGAATATGAGTAGGGATTTTCTTTTTCTCATTCACCATTGATAGATTATGCATGGTGACTTTAGCTGTCGGAACGGGAATATAGGTCCATTCAGGGCTTGGAGCAGGTGTATGTGCCTGCTCATGTCCTTCTTTTCCTGTCAGTGAATCCTAACAGTACTCAAGTGTGGGGGCAGAGAGTTGAGTCTGACTCATATTTTTTGTCGGGGCTTTCCAACTAACTTCTCCGAATTCTACCAAGCGAGACTGTTGGTAGGATTGATTAATACTAGAAGGTGTATGTGCCTATAGATTACACTTCACCAAACATGGTTGACGAGATCCATCATATTTAGTCAGACAAGCCTGCTGACTAACTGATGGTGCATAAACAGGTGTTTGTTCCTGACTATAGTACTCCGTCGGAATTGCCTGGCGGGATTGGCGTGATGCTGCCAGACGAGTCTGCTAGACAGCGAAATTAAAACGGGAAGGTGTATATGCCTGCTCGTTGCTCTCCACCTAGTTAGGTTAGTGTAATTCTCCGGATATGGAAGAGGTGAGAACCTACTCACTGTTGACCGGATTCCGCCTCTGGTGGTTCGTCTTGCTTGCTCGGGTTCGAGGAACCTGATCCGAACTCCGGGAGTCAGTACCCTCATCATGTTGAGGGCACACTGCCACACGATTCTGGCGGCGATTGTTGGTGGGAGCCCTCAGGAAGGAATCCTATCTATTTGAATTAAGGTCCTGAGGGACCTGCTCATTCACCTCCCCAGAATAAGGGAGCGAATGGTTATTGCGTTCCGGGGATAACGACCCAAAATAGTTGGAGATGGTAGTCAGCACCGCCTGCTTCTTGATCAATGGTCGTCGTTGTCCAGACGACCGATGCGAGTTTTTTACTTGGAGGGCTTGTCGGGCACCCTCTAGAGTTGGGATGGTACCGTGTTGATGGTACTCCTTAACCAACGCATTTGATACCCAGCGTTGAAGACACTGAGTAGGTGATGTCATCCTCAGAGCGGATGACGATCCAGCAGGAGTAGCAGCAGTGGAATTTGAGGCAGTAGTATTCACAGGTGTGAATTTAAGAGCAGCCATTCTAGAAATTCAGAAGATCTTGGAAAAGAGTGCATGTTTGATATAACAGACGCAATCGAGATAAATTCAACTACTACATCTTTTGTATGAGAACATATGTCAATGATTGTTTTTTTTTCACCCTCTCATTGAGTTTTAAATAGGGGCCTAAAAAATAGGTAAAACATCATTTTAACATGGTTAAGGATTCACGTCGGGTTCACCATTATTTGTTTCCCTTGGAATTCGGGGATGACCGCCATGATGGGAGGTTCAAATGTTCTGATCGGTTTCTAACGGGTTTCATCGTAGAACCGAAAACATCCAATGATTCCACATCCATTCAGACTTACTTTCCAAAGGTTGGTGCTCATTAGTTTATGGACTGATGAGGCTTAGGAATTTTCATTGGTCGAGAGGATGGGAGGTCGGACTCATCACATGTTTTTGAGGGGAATTATTGTCTACTCTGGGAAACTCTTTGTAGATTTAAGATATGTTCGTGAATCCTTATTACATTACCAGGTTTAAAATGAGATTTCCTTCATATTTGAAAATCAATGATTAAATATGTGGGAAATTTTAGAGAATCATTTGTATGTTTTCGAGGTTCTTCATCGATAGAGAATCATCTTTATTTGTTTAGATATTATTGGTCAATGTTACCCTTCGACAAATTTATACAGAAGTCTCTTGGTCATTATGATGTTCATTCTGGTTTTAAAGCCACTCAGTGGGGCACTTGAAGTTTATTTTCATTCAGAAGGACATGGATTATTTTAGATTTGGGATTGAACTCATAGACGGGCCACCTACGTATCCTTTGTTTAGAAAATGAATCATAACCCATGTAGTTAATGTTGGGGAGTAAGATGTTTATGATTGATGGCTGAAAGAAGGATGTAACAATTTCTTTTACACTCTATGCTCACGTGAGTCATACTCGGTGTGAGAAAGAAGAGGTATTGGTAAAAATTAGACAATTTTTCCATGAATGATTCAATCATAAGAAATAATTTGGGGCTTATATATGTATGACTACCCAGATAAATGAAGGTTATGATTTACTTTAGGGATGTAATCCAAGAACAGGGTCCATAAAGGTATATGTGCTTCATGGAGATTTTGAATACTCTAACTTGGGGATTACTCCTGAAAAGGAGGCCCAAATTAGTAGAAGACTTATGATTGGGTTTTACTCTTGAAGAAGAATCCCAGATCAAATGTAAATTAGGACTGGTTAAGAGAAATTAAGACTGGGGCATACTCTTGGAAAGGAGGCCTAGGTTAAGGGATTATGACTGAGACTTACTCTTGAAAAGGAGGAACAGGTTAAGGATTTAAGGTTTGGGGCTTACTCCTGAGGAGAATGCCCAAATTAGGGAACCGGGGCTTACTCCTGAAAAGGAAGCCCAGGTTAGGGGATTAGGGGCTTACTCCTAAGAGGATGACCAAAAAATTAAGGGACTTGGGGCTTACTCCTAAAGAGGATGCCCAGATTTGAAGACTTATGACTAGGGATTATTCCTGAAAAGGAGACCCAAGTTAAAGATTCTCTCATCTTAAAGGATGAGGTTGAATGAATGAACTCTCAATCTATAGTGACATAAAGATATGTAAATTACTAGGTTTTGAGAGATATTCCACAGAATTCCTTTCAGATAAAGAAGTCTAATCAAGAAATCATGCCATAAATGGATTTGAAGAGTGTCTTGAAGACTGAATCTTGAATAGGAAAGGTGTAATAGCTTAAGAGGGGTGAAATGGGAAAGAAAGGCATCCAAAAAGGAAGGGGTGTGCAAGTCCATTCAGGCGCGCAGGTACTTCGTGGGCGCACAAGTCTTGGTCACGCAGGTCCTGGTCGCACAGGTATGCCTGCGCGACACATGGTGTACTTGCACGACAGTTAACCAAAAGGTTAATACTTGAGCGACTCTTCATTAAATCCTTTAGAATACTCTTGAGGTTCTTCCAGAAAAGGGGTGCACATGTTATATTGAAAGAGAAATGCGGCGCGCAAGTGTGGCCTTTTCCCTTAAGGGCTGTCCACTCAGGTGCGCAAGTGTTGATGAGTTTCAACACTTAGTCCTTCCTCCCCCTCTTTAGATCATCTTTTCTAGGTAAGAAATTACCTTAGAAGTGTTTCAGAAGATTTTATAAGAGACTAAGGCGCCAGGAGCTCAAATCTGAGTTTCTGGAAAACAATCCTCCCAAATGGGGGGCCCATAGGGTCTATTTATAGGCAGGAGAAGACCCCGGGCGGTTACCGGGCAGTTGTCACTTAGGTCATGCAAGTGGACTTGAACGACAGTGATATATCTTGGGCGGAACAGGCACTTTTGATCCCTTGTTCATGCCTTTGTCAATTTTTTATATTTTCTTCAAAGGTTGAATCACATTGTGCTCAGACATTCCCCTTTTCCGATCTTTAGATTCTGTGACGAAAGGAGCGTCAACATCGGCTTGAGTCAACAACTGGATATTTTCCTTTTGCATTTTCTTTCTCTTTTCTTTATTCTTATACTTTTTCACTGATGACAATAACTTTTTCAGTATGATATTATTGATCACCTTGATTTACATGAGAAGAAATTCTATCCGGAGTTTCAAAAGCTTCAATAGGTTCTTGATCGGCATGAGGAACTTGTTGAATACCTTCACTCTTCTTTTGATAAGATTCTTCTCTACTCTTTTTAGAACTCTGAAGGAATTATAAATTAAAATATCCTTCCTCTTCTTCAACATCCTCTATTTCTTACAACAACTGTTTTCCATTTTCTCTCTCTGTAAGACTTTGTACGATGGGATCTTGATGCACCTCTTCCGTTAGTTGAACACTAGCATCCTCAACCATTATGAGAACATTAGACATATCAATGTCTTGAGTCTTTCTTTTCAAAAAAGTATCCTTTTTCTTTTCATCTTGAAGGGTTTCCTCTACCCCTATTCTTTTAGCAAAAACAACAGCTGGGTCAAGACCAAACTTTGGATAACCTTCTTTCTCTGTTCCTTATCTTTTCTCCATTTGGCATCAACCTCTTTACTTTACTTTAGCCACTTATTTGGCTTTGAGCTAGTTTGCGTATCAAACTTTTGAGTAACACTAATAGAAGGATTTTCTTTGTATGGCATAGGTGCCGATTGATTCTGAGCATATTTTTCTTCTAAATATCTTACAAAAAGTTTTGAATTCGGGTCAAAACAAACATTAAAATTCTTCAAAGTACTTTTGCGAATCCAGGAGGGCTTCAAATCTATCAGCTTTCCTTTCAAAGGAATATTACAAAACTTCATACTCTCTATAATGAATTTTGTAAGAATATCTAGATACATAACAATTTGGGACATAATTCCTATTGTCTTAACATTCTCGATAGTTTCAAAAACATATCCCAGGAGATGTAGTTTTCTCATATTTACAAGATAGTCAAGCATAAAAACATCAGAAACATTCAGAGTTTCTCTATCTTCATTCCTTAGGATAACAAAACCTTGCATCCAAAGAGTTACAAATATATTGTCTGGAGAAAGATGAGCTACTTTCCTCTTTTCAAAATTTATTATAAAAAATACGTTTCAGCATTCTATTTGTTTGATCTACCAACTTCCTCTCGTAGTTTATGAGATGGACCGAAAGAGTCACCTTCTATCAGAACATTCAGAAAATGAGTTGCTTCATTCACAGACATAGAAATATTTCTATCATACACATCAAAGTTTATTGTTATATTTTTATCAAACGATACAGTTTTATAAAACTGAGTGACTTCATAAAAAAGAACTGGATCTTGAGATACTGGTTTTTCAACACATAAAGGTTCCCAGCCTTGAAACAGAATGATTATTCTGATTGTAGAATCATACGAATCAAAAAAGTCTCGAGATACTAACCTTTCTCTGGAAAAGTCTTTTTCAGTAAAAGTTTTTTAGGACATTTCAGCTGGAGTATTAGGATAGGACTGAGACATATAGGTAAAGCCGCTTGAATGATTGTATGATGACTTAAATCAGTGGAGCAGAGCTTCGCCTCAAACCCTGAAAAACCAATGTGGGTTTGTGGAGGGGGGAGGGGGGGGGTCTATTTATAGGAAGAAAAAGGTTGATCATTTATCTTTTATGGTTGATATTAGAATAGAGGAAATCAACGGTTAGAATTGAAAAGAATTTTTTTTAAAAAAAATGATAAGTATGTACCTGCTGGAGATCATAAGGTAATTGTTGGTTTTAGTGGAGTTCAAAATAAAACAAAATCTTTCATAAATAAAAAGAATATTGTCAATCATCATGCCTATGGGAAAGAAAGTCATTCTCGTGAACTGACAAACCGATGGAAAACAAAATTGTTACCATGGTCATGCCGATGGAAAAGAAATTCATTACCATGATCAGTCGTGCCAATGGGAAATAAATTAATTACCATGATCAGACATGCCGATGGAAAAGAAATTCATTAGAATGATCTGACGATATGGTGGAAAAGAGATTCATTACCATGATCTGATGATATGATGGATAAGATATTCATTACCATGATTTGATGATACGATGGAAAAGAAATTCATTACCATGATCTGATGATATGATAGAAAAGAAATTCATTACCATGATCTGACGATACGATGGAAAATAAATTCATTACAATGAGCTGACGATACGATGGAAAAGAAATTCATTACCATGATCTGTCGATACGATGGAAAAGATATTCATTACCATGATCTTATAATACGATCGACAGATAAGTAAATAAAACAATAAAACTGTCAATATGATAAACAGAATGGAAAAAACAATAAAACTGTCAATACATTAAAATTGTCAATACAATAAAATTTTCAATATGATAAAATTATCAATATGATAAAATTGTCAATACAATAAAACTGTCAATACGATAAAATTGTCATTACGATAAAATTGATAAAAACTCATACCATAAGATAAAAAAGAAACATAGTGAGAAATGTTCTCCCCATTTATAAGAGGATTTTTTAATGTAAGGAGAAATGTAATACATGAAGTAGATATGAATGATTGTTTTAATGTAATCATTACTAGATTCTATTTTATAAACTCAAATCTATCAGAGGGTAATGGTTTTGTAAAATTGTCAGCAAGTTGTTCTTGCATTCTGATGAATTGTAAAATGATATCTCCTTTATGTGTGTGATCCCTAAGAAAGTAATGTATAATATCTATGTGTTTTGCATTAGAGTGATGTGATGGGTTCTTACTAAGAGATATGGAACTAGTATTATCACATAGAATTTGAGTTTTGGAAAAACTCAATCCATTGTTAGTGAGTGTGTGTTGCATCCATTGCACTTGAGCACATCAACTTCGAGGTTCTACATAATCAGCATCAATAGTGGAAAGTGATACTGAGGGTTGTTTCTTGTAGGACAAGTAAACTAAAGAATATCCTAAGAAATGACATGTTACAGATGTACTTTTTCTATCTATTCTATAATCCCCAATGTAAGTATCTGAAAAACTTTTTTTAAAAAAATCATTTCCAAAAGAATAAAAGGGACCTAGATCCATAGGGCCTTTTAAATACCGAAATATTCTCTTTACAAATTTTAAATGAAACTCTTTTTAATTATATTGGTAGCTCACACATAAGCATATGGAAAACATTAAGTCTGGTCAACAAGATGTCATGTATAGAAAAATTCCTATCATACCTCTAAAAATAGTTTGATCTACTGGTTTCCCAGTTTCATTAAGATCAAGTGTATTTGAGGTACTAATTAGAGTGCTGATACTTTTAGTTTTGTCATAAACATACTATTTGAGTAAATATTTAATATACTTATTCTGGGATATATATGTTCCTTTAGGTTTTTAAGAAATTTGGAAACCTAAAAATAATGTTAACTCACCCATCATACTCATTTCAACCTCAAATTTCATTAAATTAAATAAATAATCAGTTAAATATTTCTGAGTTGATCCAAATATGATGTCATCAACATAGATTTGAACAATCAACACATTTTTATTTTCCATTATTATAAAAAGGGTTGGATCTGCTGTACCTTTTGTAAAATTGTTTTGTAAATGAAATCATGTAAGTCTATCATACCAGGCTCTAGGGGATTTTTTAAGACCATATAGGGCTTTGGTAAGTTTAAAAACATGATTAGGATGTTTTGGGTTATGAAAACCTGGAGGTTGTTCAAAAAAAAAATTCTTCTTGAACAAAACCATTTAGAAAAGCACATTTTACATCCATTTGAAAATGCTTGAAATTAATGTATGTTGGAAAATCTAATAGAATATAAATATATTCAAGTCTAGATACATGATCATATGTTTCTTCATAATTTATTCCCTCTTGTTGATTATAGACCTTAGCAACAAGTATTTCTTTATTTTGAACAATGATTCCATTTTCATCACATTTGTTTCTGAAAACCCATTTTACACCAATTAGAGTTGTTTCTTTAGACTTTTAACTAAAGTCCAGACTTGATTCCTCTCAAATTCATTTACTTCATCTTGCATTTCTTTGATCCAATCTTCATCACCTAAGGCCTCACTTGGACATTTAGGATCAAATTGGGAAATAAAAGAATGATGTTCCATTTCATTTCATAAGGAATTTCTGGTCCTTATAGGTTGATTTACATCACCAGTGATGTCATCACTGGGATGATTCCTGAGAAACAATTTATTAGGGTGTTGAAAAACCTGTTCATCAACATGTGGTAGAAAATGTTCTATGGTAAATGTTTCAGAAGTATCTTCTTGATTATTTTCCTTATCTGAAGGATCTTCTATCAAATGTTGATAATCAGTTTTTGAAAACACATATGAGGATGTAGATTGGGATGGTTTAAAAATAAAAGGATCAATTTAATCAAATTTTATATGTACTATTTCTTCAACAGTAAAATTTTTTTTATTGAAAACTCTATAATCCTTAGAAGATATGGAGTTTCCCAGAAATATTCCTTCATCATGTTTTGTTGCGAATTTGGGAAGATTATCTTACGTATTCAGAATGAATACTTTTCACCCAAAAACATTGAAGTATGAATCGTTAGGTTTTTTGCTAGTCCATAACTCATAAGGTGTTTTATTAATTAATGGTCTAGTTAAAAGATGATTTATAGTATAACTAGAAGTACTATCATCTTCAGCCCAAAAGTGCTTATCAATTGAGTATTCACTCAACATTGTTCTAGTCATTTCCTGATGAATACAATTTATTCTTTCAACAACACCATTTTTCTAAAGAGTTTTTGGAGCTGAGAAATTTTGAGTAGTACCATTGTTACTACAAAAAGTATCAAAATCTGAATTTTGAAATTCACCACAATGATCACTATGAATAGTTATTAATGGTAGATTTTTCTCATTTTTAACTTGGGCACTAAATGTTTTGAAATAGGAAAAAGCTTCAGATTTATTTTTTAGAAAATAAACCCAAATAAATCTAGTAAATTCATCAACTAAAACAAATACATAGTATTTTCCTCCAATGCTTCAAGTTTTTGAAGGCCAAAAAGATCCATATGCAGTAACTGTAATGCATTAGAAGATGAAACTCCATTAATTTATTTAAAGCTAGTTTTACGTTGCTTGCCAAATTGACAAGGATCACAGACTTTTGAAGAATCATATCTAAGATCTGTTAGTCCCTTTACAAGACTTTTCTTTTAGTTTTTACAAAGGTTTCTTAGATTACAGTGTCATTGCCTTCTATGCCATATCCATGAATGGCCTTCTATTGCACTTATACAGGGTAAATTTTGGCTCCAAAGATCTACTAAGTAAATAGTGTATACATTCTCTTGCCTATGGGAAGATAGAATGAACTCAATCGTGGAATTTTGAACTAGACACTTATCATTTCTAAAATTCACAACGTAAACTTCATCACATTGTTGAATTAAGCTGATGAGATTGTGCATAAGACCATTACAAAACAAAAAATTTGAGATAAGAACTTTTCCAAGAAAAACAATATTACCTATACCAACAACATTTCCTTGAGAATTATCTCTGATGGTAACTTTTCCTCCTTTTGATTTGATAATATTTTCAAAGAGATCATTGTTTCTGGTCATGTGTCGAGAAAAACCACTATCCATGTACCAAATATTCATGTTGGTACACTTCTCATTTTCCTGAAAAAGAAACAATTAGTTTTTCAGAATCCAAACTTGTTTGGATCCAGAATGGTTAGCTAACATAATATTAGGAATCCACATTTTTTTTACAAAATGAGCTTTATGAAATCCTAAAGATTGAGTTTTATTGAGAGGAAACTCTCTTTTCCAGTGTCCACGACATTGGTAAATAGAACAAAAAGAGGTTTTTTTGTAGAACAAAATAGTTATTACTAAAAACAGGTTTGGAATGAGTATAACCAAGTCCATAATGATTTCTCAATGGCCGTATTTGGTAATACATATTTTCAAAATTTTCCTTGACATGAGTAAAGTTTGACAAACATTTCTTTAAAGAGAAATTTTATGAGTTTAGTTTTGAAACTATGTTTTTATTTTTCAAAAAATTTAATTTTAAATTAGAGTTAGGCTCCAAAAAAATTTTCATTGAAATCAATTTTTCTTGATCCTTAGAAATATTATCCTTATCATATTTTACTTTCTCAAGGGTTTTTAAAATAATTTCACAATCAGATGTTTTCGTATCAATATCATTAGAAAGTTCCGATACTTCTTTAGTTAAAACTAAAATTCTAGAGTTTGCATTATCAAGATTCTTCTTGAGTTTAGAATTTTCATTTTCGAGTAATTTAGAATATCTAGATACTTCTTCAAAAGAATGTAATGTATCATCTTCTGATGAGGAAGATTCATAATTTGAAGATTCATAATATTTATTATCAGTATAATTTAGATTTAAAGCGACATTTGTAATATCTTCAACATTATGTACCTTAGCCATGAGACAATGATCTTCAATTGGTAATATGGATATAAGTCCAATATTCCTTTGTCCTGAGGACTCATATTCTGAAGAATTATCTGATGAATCACAACTACTATCACTCTAAGTATCATTTTCCTTCAAGATGTTCATTGTGTTATAATACGTTTTCTTGTTTCTTTCAAAATGTATTCCCTCTTTGTCTTTTCTCTTATGTAAAGGACAATCTGGCCCTATATGACCCACTTTCTTACATTCATAACAAGTTACCTCTGAATCATTATTGTCCTTCCATTATTTCTTTTTGAATCTATATTGGAAGTCTTTCGTTCCCACAATATTGTTCATCCTTCGAGAAAGATTGGATAACTCATTATCTGAAAGATCACAATCACTTGAATCAGATATAACAACTTTCTTGGATTTAGATCTTGTTATCCTTTCAGGTGTTTTATCTTTAGATGTAAAATCTACACTACCATTTCCATTCATCTTCTCGTTGAAATAAGCATCTCTTTTCATTCTTGTTTGATGCTGCAATGATTTCCAAATAGTTCATCAAGAGTAATCTGGGAAATTTTTTATTTTCATCAATAGATGTCCTTTTTGACTCCCATTCATTTGGAATTATATCAATAATCTTATCTACAAGAGCTTCATCATCATGTCCTTTTTCTCCCATGAATTGTAAGCTGTTGACAATTTTCATAAACCTTTGTTTCACTTTACATACTGGCTCTCCATACGGAAAAACAAATCCATGATATTCTGCTCGAAGCATTGCAATTCTTGTTTCTATAACCTTGGATGTACAAAAATGAGTGACTTCTAATTTCATCCAAATAGAGTTGGCTGCTTCACATGAAGATATATGACTGTATATATTCCTGGTCATAGATCATAATAAAGTATTGAGTACCTTGTAGTTCATTTGATATTCTTGCTTATCTTGGTTAGTGAAAGTACTGACTTCTTTGTCAAGAATTTTATAACCTCCAGTAAGCATAATATAATTGTCTACACCAGTATTGATCAAAAATGACTTCATAAAATCTCTGTAGTACTCATAATCATTCCCATCAAATATAGGTTGTCTAGAAGGATTTAGATTGTAAATTTACCCAATATTTATTCCTGCCATCTAACAAAATAAAAACTTTTCCACTCCACACGTTAGTGTAGTAAGTAGTTAAAATAGTAATATGAAAGAAATAGAAAAAGAAAAAAAATCAGTGGAAAACCTCCTTTGATACCAATTGTTGGATCAAATATGTAGATGTATATGTATATTATATGGAACAATACAAGAGGGGGTGAATTGTATGTTTAAAACTTTGTGTTTAAACACTTACGAAATTAGTTTGAATGATATGAAACTAATATAAATACAAACACCCGCAATTGTATTGAGTATAATGGTATGATGTAATTTAATACAATAAGAAAAGTAAATAATTGTATTCAAGATGAATAAAATAATCAGAGTAAAACAACAAAGAATTATTATACATTAAAGCATATAGAATCAATCGATACAATATGTAATAGTATAATTGTAATTGAATCAATTACAATTGAAATTGTAAAGAAGAAAGGAAACAATACAAAATCCTTTCTGATACAAGCAGCAGCGGAAATGTAAAATTATTACAATTCTTTTGACCCAAAGAGAAGGGCTATCCTTTCACCTAGGATAATATGTCTGTCTTACCACCACCTTGGTAAGCCCTCGATACGATGATCGGTTCCTCTATCTGCCTATCCCCGGTAGCCCTCGATATGCTGATCAGACTGTCTGTCTGCCTATTCTCAGCAACCCACGATATGATGATCGGACAGTCTGTCTACCTATCCCCGACAACCCTCGATTTTGTAGGTAATAAATAACTCTGTCTTTCAATTACTTGAAATCCCTACATATGATGATCGGACGTACAAAGCACAAGGCATGAGAGAAGTCACAACGTCTCTCTCTAGAACTTGATAGAAGCAAAGTATCTCAATTGTATCACTGCCGTTCACCCCCTTTCTCAGCTTCAAATGACCTCCTATTTATAGGCCTCAGGTTCCAATGGTCACATTTCCTCCAACAATCATATTTCTCCGAATAACATGGAGGGACTTGGACACCTGGCATTATAACGGTCATATTAAAATAGAAAGTACAACATCGTTTTGATTAGTTTGTAACTAACTCAACGACATCGTATTGGTTAAAAGATATATGAAAATGATAAAAAAGAGTACGATTAAAATGGAACATGTTTTTTTACTAAGTACTAAAACAATAATGTAATGAAAGTATGAGTCTTATAAGTATTTGTAAATGTAATGTATTGATATGATACAAACTATGATACTCAAAAGTGAGTACGATTAACAGAGTTTGTATGATGCAATTAAATGTTTCAGTACGATACGTTTGACAGAGTCAGTACGATATGATTGACAGAGTCAGTACGATACGATTGATAGAGTCAGTACGATACTATTTGACTGAGTCAATACGATAGGATCGACAGAGTTAGTACGATACGAGATAAAAGACATTTTTTATTTCCAAAACATGATATATAAGTCAATGTAATACTTTTGACTCAACAAAAGAATCATTGTAGATAAAAAATTATCCATCTCTAGAAATCTGTTCTAAAATAGGATCATTCTACAATCTACGTTTAAATTCCTGAAAACGATGATCACATTATTTCGTCTAAATGAACATATCACCTTTTTGAGTCAACATAGTCATTGGTCTAGATAACTGTGAAAAATTATCAAAAATCCTTTGGAAATAACCTCTTAAATAGAGAAAACTATATATCCGAGTTATATTTTTTGGTCTTGTCCATTATTCAACAAGTTTGATTTCAGTAGGATCAATAGTTATGCCATTGTTTGAAATAGTGTTACCAAGGAATGGAATTTTTTGTTACCAAAACTGAAACATGTTGAATTTACAATACAATTTCCTCTCTTTTATTGTTTGCAAGAAAACCCCTAAATGAATTTCTTATACCTCTTAAATTTTAGAAAGAACCTAAATATCATCAATGAATATAACCACATTCATATCCAATAAGTCACAGAAAAATCTATTCAAAAGATCCATGAATACAATAGAATCCTTTGTAAAACCAAATGATATAACTACGAATTCATAATGGCCATATATAGAACGAAATGCGGTCTTCAGAATGTTTAATTCCACTGAATTCAACTGATGGAACCCCAACCTTATGTAAATATTTGAAAAATAGTGAGCTCCTAGGAGATAGTCAAAAAAATCATCGATACGAGGCAAATGATTCTTGTTATTAATAGTCATGTTATTCAATTCTCTATAATCAATGAAAAGTCTCATTGAATCATCTTCCATTTTGACAAACAAGACAGGAGAACCCTATGGTGGAAAT
This sequence comes from Viscum album, assembly GCA_963277665.1. Taxonomy (NCBI): domain Eukaryota; kingdom Viridiplantae; phylum Streptophyta; class Magnoliopsida; order Santalales; family Viscaceae; genus Viscum; species Viscum album. The sequence goes on along the minus strand of CAUJRU010000357.1, from coordinate 317,637 downwards.
CTTGGTTGAATGAAACATTTATCAAATAACTCCCTCAAATTCTTCTTTAACTCTAAAAGTTAAATTTGAGCCATTTGATAAGGGGGTTTTGAAATTTTCTTATCAAATGGAACTATGTAAATAGTAAATCCAACTTCCTGATCAGGAATTATTATAGAAAACTCAACAGAAAAAACATCCAGATACTCATTTACCACTAGAACATCATTAATCTAAAGACTTCTTTTTATTTCAACAATATTTTAAATGAAACATTCATTTCCATCATTTACTAGTTTCATTTCCTCCCTGATATTTTATCAAAAGTAAGGGTTCATTCTTGTACAGAAACTAAAATTCATTCAGAAAATAATCCTCTTTATATCTACAAACAATCTTTGCATGATAAATGTAAATGCAGTATTACCCAAAATAACATCAAAAAATACTATAGGAAAAACAATAAGTATTTCATGTAGATTCATTCTTCACACAAGGATAATAAGGTTCTTAAAATGTTTTTTTATATCAAAATTTTCTCCAGGTAATTTTACCATGAGTTCTGGATTCATATATTGAGATGGAATTCCCAATTAACTAGAAATATTCTCATAAGTGAAGGAATGTGTAGATCCTACATCAAAAAAACATATTAACATCATATGAATAAACTAACAATGTAATTGATACTACATCATTCGATGGACCAACATCTGCTGATGAAGTTGAAAATCATTTCACCACCCCTTTCTACTTGTAGTTAGGCTGCATTCCCTCAGTTAAGATCATTTTTAGATAATAATTTTCATAATAACACATTTCGTTGCACGTAAAACATATTTTCACTAGATTTTCATTTCATGCATGATCATATTTTTTACAGTTACAAGAAATATGACAAGGCTTACCACAGCAAAAGATTTTCTAGATCTTCATAATCATTCTCCAGGATGATTTTTACCCCACTTCTCACAAGAGGGATATTTAATTTTCTAACCTCCAGGCTTCTTTGATGATTTATATCCCATTGAATGCCAACTAAACCACTTATTTTTATTGCTCTCTTGGAACAAATGGTCATAAAAAACCCCTATATCTACCTTCTCAACACATATGACAAGTTTCTCGTAGCTTTTGAATTAATGAGAGGCTAATGCCTTTGGATATCGCTGCTTCAGTCCTGAGTAAAATCGATATATCATACTATCAAGATCTCGAATGAAATTTGGATCAAACATTTCCCATAGTGTGAAATTTTCTTCGTATATAGGAACTGAGTCATCCTAATGCCTCAATTACATGAAATATTTTTCCATCCAATGTTGAACCACCTTAGAAAGTATTTATCAAGAAACAATCTTTTGAATTCATCCCAATATAGAGCATCAATCTATTCAATATCCCTAATATTTTTCACCATAGACAACAATTGGTCATCATCACCTTCAAAATGGAAAAAAGTGACTATCCTTTTGATGTTCTGATAGCAACATGACATCGTAAATATTCTCCAGTTTTATAATCTACACTTCAGATAGCACAGGGTCAGATGATCCTATGAAAGATGGGGGATGTTGCCTCATGAAATGTTCCACAATGGACATGGACCTATGTGATTCATATAGATGATTTCATGCAAGGACACCACCAATATTTATACCATGATGCAATTGTGCCATCACTACAACAAGCAATTCAATTTCGATTCCGACCACCTTAGGTTTCTGATTTGGAATGTTATTCTCATCTATATTCCTTCCCAACATAGATGCTTGGTTTCCTCTACAGAAAACCATTCTGAACACAGAAATATCTTAGTCTAAGCAATATTTTAATCTATAAATTCTATAAAATTTCATTCTTACCATAAATCAATTTATAAATTTTAATTTTTGAATATTATAACTCTTAATGTTTTCTAAACCGACATATGATACCAACTATGAGATCCATATATTAAACATTACATAATCTTGATCTAAAATAATAATTCACAATTAGGAAATTTTTTGGTTTAGAATAATAGATAATTCTATCATAACATATACATAATAATTTGAATATTACATGTAGACACTACAACTCAGTATCAATTTTATATAAAATAAATACTCTTGAAAATACGACACATTTCTAGTTCCATATTTTAGACATCATGAGTTTTCCATTATCCCATCCATTACACTATTCAACTTTATGTCCTATGAAAAAGAATTAAAAAAACATGGGTTTAGACTGAAAATCTTATTAAGGGATACACAAGGAAGAAAAAATGTTAGTTTTAAAAAACAACATGTAAACCATGATTACTTTATAATAATTAATATGTTTCACCTTTTTAAACTAGTAAATACTATTAATTGAATAAAAGATAATTGATTACCATTTTTTTTACAAAATATTTCCCTCATTCCTATAGAATGCACAGATAACATATAATGGTATCTTGGGACATAAAGATACTTAAATTGAATAACCACACGATCAACTTCCACACTTATCACTAAATGGAATAGACACAAGGATGACTTCCATACCCAATGCATTAGAGTTTATAACATAACCGCCCAACATGGTTTATCATAGCACCACCCTTAATTTGGTTTATCATGTAACAACCAATTGAAATATCAATGTACCATTATAAAATCATAACACATAAAATATTGAAAATATAAACACTTCACTCTTAACATTTCATTTTCAATCAAAAGAATTCATTTCAAGATATGGAAAAAATAAATCCATTTAAAAAACCATTTTCTATACAAAAACACCCAAAAACAGAATATGGGTATTCTATTTAAACATAAAAATCATTAAGCCTTATATAGGAAGCTAAATAACTACTATGTCAGCGAAGAGGTCATTGTCGCCCCAAATGTTAAAAACAATTTTTTTGTCATTTAGTAAAATGATTCATTGAATAATATTCCCATTGAATGATATGAAAAGTCAAAAGGGTTTATTATATACTATATAAAATATTTAGGTTTATATTATAAAAAAGTACCTCACTAAAAGTAGATTGATATGAAGTCCCTTACCTCATGTCCGACCTGAACCATTTGTTATTTAATTTCCTTAACATAAACATTCAGTTAATTTAGACCTGAATAATTTTTTTTCAATATTATCCTAACTTTATATATAATTTATTACCTTTTTATAATAATTAGGTAATTATTTGTGTTCATATAGGATATTTTGTCAATTTTTGGAACATGATTTAAAAATGAACTTTTTATAATTATAAAGTGTTGATGTTGTCAAAAGTCCATTATATATAGAATAATATTAATGATATAGATATCATATATATCATATATATTTAGTATAAATATATTTTTGTATTTATTACAGTATATAACATTTGGAGATAAGAAATAAAATGCATCGTTCATGGAGACGATAAGTCATACGTACACATGATCGCTCCTTTCATTTATATTAATTTTTTTAATAGATTGAAAAAATAATGATACATAGATATATTATAATTACAGTATAATATAATATATAATTTCATTAAATAGATCATTCATATGTCCCATGTGTGTCATTAATGAGTAATATCATTTTTAGGGGGGTGGTAGTCCGCACTTCTTCAAATGAAATTATTGTATTACCTATTATGGAATCCATTAAGGTATAATATAAATTAAAAATATAGAAGCATAATGAAAAAATAAAAATAAAATATATATTATATAAAAAAAGTTCCATCATAATGGAAACCATGATAGGAGGTAGAATAATATTGAATAATCATTATTTCGTGACGCAGTAGTTCACCATCCACAAAAACATTATGTTTATATCCATTAGATGGAGGAGTGGAGAAGTTTTGTTTTTATCCTTCTAATAACAAAATCCTAATATATTGAATATTACAGGTTTTTTTATAATAATGATATATGCAGAGTATAGGGGTTTGGAAAAGTAAAATAAATGTAAAAAACATAAGAGAAGATGTTACCTTTAAATCAGGTATCTCTTTATTGTTTAAAGCAAAATGATTTCTTGATGTGACTTCTTCCAAAGGTAAGGCTTCTATGTGGATGAAGTGGATGCAGAGAGCTTAATTTTCCAGAGTATGGACAAGCTAAGGGGCTTAAGATGTATGATTAATGAGTTATAGGTGAGGCTTATTTATAAGAGGGTGTAGTGTCTCTTTAGGAATGTTTGGAATTATTATTTTATTATATAAATATTTTCGGTTTCTTAAGGTCCAAAACTCATTAAATTCTAATATATTTTGACTCTACTTAGAAATAAAATCATCCAATAAGAAATAGACATGCTGTGGATATTTTTTTAATTTTTATAATCTTATTTATTTAAATCATTCATTATTGACGTAAACGCTGCATCATTATTGTGTCATTAATAATTTTATTTATTTGATGTCTAAATATTTTAAAAAATAAAATGATGTAGGATGTAACTGTTGATTTAAAATAAATATCTATAGTCAAATAAATAACATATATATCCCCATATAAAAATCAATTTACTAAAAAATATATGTTTTCTGTCATCTTTGTCTTTACATTAAATTTATTAATATAAAATGTCATTATCACTCCCATGTGGCTCTATTGGGTCCCAAAATCGACCGAAGGATGCCCATGGTCAGACATGTATCATCCAATAGGATTAGGACACATGTTAGGGTAATTTAATATTATTATGAAATTATATCTTTTCCTTATTTATCAAATTTACCCTTTAATCACGATAAATAAAATATTTACTAAAGTAAATATTCGTAATGTATAAAAATAAAGACACATATTTATTTAATTTGGATGACATGATTCCAAATATAGAATCCATTTTCCCATATTCATTACACCTAAGTGAATGAAATTAGTTTAAAAATAATTCATGTTATCAAATCAAAAAGCATGTTTTTAAGAAATAATATCTTTCAAAAGCTTGTATCTTGTATATGTCAAATATGAAAGGGAAATTACTTCCAATGACCAAAATTAGATTAAATGATTAAAATATAATCTAGGTAGTTCTTATAACCTTTAATAAAGATAATCTAAACATATAAATAAATTAGATTAAAATGTAGTTTTTAATTAAAATACACTATTTTTCACTAATCTTAAAAAAAGAGCATTATCAGAAAAAAACCAAAATTTCATCCAATGTAATCTAGATATCTTGATTCTAAATGATAATTTTATTATGTCAAATATATCATATAAATTTTACAAAACTAGAATTAAAAAGGGTTCTCGATCAAATGGTGTTAAATTTTCCTTTAATAGAATATTTGAATATTTATGCTTAAATTTGGAGTCATTAACATTTTATGTCTATAAATTTTATTGGATAAATGTAAAAACATTTAACAAACATATATAATAAAATTTTATTTAGTTTTTTTCATTCTCTCCAATAAAACATCTAGTAATTAACTTCCATTTAAAATAATAAAATTATTATGTTTTTTTTGTATAATTTAACGTTTTGTGCAATGTAACAATTTCAGAGAAATCTATTTTTGTATGTTGTGTACGCTATCAGACATAAAAGACACATTAAAGTAAAATTAATATTTAATTCAATAATATTAATAAATATAGAAATTTCATTTTCTTTATTTACATGGCATGTTATAGAGGCAATCATAGAGAGTGTGGGATTCAATATCAAGCAGTTTAATGACATTATTACCCTAGATACCCTATTATGTATCTAGTAAGGGGGTTCCATACATTTCTAGGACTTCCCCTTAAGATATGTGTTTACATTTTAATATTAATTTTTTCGTCATTTAGTTGAATTCCTTTGATTTTATCATTAGTATGGACTAGTTATTTCCCTATCAATCCCACATTGACTACTATCATTGGAGGTTGACGTTTAAATCACTAGAGGTTAGTATGATTCTAGAAATGGTAGAATTGGTTTCCAGTGTGACATGAGATTGTTTTGAGCAGTATTGGAAGGGTAATGTGACAACAGAGATCTATAGTCTTTTCCTCAATGACTAGGGGTTATGAACAATTGTTTTACTAGTTATAATGGAACATTTCAGGGAAGTATTTCTTAATGAAATATTTGGTCTACCTTTAGTGAGAGAGGTGTCATTTACCATTGAGATTGTTCCAAGAGGAATAATAGTGACAATTCATACCTGTATGATTGGACTTATGGATCCTCTAAAATCCAAGATATATTTGAATAATCCAGGGGATAAAGGCATTTAATTCCCCGACATATCTCATTGGGTTTTAGCAGTGCTCATTGACTTGAAGGAAGATGGACACCTCAGGATTTATAGGGATTAACATCATTTGAACCATCTCACAACAAATAATTGTTATCCACTTCCTAGAATAGATGATATATTTGACCATATTTGAGGAGAAAATGTGTTTTCAAATCTAGATTAGATGTCAATATATCATTCGGGGCATATTTTGAATTCAAAAATCCCACACATAAATTTTATAATAATGTATGGTTTTTATGACTACCTAGTTATGTCGTTTGGAAGAAGTAATGATCATGTTTTCATCATTGATCTTATTAAATATGTCTTCCAACCATATCTGGAATCATTCATTGAAGTATTTTTTGATGATATCATTGTGAAGTCATTCTGGAGAAAAAACCATGCCAACCATCTTTATATCATGTTAAATAAACCAATAGAGCATCATATCTAGGATATGATAAATAAATGCCACATTTGGATTGATATATTTTTCTTCCTCGGTCATATATTCTTAGATTCAAGAGTTTATTTGCCCCATAGAAAGTGAGAGTTGTATTTTCACGGGGGAAAACCAAATCGTATTTGGAATAAAAATATTTTTATATTTGGATGGATAATATAAACAATTCATCCATTATTTATCCCATCTTACAATTCCGCTTACAATCATGGCCATGAAGGGTGTGAAATTTGTATGATCAGAATATTTTGAAGAACCATTTAAAGAGTTGAAGGGAATTTGAAATGAATGCAAATATTGATTATAAAAGAACATTGAAAGATGTATATTTAATAATACAATGACCCATTTAGTGTTGTCAGAGCTGTTATGATATTGAATTAGTGAGTTGATGCATACGAGACTCGTTGGACGAGGGTCCAAAGGCAGAATTACCCAACACATGACCTCAAACTATAAGATTTAGTTCCTTATATATGTTGTTCGAGAGATTATCTACTTGGAGAACATTTTTTGTTTTTCACCAATCATAAAGTCTCAATAATATCATTACTAAGTGGGTTATGAATTTCAAAAATCCCAAGTGGGTCGAGTGCCAAGAGTCGAACAATTTTAGGCTTGGCTACCTTCCTAGTAAAGGTATTGATGTAATCAATGTTCTCATCAAAAATACACAAATGTTGGTGGTTCAGGATTCGATTAGAAAATGATATAACATGGCCTTATTTTTGATATGAAATTCGAGGTTTAGGTTGATTGAGGTTGAACTACCTTTTCAACCTTATTTGTGACCTTACTCACTGAGAACATGTATGAATTAGGAAGTTATCTAATCTCAAAGGCCTTATCATAAAATAATGTATCTCAGTTGATGATACATATTTAGGTTGGACAATGAATGAGGATTATTCCATACATTTACTTAGGCATGTATGGGTATCAGAAGATATTAGTGTGGAGTTCATATTGGAATTCCACAACTCAGCATGGGTGGTGCAAAGGATTATGACCAAAATATATTAGGATTTCTGACACCATTATTGGTTCCCAAGTATGAATCAAGATATTATCAACTTCATCACTTGGTGTTCCCACAATCAATTGGTGAGAGTGGAACTTTAGCGAATCAATGGTATTTTATAGTTATAGTCCATTCATGAGTGGAATTGGGATGTTGTTTAAATGTATTTAATGAATGTTTTATCAATATCATCTCATAGAAGGGATTAATTGTGGGTTGTCATTGATCATATAATTAAGGCTACACACATATTACAAGTGTGGGAGACCTTCCCAATTGATTTTCTAGGATGTTTGTATGTCAGGGAGGTATAATGTCTTCATGAAGTTCCTTGTTCTATCATTTCTAAGAGAGCGGCTTGATTTACATCAGAATTTTTTTAGGGTTTTAATAGGACATGGGGTATAAAGATGATTTAATGCATGGACTCACACCCAAAAATCAATGGACTATTAATGTGAACAAATATGGTGATATTTTACATTCACATTGCATGTGTTCTGGAATTTGGGTGATACTGGGACAAAAAAGTTATCTTTTTGAGTTCTCTTAAAATAGCCGCATTCAGGTAACTGTCAAAATGGATCCTTTTGAAGACTCGTATGGTAGGAATTGTCATTCACCACCATCTTGGATAGAGGAAGGAGAGATATATATTATTAGACCACCTCGAATATAGGATATGATTGAGAAGGTCCACCTATCAAAAAATGTCATGTTTATAGCACAATCTTGAAAGAATTCATATGCCAATAAAAGATGAAAAAATATTGAGTTTTTCGTCAGAGACTTTGTTTTATTTTGAGTCGCACCTAGGTATGTCCATAAATGTATTCTTATGTATGGAATTATCTAAATGAGGCTAACTAGACATTTAATGATTAAGAAATTGATTGAACTGGTGGCTTAGCAGCTATCACTTCATGAGAGATACCAGTAAATGGGTGATGTATAACATGTATCTCAGTTTCACTAGTGCTATCTAGACAAAACGTATGTTTTCAATCCTTATGAAAATGAGCTGGATGTAGATTCTTTCTTTGAGGAGTATCCCTTGTTTATTTTTTAATGGATTAGGATCAAATTTTAGGGATGGTAAATTCCTAGAGTAACGGTGTTATCGAAGCATGGTAGAGTACAGGACGAGACCTGGAAATGGGAAGCTGAAATACAAGATCAGTGATAAGAAATCATTTCTAGTGATACATCATTACTCTAAGAAGGTCAACCCATTGAATAAATTATTTATGTAGGGGAGGTTGAATCAACCATTCCATTGACGAAGAGAGGGATTTTGTTTTTTAAATTTCAATCCATCATATAATCATGTTAAACGTTTACTATGTCATAACGAAGGTCCCATGATCATCCAGGGCTTATTCAGACAAGAGATCATTAATATTGTGTAAATAACAATGCCGCATTGTTAGAGAAAAACATGTAGCCCATGACACACTATTAAATTTAACCATTTGAGACAAAATAGTGTTGTGATAGGAGATGCATGGTTTTTTAAACCATAAGAGTCTAGGTGTATGACCATGATATATTAAGTGGTTTTGACTATGGGGGATTTCATGGTATTAAAAAAGTTCAAAAAAATTTGCACTTTAACCACGCTTGGAAAATCCATAGGCATTGTCTTGTACATAGTTTGTGCAATGTTTACAAAACCATGAACCTAAAACATCAGACGTTATATTTTGATTGAAATTAAAAAATAACCTAATTATATATATTTTCCCTTTATTCATCATTATTCATTCTCCAGTGGCTGTTTTTATGTTTCCTCTCCCATGGGCTTCCGAAACCTCTCAATCAATAAATCTTGTAACTCCAATATTCAATATACAACTCATGATCTGTTGGAGGAATCCAATTCATTAAGTTGAGAAATTGAATCCTCTCCCCACTATAAATTTTTATTTTTGAAACCATCATTCTACTTAGGTGAAGGATTGTTTCAGGGCATTAGAATGTTTCATTTATATCATCGAACATACTCTAAATATGATTCTGATATCATGTTAGGAGTCATATTATACCATGCAGTTGGTGGTCTTTCTATTTTCCCCATGTGTTTTGATGTCTCTTACCAATTTAATTGATCCACTTTGTGGATTTTTTCATGAGCCCCCATTTTAGTTACATATTCATATCAAATATAGTGTCATTCTATGATACACATCCCATGATCCTTGTTTAGTTTTTTTGAGAATGTTGACCACACATATGAAAAAACCTTATGTGCGATATATTCAAATACGACAGTGAGCATAATTGTTTTAAATTCCAGGAACACTAATGTATCTTCCCAATTGGTACATAAATGTATTTTTCATTGTAACAAAAATAGTTTATAAACTGAAGCCAATTTTTAAGGTTTTATGCTAACTTATTAATGGAATTTCTTATATAGGACATTTACAACATAACAATTACACCTTCCATGTGACTCCTTGAGCCTTATAAATTGATCAGCCTTGCATTTAATAAATTGATTAGAAATTATTAAATATTAATGATTTTTAATTATTGTTTTCCTCTTCATAATTAAATTAGGTGTATTATACTGATTTGAACTATAATGAATTAATGATAAAAGATTTAACATTTTTCATGAAATGTAATAAATTGAATTATATAGCCATGTTTATAATAATATTTATAAATGATATTGTATGGGAGGTAATTCCTCCTGACAATATATGTAAATGTGATTATTCATTATTCATATATTTAGTCTTGGTGAATAGAACAGATGAGATGTATTTCTTCATAGTAAATTTTATACATATTATTATACATTTTTATTGGTTGTGGTATGATGGTAAAAATTATGTTGATAATGATGTCATAAGTCTTCCTTACATTGGGTGTTGACCAAGATGGGTCACCCCATTGAAACTAGTTGGATGTTGGAACTGACACACATCCTCCCAATTAGAGTGATGAAAATTATCATAACCCACTCCCACAAGGTGTACCCCTCTAGGGCCAGCAATGAGAGAAGGGAGATAATGACCCCCCAAGTCCCATGTCATGTAGGCCTCGAGATGGTGACTGGAACTGAGGGTATAGTAAACACACAGATGAGAGGCATTACCCTCTAAGAGAACATGTGAGAAAGTGATAAATAAGATAGACACTAACCAACTCCAGAACATACTGACATATAAATGAAAACCCATGTGCACATATGTAATCTCATGAAAAACTACTACAACTGGACGGGGAAAACTGCAAGTAACAATAATAAAGTAAAAACACCAGCAACCACTATCCCGAATAGCTCATGCGACCCTAAGCTAGTGGAAACTAGCATGATCTCAAACCTTCTCTATGATACCTACAATGATTTGTATACACATAGGGTGAGTAAAAATTTATAATTAGTTGGATCCTACATGGGGACACTCCTGAAAAAGTAAAGAATGCATTCTAAAGTAAAATGAATAAAAATTTAAACTAACTCATCACCTAAACAGGTATACTAAGTTCTGAGCCTCACCATGGCTACTCTAACCAAGTAACACATTCAAGACTAAAAAATATAATAAAAAATATCAATGGTACCCCACTACTTCTTCCCCACTAGTTTTCCACTTTTCCCTAGTGTCGCATGTCCTAAGTATCTCTCTCCAAAAAAAGACTTGCCCGCAGACATTTGAGCGAAGCACCACAACCTGCATCTTATGAAACCACACCACCACATCCATACAATAAAGTAACCAGGTAGTTATTGTGAGCTACCACAACTCTCATAACATGTATCATACGTCGTTTATTAAACAAAAAAGCCATTATAACGCACACAACATGTAAGGATCCTCAAGCCATCATAGCCTATACATGTTTGTAGTCACCACAAAATGAGTTCCATTCACTTTTACGTAGAGTTATGATATGATTCTCACATAGAAAACAAATGCAATGTATGTGTAAAGGTGATTTTACAAGGAAAAATGATGATGTAGGATAGATTTCTATGTGTCAAAATACTACTCCATACTAATGGATAAATGGACTGATTTCCTTATCCCGGAGTACGCATTGGATTCCCAAGATCAGTGATGGAAAGGTGTCATCAAATTCAATTCAATATATGAGTTTTATCAAAGAATAATTTCTGTATTTACAATATAAAGAAGTGTATATATATTTAAGACCATCAATTTTACTGTTCATGGAGCCCAGACAGGGTTACAAATCCTAATTTATGGCACTCGGAAGATGGATAAAATTTTACAATGAGGACAAAAGTGAGGGAACTACGTGAAGGACCTACACGGGTGACCTTCGCGGAGAACATGTGTGGAATAATAATTCTTTCACCCCTACACGGAATACCTATGAGGATGAACTGTGCAGAGGACCTACACTGACCAACTCCCTTAATCCAGGTCCCCTCTTTGCCCATTAATAGGACCCTTGGGCTGCCAATTTCAAAATTTAAAAAGTTGGAAAAATTCCCAAAGCTCCCATTACGTAGATGATTATCCAAGATCACCCAACTGGTCTCTGTTATGTCTCTAAAACAAGGTATTATATATAATTAAATGGGTTAATATGGTTCAATGTCCCATCAAGGTCTAGAACATATGGAGTTGTGCAGAGCACCTGTGCGGTGCACCTCCGTGCCACATATACACAGAGGACCTACGCGGGGGGGGGGGGGGGGGGCTACATGGAGAACCTACATGAGTCGCCTTGGAGGAGAACCTATGCAATCCCATTGGACCATAATGCGGGGCCAGTACCCCCCTCATTCCATGCTTGATATCATAGCGGGGCTGTTGTCCTAGCCCTTCGGCCTGGTCCCTTCACTTCCATCACTGGCCCACATGACAAATGGAGAGTCGCACTGCGATCTTTTAAAATCCAGTCAAAGGAATTTTCCATTGCTCCCTTTAGGTGGACATACTTCCAACCTTGGAATACCATGATCTGAGACACCCCATCACACTCAATGAAGTGCTTTTAGTTGACTTACTCTTCTTGGTTCCTTTCACATGTTACGAGTTTGGACTATCCTTATTGATTCCTCGAGTACCTTGTGTCGATACAATCCTAAAGAAACTCCTCAAACCTCATTAGTTGAAATCTTTTCTAGGTTAGGAATCAAATGGGCTTCTTCCTTAGGAGTAATCCCTAAAAAATTTGAAATGGGCATCATCATTAGGAGTAATCTCCAACAAATATTAAATGGGAATCCTCAATTGGAGTAATCCCCAAAAAATTCCCATGGGCATCCTCTTTATCAGTTATCCCCGACCAATATCAACTGGGAAGCAATCCTGGTATAAGCCCCTCACCTTCACCCCTTCTTACTAACATAGGACCCTTGTCCAATGTAAATAGAATAGGGGGAAGGCATGTCGCCTCACCCACTTTCACGGTTGATGCTCCCAATTCCATCAGCAGAGGAGGAAAACTGTGAAGTGTCATTGTAGAATCTTTCACAACCCCTTTTTTCTCACACCGAGAATGACACCCGTGGGATGAGATATACATGATGTTTACAAAATATGCAAAAACATTCATTCAGAAGGAACTATTAGAACTATGATTCCTTTTCATAACATGATATGTAGGCAGCCTGTTCTACTCCAAAGCTCACTGGATATCCTCCTCATGAATCTAAAAATTATTGCACCAATTTGGGAATCCTCCTTATGAAATAAGACCCAAATTTAATCCTAAAATAATCATGGAATTCTTTTTAGGATGTAATCCCAAAATCATCTTTCTCTAAGGACTATACTCTCCTATGAGAATCATTGAACTATGTGGGATTTGATTTCTATACATATGGGATACGTAGGAAGCCACCTTGAGGTAAAAACCCAACACATCAAATCAACATTGTTCTCAATGGTCCCTATTCCCAATAGGCTATGATCATACTTGGTAACCTATATCCTTTCTAATGCTCCTTGGGCAACATCAGCATAAGTCCCACACTAAGCTTGAACATAGCACCATCCGCTTAGAGGTCCTTATCAAAATTCCTTAAGAGGAATAATGTTTCCTATTAAGTGGCACCGAACTACAAGGGTTTTGATTCCATTCACAAGGTTATGTATGTATCTCATTTTATGAGTATGGTACCAACATTAAATCAATCTTTTGTCTCCCTGGATAACAATAAATTCTAGAGTTCCCCATTTAGTGGCTTAAAAACTAGTATCATCATAACAATGATTAAAAGAATTTTTTTTAAAAAGTGATTGTAAATTCCCATGGATATATATGATATACTGGGTAAATTATTACGGATTAATAAAAATGATTTTAATTTTACAAAGACAGTGTCGGAGTAGACTATAATTCACCCCAAATGTGTGTGATTAGTCTGACCTCCCATCCTCTCCACCAATGCATGTTCTTATGTAGCGTAATGTTTAAAATATAATGAAAACCTGCCTCGGGAAAGAAGGTAATATTTGGATAAATAACTATTGGAAGTTTCCAGTTCCATGAATAAATCCAATGGAAACTGCCTGGAAACAGTGATTCTTAATTCTAGAATGCACATTTGAGGGAACTACGAAACTACATTACACATATAGTTGTCCATAAGACACTATATCTAGAGTATATGTGTGTGAATAAACAGAAGCCGTTACAGCCCTCAACACACATATATGGGGAAAACTAACTATTTCACCTACCGGTACATGTAACTACCAAGGGAAGAGAGTGGGGCCAAAGGGGGTATTCATCCATCCATCCACCCACCATAATGTTGGGAAAAACACCCTCAGGGCATAGAATCCTTCGGGTGTAATTTTCCCAAACTGAAGGGGTGGTGTAGTGTATAGAAACCCAAAATGTAAAGAATATACTATAGCTCAGAAACACACTATGGGAATAACCTAGTCTTAGACACAACTCCAGCTAACATATCTCGGACTCCAGGATGCTACTTCTAAGACTAGGAATCCTATAAATACACATCAATTTAAAGAGATTAATTACATTAATTCTTTACTTTTTTATTAGTTTTAATTTACGTTAATTAATTATTCAAAAATAATTTAACCATCAATAATTACACATTAAATTTCATTAGCGTCACAACCAAAGTGCAATGTTCCTTTAAATTGAATCCTTAGCATTGCATCCCAATAGGATCCAACCACTTGGGTTAACATCATTTATTAACTACATTATTATTTTCTCATATACCTAGGGATACTAGAAAAATTTTCTATACTACTAAACACAAGGGGGCTCAACACATCGAGTAGATGAACTACTCATCGTGTCTTTGTCACTTAATGAAAGGGTGTATACCCATCCTCCCTTTTGAGTAGCTAAAAATATATAACATTTATCTATGACTCACGTTCCCAGGACACTCCATCATGTTGTCGTGTCACTAGAAACACAAACCAAGGGAATAGAATGCCCAAACAACACCTTCTCTTTGCAGTCTTGGATCTCAATAGGTCACTCCTCAATGGTCGCATCATCATCCACATCGATATCTCCCAAATATATTATGTTAGAGTCATCATGATGATAACGAAGGAGCCATGATACATTGAAAACATCACGTATCTGACTCATCTATAAGGGAAGTTCTTCTCGATATGCCACATCTTTAACACGAGCTAACATATCAAAAGGCCAAACAGACCTAGGAGAAAGCATACCACCAAAACCAATCCTTCGCTACCCATGATGGGGAGTCACCTTCATAAACATGTGATCCACAACATCAATCTTTAAGGGTATCCTCCTTTGATCGACATATGATTTATGAAAATCATGTGCTGTCTTCATCCTCTCATGACTCCCTAGATCCATATCTGATGCATTCTACACTTGTTCATGTTCTAGAATTGATGACTCTCTGATCCTAGTCCAGAGAAATGACGAACAGAATGGTCAGCCTGAGAAGCCTTCAAATATTGCTATATCGATGGTGGAGTAAAAACTATTGTTGTAAGAAATCTCCACCTGGGGTAAGAGCCTCATCCATGAACATCCAACATCCAGGACAATGAGGTGTAACATGTCTTTAAGAGTCTGGATAGATTGTTATGTCTGACCGTCTATTTGAGGATGAAAATTAGTGGTAAGGCATAACTGAGAACCAAAATCATGCATGATAATTATCGACACCTTGTAGGTAAAATTTTGGTTCTCGATAAAAAATGATCATCCTTCGGGATCCATGAAGTCTCACCACCTCCTCCAGATACTACCTCGACATAATGTCCACTGAGAAAAACCCCTTGATTATCGTGAAGTGGGAAGATTTTGTTAAAGGATCCACTATGACGAAAATATTATCATTTCTTCCATTAGTTCGAGGTAAACCCGTAAAAAAGTCCATTGAGAGGTCCTCCTTCTTCCATTAATGAACATATAATGGCAAGAGAAAAATCCAAGAACATAGTGTTCGACCTTCAGCTTCTAACAGACCAAACATTGAGACACAAAATCTGCAACCACGAGATTCCGCCTAGGAAACCAAAACTGGCTCCTCAATGCTAGGTACATCTTTTTTCACACTAAGGTGCACCACAAAAGGAGAAATATGGAACTCTCTAAGGACCATCTCACGCATCACCAAAGGAACAAATATCCATCCATGATACGACACTAAGTGTTGTTCATCCTCAAACAAACCATTCAGGGCCTCACCAAAAACAAATCGGTCTCTCTTGACCTCAACCTCTCAATCCCCAAACTGGGACTCTTCCACCATCTACACTAGAGATGAATGCTCCATCATCTGAAAAAGAAAACCTCTACCACCAACTTCTCCCATACCATGATGTAATGCAGACAGTTCTTCCATTACTCTCCATGAGTCACCATATTCTCACACTACCTCACCGCGTGACTTCCAACTCATCACATCAACTACAAAATTCCACATTCCAGTTGTATATGATATGTTGATGTTGAATTCATGTATAAACTCCATCAATGTATGCTGTTGTAAATTCAAGTAACGCTGGGAGAAAACATACTTCATGATTTTTTGACCGGTGAAAACCAAAATGCTCCAACCAATGAGGTAATGTCTTTACAACACCAGAGAAAACACTACGACTGCCAAATCAAAGATCTTATGTGACATAGTTACATTCATGGGGATATAACTTCCATGAAACTTAAAAAACAACTGATCTCTAGTTCATCACAACTCCACCTAACCCTCGATGTGAATAATCAGGGAAAACATCAAACTAAACTCCCTCTACTAGAAGAAATAGAACTGGAGAACTTACTAACATATCCATTAGATACAGGAATGATTGATGACATAGATCAGTCCATATGAACACCTAATCCTTCCTAGTCAATGTTTTCAGAGGAGTCACAACTCAAAAGAAATTGGTTACAGACCTTATGTAGTATCTATTGAGCCCACGTATTCATCGCACCTCTGACAAAATCTTGGGGGCTTACCAAGACACAAAATCGTATATCATCGATGGATCCATAGATACTCCCTGATGAGGAACCACATGCCCCATGAAATGGATTTCTTGAGAAAAAAACTCATACTTTGACAACTACCCAAACTGTTGTTGTAGATAAAGAACTCACAAAATAGCATGAATATTCTCTGGAATCTCTTCTTCAAATATAGAGTACACAGGGATGTCGTTGATGAAAGCTAAAACAAACTTATATAGGAACTCCCAAAACATAGCGTTCATCAATCCCATGAACACATCTAGAGAATTTGTCACTTCAAATGACATTACAATGAACTCATAATGCCCATGATGACAACATAATGTTGTCTTCAGAATACCCTCGTCCTTCACATGCATATGATGATATCCTGAATGAAATTCAATATTTGAGAACCAACTTTCACCCTACAGTTTATTATATAAATCATCAATATATGTAAGAGGATGTGATTCATTATTGTCTCTTTGTTTAAGCGGCGATAATCGACACACATCCGCAAACTACAGTTATCCTTCTACACGAACAAAACATGTGCATCCCTTGGTGACAACCTCAGCCTAACAAAACCACACTACAACAAACCATCAAGCTATATACATATCTCTCATTATATAGAAGGGGTAATCCAATATGAAGACATAAATATAGGATATGCTCCTTGTTTTAGCTCGATCCAAAACTCAATTTCCCGTCAAGGAGGTAATTCTACAACCTATTATGGAATGAAATCAATGTACTCTTCTACGAACAAAATAAATCACTATTTTTTAACATATAATGAACAAAAAATTATCTCAACCATCATGGCTGATAAGGAAAGAACAATCCTATGACTTATCTGAGGGTCTCACTCACCAACGAACACCACTGGCTCTGCATCCGCATCGAAGAACACAACCTGCCTCTTGAAGATATACACATTATCCTGCAGTATATACAAACATTACATGAAAAAAAAGATATCATTTGGTTATATTTGTAAATGTAAGAAATCTCCCCATAAGCGATGGTTCCCCAAAACTAGCTCACATTCTCTAAATACTTCAAACCAATTGGCTCAGCCTCCAACTCATATAGTCAACGCCAAGGGCACTAGAATCATCTGTAACTCAAGTACCACTTCATGGAAAAGGGTAGGTGATATAAAAGAGTGTGTTTCTCATTAATCAACCAATGAATACTACAAGTTAGAAAACAATTATAGGGTACCTCGAATGACGTCTAACTCGCATGGAGTTGGAAACACTAAATCATTAAGTTATCCCAAATATCTTACACAACCTCTCTGACCCTGATGAGGACCACCACCATGGTCATGGTATACTCTATAAGGATGGGGTGGATCACTAGGATTTCCTCTGCATACCCCATCTACCATCTAATGATATAAATCAGGTGAAACCTGCAACTACTTCATGTGATAGAACATCCTCAAAGGAGGAACTTGGATCGGAACACCTAGTGCATTATGACTGCTTTGAAAGGTTAGGAACTTTCACTACAAATGACCCTGAGCACCATTAGAAAAACATGAACCTGATTTATTGGACTAAGCCTAAGATCTATTGTCTCTGGAGAAAAAATATGCAGAGGGTTAGGACCTACACCCAGCTAAATGGAAACAACTCTTCCATGAAAATCGTGAACCCCAGACCACATCTCAGCTTCGTGAAGAACCATGACAGCTCCCCGCTCATGATGACCTGGTTCTATCCAATCACCTCTAGACAACCTCTACCCTCACCAGCGCATCATGATATGTCTGTAGCATAAATGGGGTGAACTAACGCTAGATCCTTGGACGGAAAGTCTCAATGAAATGCCTCACACTAGCCTCCCCATATAGTGAATGGTCCATAGCATATTTTAAAAGTTTCATGAAATGGATTCCAAACTCCTTTACACTTGAGATCCCTTGTTGAATGGTAAAAATATCCTAGATACTGGACACCTTCGTAGTCGAAAAAGAAACTCGACTATAAACTTGTCTCGAAACTCCTCCCATGAAATTGCTGACTCATCACAATCCCTGAGGAACAAGAACCACCACTATCTCTCTACACCACACAACATCGTCACAACCATGGACACCCAATGCTCTTTTTCATCATGGATCAAATTGAAGTATATATCAACATCCTCCAACCAGTATTCCTTGACATCATCTGAAAAAAAGCCTTCATACTTCTACATAATCTGGCACTGAAACTCTTGGAGTGTCCACCTCCACGTGTCACCGTCATCAACTTCTACCCTATGACGATATGCTGGAACAACCTTCTGGATATATTTTTGGCGATCTTAATGAGGACGTCGACAAGGAGCCAGACATATAAAATAAA
The DNA here is from genome assembly GCA_963277665.1 of Viscum album. Lineage (NCBI taxonomy): Eukaryota > Viridiplantae > Streptophyta > Magnoliopsida > Santalales > Viscaceae > Viscum > Viscum album. Next base: position 298,147 of record CAUJRU010000357.1, on the reverse strand, counting down.
CAATAGTTATAGATCATAATCCTGGAATATGGATGACTCTATATTATTTAATTAGTTGTTTTTTAATTCATTTTCGGTTAACCTATTCCAAGGTCTACCCATTCAAACACTGGCGCAAAGAAGAATGATGCATGATCCTTTCCTAGGACTCTACCTTGATACTAGTATCAACTCATTTAGTAACCATTGTAAACATAAAGGTCTCTACATCAGATCATAGGGGGCCTTAAACTCTTATATATCACATGGTATCTAATTTTTACATCAGATTATAAACATGACTAACAGTGTTGCCATACCAACCAATGCAACCTCACATGTGCCTATCTCCAAACTCCATTCTATCCCTCAACATGGACACTGATACCAATATTTCACATCCCCCTCCCTACAAGTTGTAACCCTCCTAGGATGGCAATGTGAGAAGGTATATAATTATTCCTTGAGTCTCGCCTTTGGTAGGCCTCAAGTTGGTGACTTTCACTGACAGTATGGTAAACATAGAGATGTGAGGCATTACCCTCTAAGAGAACACATGTGAAAGAGAGAGATAAGATAAAAAACAACCAACTATAACTCAGACTGAATTAATAATTAAAACCCAAGTGCACAAATTTAATGTCACGCAACACTACTACAATTGGAAGGGGAAAACTACAAGTACCGAAAAAATTTGAAAATAACAACAACCGCAAGCCCGAACAGCTCCTACAACTCCAATCTTGTAGAAATTATCTTGATATAAAACATTATCTAAGTGAATAGAAAAATAGTTTATAAACACATAGGGTGAGTATAATAGTATACTCATTAGGATCCTTCATGGGGATGCTCTTACAAATGTTACGAAAGCATGATAAAACACAGTGAACAACAAGTGAAACTAACTCATCACCTAAACAAAATTAATATGTTCCCAAACACACCATGGATACTATCACCAAGTAATGCATACAATAGAATATAATTTAATAAAGAATATTATGGGCACCCCGCTACTACTTCCCCATTGGTTTGTCAATTTTCCCAAATGTCACACGTCCTAATGATCTCTTTCCAAAAAAAGGATTTCCTACAGAAACCTAGGTGAAGCACCACAAAATACAATCCATGAAACCACTCCACCACATCCACACAAGAATATAACTAGGAAGTTTCTTTGATCCACCACAACATCCATAACGTGTATCATATGTCGAGTATTAATCCTAAATCCATTATAGCCCATACACAGAGTAAGGATCCCCAAACCAATACTGCTTATACATATTACACCTATAAAGGTCCATAGGAAATTATATCCAAAATATGTGTGTGTTAATAACAACAAGCAATTACAACCCTCTACAAACATATATGGTGAAAATTAACCATTGTACCTAATCGAAAAAGAAACTTCCTAGAGAAGAACCCAAGGCCAAAGAGGGAAGTCATCCATCCATTCTCCAATCATAATGTTATGGAAAACACCCACCATGGATCAGAATCTTTAAGGTTTTAGTTTCCCTAACTAACAGGGTTGAGTGGAGTATAGAAAAACAAAAATTACTAAATATAAAATAGCATACAACCACACTATTGGCCTAACATGGTCTTAGACACAACTACATATAATGTCTCCTGGAATCCTAACTGCCACTTTTAATACTACGTATCCTATTAGTACATAACCATTTAAAGAGTTTAATTACATTACATCATTCCATTTTTATCAATGTCACATTATCATAATTAATTATTTAAACCTAATTTATCAATCAATACTTCCACATTAAATTTCATTAGCATTTCACCAAATGTCCACTGTCCCTTTAAATCTGACCTGCAACAATGCATCCTAGCATGCTCCGACCCCATGGGATAAAATCATTTATTAAATCATTTATTAACGATATTATTACTTTCCCATATTCCTAGTCATTTTAGAAAAACATTATCAGCTACTAAACAAATGGGGGATCAACTCGGCGAGTAGATGATCTACCCATCAGGCTATTGCCGCCTATAGCAAGAGCGTAGACCCATCCTCGCTTTGAGAAGCTAAACATAGAATGCACGTGGAATACATGATGCATCTTCGACCCTTTAGGGAGTTGGGTAAGCATGTCCAACAACCTTGAGATGTGGGGAATGTAATGTTGATAAACAACCAATAAGAATCAGTTAGAATCCAAAAAATCACATCCAAACCATTTCATCATCCCTCGTGTCCTCCCTGACACCCACATGTATTACCTGATGTATCTCGCCACTCTAGGTGTCAACTGCTGCCACAACCAATAGGCCTCTATTCCCCCACATATCACAATAGCCATCCAGGCTCAAAGAACAACAATAGAATTAGGGATAAAAACATCATATCAAATGGGATATTAGACATTAAACAATCATTAGGGTAACATCTAACCCTACAAGGAATTCTCTTTTATCAAACAACCATTTATTTATTCCATCTATGAATAACCATTTTATTATTCCAAGGTTCCAAATTCAGGAAACCTAATAGGTATGGTATCAAAAATAATTATACATGTTTACTACACCAATTTTATTAACATCAAATTACAACATGAGGAACCATATTCATTTACATTCCTCAGTATCTTTATCCAAACAATTATCAATTATTTTCGGCATTTCGTTCCTTACTAATATCAATAGAGAACGAATAATATGATCAAGAAATAATAGGAATCACACAATCTAGAAAAACTATATACAGTATCATATGATTGATATCAATTTATTTATCCAATTAAAATATTTCTTATACCAATTACATTGTGATCTAATGGGATAAAAGATTATAACTATAAAGTTGTACAGTAAAGAAATTAAAAGCAAAAGATCCCCTACATAAAATAGTTCTAGACCTTTGTTATTCGAGAATGAGACACACAATGGATTACGATCTCCTCCCCTATGAAAACTATATCCTCCCGAGGATCCAAAGACACCACCTCATCGGCCAACACTCAAGAAAACCTCAATCGGTACAAGGGGTAAAAGTCAATAAAAAGGGAAAAGCGATTGAAGTAGATGAATAAGAAATAATAATGATAGATCATACCTTATATTGATCCCTGATTGATATTTAATTGTTTTATCAAAAAAAGGAAGGAAAAATTCTATGATGAAAGTTTGATTGCACAACTCTTACAGGAAGGAATGGGATGTTCAAGCATCTCACAGCTGAGAAAATAGAGGAACAACTATAGGGGAAAATATATTATCCCTTAGAAATATTTAATAGTGTAATGGTTTAAGATACACTGGGTTTTCCATTAAAAGATGATCACATTAAACCACACAATTTAACAAAGTAAAAACATCTCATTCCTTTGGAGAAATTGATATAAAAGTTATGACATTTTAATCAGCCTTAGAGTTCTTAAACAAAGTCTTTTAATGCATTTTATGTAAATTGAAACATTTCAGGGGAAAAATGTCGGAAGCTGGAAACACCATTCCTGAACATGAAATTTGGCATAGCAAAAACACTATTCATGAACCTCATTGTTGGAACCTCACTGATCTAGAAACCCTATTCATGAATCTCATGGTTTGAACCTCACCATATTGGAAACATTGTTTATAAACACAAAATATGGAAAAGAATAACGATAAATATTGAAACCTCACCATTATGGAAACACTGTTTATGAACTCAAAATTTATCCATGGAGAAAGGTAATAGTTGTATCATCACCATTCTAGAAACATTTTTCATGTAATCAATATTTATCAAATTTAAATGTTTAATGATGGAACCTCAACGTTCTAGAAACATTGTTCATGATCTCAAAATTTGAAAAATGATGAAGGTCACAGTTGGAATCTAACCATTGCACAATTCACAAGAAGGTTACCAATGACACTATTCACCTAGGGTTACTAATGCACTCTTCACATAAGGTCACCATTTCACTATTCACATAAGGTTACCGATAACAGTGTTCACAGAAGGTCTTTGATGCCACTGTTCACATAAGGCCATCGATGTAACTGATCACATATGGTCACGATTTCACTATTCAAATAAGGATACTAATGACACTATTCATAGAAGGTAACTGAAAATAGTGTTCACATAAGGTCACAGATTTCACTTTTCAATTAGGTCACCGTTGCACTGTTCATAGAAGGTTACTGATGAACTGTTCACAACGGGCTACCATTGGATCTATTCCACGATGGAACTTTTAATTGAAATGTAATTTTGGAAATGTATTTTAGATATGTCCTCTTGACCTTTAAAAACTCCTTAAAAACCTAATTTTCACCAAGGAGTAGACCATATAGGTCCATGCCTTTACCAACATGTTGTCACTCTCACCATCTAGAGCGAAGATCAGGACTTCTCCCAGTCATCATGAGTTTCTGGATAGGTACCCAATTGTTTGACATATATGATCATTAAAATGTTGTTGGATATAACACCCAATGTTTTAATGGATAATTTTTTTTAATAAATAAACATTTTCATTTATATCTTGAAATGCACTAAGTCAGTCATTTCTTTCATAGTAAATAGACATGACGCATGTGACACGCAACACCAAGTTTGCATAAGATACACACAACACTAAGTATATATTTTGTTCAATGTATAAAATAACTATGTTTGGATTATGTTATATATAACACCAATGGAAGATTTCATTAGATGCAAAAATGACATGGATTTCATTACAGACCAAAGTGACCTTCCTCGATATGTGATACTGTATGCAATACCAGGTTTCACTAAAAAAATATATTACTAAATTTTATATAAACAAGATGTTATGAATAACATTGATTTTTTTTATTTTATATGACATTAACATTTATCTTATATATTTTTTAGACATGATATTTGAACAAATTAAATTTATCAGAAAAAAGAATATTTTCTTTTAAAATGTAGTTTTTCCACCTATTGGTGGCACACACATTTTAAATCCAATTTTTAAAACGTTTATATATTTTTTGTGAACAAATTAAATAATAATTTGCAAGATTGAAATTAAAATTTACTATGGTTTAATTTTTGGTTTTATTATAATAAAATTCATATTTTAATCAATAATGAAAAATAAATAAAATTTAATTCAAAACGGTCTTTTCATAAAATTTATTTATATAGCCAGATTAATATTTTAATTACTTTCAAAGTGTAATTTTATTATGTTATTTTAATTTAATTCAATTTTGGTCATTGGATGTAATTTCACATTTAAATTTCAGATGAAAACATGTTAAACATTTGATATTTTTTACTTCTTAAAAACCAGCTTTCTGGTTTTGACAAAGTGAATAAATTTGAAATTAATTTTGTCCAATTTTAGCTTTTGAATTTATAAAAATGTATTCCTTATATTGAATTAAATGGTCCAAAATGTGTAAATAGGTACCATTTATTTTTTGGCATTATGAATATTAAAATTATTAGTTATTTGTATTCACCATGGTTAAATGGTTAAGCATGTAAATAAGCAAAATAAATAAAATTACAATAATATAAACACATCATAAAATGTTTCCTAAACCTATTAGATGAGATATGTATTATAATGAACACCATTGGGTTGATTTTAAGTCCCCATTGAGTCACATGGGTGTGATAATGACCTTTTAGAATTTTTAATTTAAATTAAAGGGAACTATAGCATAAACTTGTATGTTTTATTGAAAAAAATAATATAGGGTTATTAAATTGATTTATTTGACAATAAATTCAAATTATATAGATAAATGATTTTATACATCGTGGTATAATATATATAATTTTTTTACATTAAATAAATAAATTTATTTTTCACACAATAATGATTCATTGAATACCTTACTAATTTATGATTCAAATAAATGATATTATAAATATTAAAATAAATATAATATTAACATTAGGATGTCATCCACAATATTTTTTGATTAATATGACTTTTCATATTGGTGTAAATATAGTTTTTTTAAATTAATATAGTTTTTATGACTGAAAAATAAATTAATAAATAGTGTCAAAATTGATTTAAATGTGTTTTTAAAACAAATACAATTTTATTAAATGATATAGCATTCTTAAAAATAAAAAATTCGGTCAACTGACTTATATAATCTTAATTTTTTATTAACGATCAGATTTTGGTTCTCTTTTCATTTTATAGTAACTATAGTAACCATATATTAAGAAAATTCCAGAAGACATGCTAAGAGTTAATGTTTTTAAATGTTGGTTAAAGATAAATGATAAGGTTATTTTTTTGACCTAAACAAGTCTAGAAACCATTTTTTTAGTGTATTGAGACTCATATTAAACATATATTTGAAATAAATGAGTTTGGAGTCATTAGACACTGGAAATATATTTATGATTAATTAATATTTAAAAACCTTCAGAAAGTGCATCTTACCTCTCCTACAAAAGGGCACTCATACTGCTCCATTATTCACACATCTAATGACCATTGGATCAGCCAGACACTTCAAAAATCTTCTCTCAACCTCCCTAAATTCTTCTTAGATGAAATACATTTGAAATAATGTCATCCTTCAGAGGCCTCCTATAAAAATACGAAATAGATACTTGAAATAGCGGTAATGAATTATCACCACATTCCAAATCATTTTCTTCATATACTTCATCTTATCATTTTTTCCATACATAATCATACAATACTTTATCTTATAAATGATTTTATGTTATTATACTTATGGTAAAACCTTAAACCTCTATTTATTCATCCTATGAATAACAATACAACCATGTGTTCTTACGTACGAATTTCTGTCACCCCATCATGGTTTAATTTCTCATTTAATAATACTAAATTATGACTGGTATAATAATGAGTATAATCGAATTAAATAATAAATAAATAATTATTTTAGTCATTATTATTTATATAAAATCCAATTCCATTCTGGTTAACCACTAATTGAATGATATCATCGCTCATGCATTCGTACGGCTTAAGGTCTCCACGATGTGATGAGATTCATTCTCCATGTTAACTATAAAAGTTTGATTTTAAATTATATATAATTAATAAGAAATAAATATACAACATAATAATTATAAATATATATATATATTTACCATTTAATTTAATTCATTCAATTCACTATGGAACTGGAAACAACGTTCTTGAGTACATACAACCTACCATCTCCATGTACAATGTAATCTATTTCATTTATCAATCTCTAATATATAATCATATAATGAATATTAATTATATATAAATCATTTTTTACATTATGGAATTATAAAAATAATGATCTATGTAATATGATAATGCATAGAAATTCAAAAAACATACAATATATAATATGATTATTACCCAAAATATTTCTTTAAAATGAAATTGATAAATAAATGGATAATATAAAGTCATAAGTAAATCATATATGATATACTACACATTATTTTAGGTCAATTACATGTTAATATGATGTTAAACCCACTATATAAGAATTTCGGACACATACGTAAGAAACCAGACCTCTGGTAAGGGATAATTTCGAAATCTCATTGGTATCATAGATTTCTTATACATTAGTATTTACTAGGCTATATTTGTCATCTACATCCCCAATTACAAATTATATGTAATATTATTTATATTCATCTTAAATTATTCTATCTCAAATTTACCCACTAGTGAATATTTATTAAAGGGTATTGAGTGAATATTTATTTCATTTTCTATATGAGATACATTTTGAATCTTCTGACAAAATTATGAGGAGAATGCAATTTAACTTATAATGAATGTATGTATTTTTTATTGTTTCATGAATCCTTATTTTCATGATGAATATCAAATTTATTTTCCATATAAGTTGAAAAATGATTTTGTTTGTATACATTTTATTACATTGATTTTAGTGTTTATTTAATGAATATATTTTTAGGAAATTCATTTATTTTTTATGAATTATGATAGAATGATGTTTACAAAATCAATTTTATTTCATGGATTATGCTATGATGAATGATTTATGATTTTTTGGAACACGTGAGAATGATTTCGTTATGAGTTGGGTGGGACATATATCTCCCTTATATGTATTAGCTAATGATTAATATCTCATTATATAGACAATAATGTGACAAAAAGTAAGTCTGGTTCAATAATACAGGGTTAGAGTGACAAAAAATGATTAGTAGGAGATTGTTTGAAAAAAAGTATACCTGATTCAGTAATTGACTTTTTCCTCTATGATGGTTTAGGAAGAAATGCCTTTCTTACTATAGAAATTATATTATGTACTTTTTTTTCCAAAATTCCATGTTTTATGTGAATTCTATATTATCATTGTTAATATTCCTTAATGATATTTCCCTTACATAATGACAGGATATATTTCTTGACTCCATATTTTAATATTCAAAATTAATGTTCATGTTTTTACTTTATTACGTTTATCTATTATTTTATGTTGTTCTATTTTACCCTTATTTTTTATTTTATCTGACCCCATTTCATATTTATTTTCCCCTATTATTTGAAGAATGGAATTATGTAAGATATGTTAAGAAGTGGTTCTGGTTATAAAAGTTAAATAAAGAGATGTCGTAGATGTTTCATTAACTGGTGGTTTTTGTTTTCCAATATAAAAAGGAACTAAACTAAAATATTATTTGAAAATCTATTTGGTTATGTATTAATTATTATACAGAAGTAAAAAAATCTTCTTATACGTCATGCTTGGATCATTACAGTTAGTATCCGAGTGAAGGTTTATTCGACCTTTGGAAACAATGATTCGAAAAAATTATTAATATCCCAATAGATATTTATGAGGATATGTCTAGGTATGTCATAATAATAAGTCATGTATCGGTTACAATCCTGTATATTATTTTATGATCATGAATATCCCAAGATTAAAACTATGATATAATAGATTTAAATATTATAAGTAATTCAACATAAAAATGTGTTTTCAATCTCTGATATGTATATCTCTCACTTTCCATTCTCCACATTTTCATTAGCTTTACCTTCATAGAACATGGTTAACAATTAAATGTCTTAAATATTTAAATTAAATGAATAATGAAGGTCAATTCCCTAATTTGAAATATCCTTAATATAATTAGGAACATTGTACGAGTATTGGTCATACTGATGAGGATAATGAGATTTTAAATGACATGTTAAAATTATGTGATTTGTTTTTCATATTATATACATTAAAATTATGAATCCTAAATTTGAGAAACCATAAGATGTGATTCATATTTTAGGAAAGGAAAATATGGTGTATACTAAGTAATTTTTTAAAAATAATGTTGTATGATTGAGGTATATATGTTTCAGATTTCAATGATTGTGTTATATGAATCATGAAATATATAATTATTTTCAGACTAATTTTTTATTTAATGATTGGGAAGAATATGTTGATTACTTATATTCAGACAAAAAGTCGATTTCTGGGTAAGGTGATATATTTGGAGAAATCATGATTATGTGGAAGATAACCCTCAATATGTCTATTATGACTGGATTATAATGTTTAGAAATAGTTATGTTTCAATTTAAAAATTAAATAGGATGATTCTAGTTTCATGGGAAATAATTATGGAGTTATTGAAAAGTGAGTTATGCAATCATGGAAAAATTATTCAATTTTTTGGACATAAAGAATATATCCAATAAATTTTTATGTAATGAAAAAAGAATGTTTTCAATAAGGATATATGGTAATTTCGGTTATTACCATCACTCAAGATAATTCAATATTAATTCATTCAAATTTTTGTAAGGTTACCAACAAGATATATCCTATGATATATGTGGTATAACTGAAGGTACTCACAAGCTTGTTATATGAAATTTCTTGTTATTTTTTCATACTGTGAGTTTAGAACGATTAATGTAATATATGAATTAATGTTTTAATGGATTAAGTAGTAAATTAGATAGTTTTTAAGGGAAAAACATATTTTTAATATTATTTCTACAATGTTATAATAGATTACTTTAAAAAAAAGGACAACCTGCATGACATGTGACAACACATCGTTTTACACAAGGATGTGGGAATTGATCACCCATATGAAGTACGACATGCTTTTATTGCGTACCATTGGCCTATGGGAATTCTTTGGTTAGTATAAATTAGTTTTACTTTATTTATGTTATATGATAGATGAAGAATGAGTACATTTTTGGGACCATGTAAAGATAATATCACCATAAACAGACATATGTATATTTGAAAATGTGTGCTATTATTTTTGTGAAAAATATAGATGGAATGAACTATCATTATATTTATAGTTTTCATGATCTGCTAAAATTTTATTAATGAAAAATTCAACATTATTTAATTTAATAAGTGATGAAGTGTAAATTTTTCCTGGCACGAACAACAATTAGATTATACTTAAATAGAGTAAGTATTTCTTCTCATGTTGTTCATCAATATGAAAATGTTCTATAAAACAAATTTTTTTATCCTAGTGCCTTTTTATGTGATGAATCAGATGGCCCCATAAGTCATCATAGATTTATGTCTTTCTGGTAGTTCACATTTTCTTACCCTTGTTCTCTATCACTCTCTATTAGAACGTGATGGTTATATTTTCCTTTAGTATCCATGTTTTCACTTCCCACCTATGTTCTTAATTATAGAAACCAAGATATGAGTTATATTGGGTAACCATTAGGTATATAAAATTCATTTTTAAATGATGTTTTAGTATTCCTATTTACGATGTGGGTTTCCATGAAAGAAACATTAAAGTAGTAATCCTTTTATAAACCTGACAAATTTAGAGGGAGAAATTAATTTTAAGGGGGGGGATATTTTAACGCCATGAGTTTTTATGGACAATTTTTCTAGTAAATTAATATTTTCATTTATATATTTAAATGCACTATTTTAAATATTTCTGTCACACTAAACTAACTTCACCTATTTTACATGAAACACCGAGTTAGTGTGTGATACAGGAAACACTAAGATTGAATTTTTTTCAATTTATAAAAGAAATATTTTAAGATTATTTTATTTGTATAAAAAATGAAGCTTTCACTGCATGAAACAATTACATGACTTCTGTTGCACACAAGAGAGAATTTCCATGATAGCTTCAATTGTACGCAATACCGAGTTTCACTATACAAAGGTATATTATTAAAATGGGATATAAAATAGATATTATGAATACTATTAACCATATTTATACATTTATATAACATTAACATTCATGTTTTGTATTTTCTATACATGATATAAGAACACATCTAATTTTCCTGAAAAAATAAATATTTTTAAAAAATGTAGTTTTTCAGCCATTTGATGGAGCACCCAATATAAATATATTATTGAAACATTTATATATTCTATATGAAAAAGTTTACATCTTATTTTGAATCGGGAAATCAATATAAAATTTGGATTAATTTTTTTCATTCTTTCGATAAAAAACTAATTTTAATGAATATTGAAAGTAACTGAATTTTAATTGAAAACAACCTTTTCATATAATTTAAATATATAGTTAGATTATATTTTTAATTTGTAATAAAGTGTAATTTTAATATTTTTTATCATTTAATCCAATTTTGGTCATTATAAGTAATTTCACACTTAAATTGGATATAAACACATGTCAATATTTTGATAGTTTTTAATTTTTGAAAACTCACTTCTAGTTTTGAGAAAAGGAATAAATATTAAATTAATTTCTAACAATTTTTTGTTATATATTTATAAAAATGGATTTCATATTTTGAATCATAATGTCAATTTTATTAATTTATTCGATTTATTTTTTAGCATTATGAATAGTAACACCAGTAATTATTATTTTTACTATGGTTAAAGTGTAAATCTACTAAATAAGTGAAAAATTAATATTATAATGATATAAAACTACCTAAAATGTGTCTTAATACTATTTTATGAGATATTTTTGACCATGATCATCGTTTGGTAGATTTGAAAACCCTATGGATCAAATTGGATTACATAATGATATTTTATAATCATTAATCTAAAAAAAATTGAAATATAACATAAACATGTATCCTTTACTATAAAAACTTAATCTATATTCATATAACTAATTTCATTGAAAATAAAAATTATTTAAAAATATAAAATTATTTTTAACATCATATTATTTTAATAATTACTTTTACAAAATAAATAAATAAATTTTTTTATAACACAATAATGAAGTTGTGATTTCATTATTAACGAATGATTCTACTAAATGATATTATAAATATTAAAATAAATATAATTTTAAAATTAGGCTTCCATAAATGACTTTCATATATGAATATGAGATTTTATCATTGAGTTAATTTAGTTTTTTATAATGAATAAGGTTTCTATGACATTAAAAATGCATTTACTAAAAAGAATCAAAAGTGACATAGATCTATTTTTCAAAAAAGTACAATTTCATTAAATGATATAATTGTCGTATGAATCTATGATTTGACCAAATGACTTATATAATATTTAAATTTCATTAAAGATCCACTTTTGGTTCTATTAGACTTCTTTAGATGCTGTTGTAACCATATGTGATAAAAATTCAAGAAGACATGGTAAGAGTTAATTTTTTTAATTAATGGTTAATCATATTATATAAGTATACTTTTTTTACCTAAACATGTCCAAAACGTATTGGTTGAATGGAATTATACCTAAACACCTATTATATTATACGTAATTATGTTTGGGACCATTAGAAACTGATAATAAATTTATAATAAATTAATATTAATGAAACTCTTAAAGTTCCCCTCACCTCCCCTATAAAAGGGAACTCCTACTCTTTTATTCAATACTCCAAATCCATTTGGCTCAGCCAAAACTGGAAAGAATATATTTTAAAATTCCCTAAATTCATCCTATAGGCCAAATTGTGGGAGTAAAGCCATCATATGGAGACCTTTTTTGAAAATCAAAAATAGCTACTCAAAAAAGAGGTAATTTTTACCACCTCATTAAAAAATTGTTTCTTCTTTTACTTCCACTTATCATGTTGTTTCAATAGTAATATAATAAATCCAGTATATAATACATAATTAGATGTTATTATAATTATGGTAAAACCTTATACCTCCTTTTATTAATCCCATGAATAACAATATCACTATGTGTGTGTACATATAGATAATCGTCATCACGAAATGGTGAAATTTTTTATTCAATAATACTTATTTTGGATGTTTATAATGATAAGTATAATGTTTTCAAATTTTTATTATAACATTATAATTATTCTATATAATTAATATACCATCCAATTCAGACCCATTTGACCATTAAGTGAATGATATCATTACTCATGCGTACGTATGGCTTACCGTCTCTACGACGCGATGAGATTCATTAAACAGGTTAACCATGAATGAATTATTATAAATTATATATAATATATAATAATTATTTATATGACAGAATAATTCAATTTGATATGTGTATATGTCATTTATTTATTTCCATTCAATTAAATATGGAAACAGAAGCATCATCTATGTGTATGTACAGCCTACCATCTGCATGGATGGTGTATTTCATTTTATTATATATATATACATTATTTTTATATGATTAATATATATGGAAATATATCATTTTTAAATTATGGAATTATGTGAATCATTATCTATGTAACAATATCAAGTATAACATGTCAAACCTTGTATGATAAATAAAAAAATTATTACACAAAACATTGCTTTATCCAGGGATTGATAAATAAAAATATAATATAATGTAATAGGTGAATCATATATTATATCATAGATATTATTATCGATTTTTACATGTTAATAATATGTTTAAACACATTATATAGGATATTCAAAAACATATGGAATGAATCGTCCCTAAAGTATGAGATAATTTTCAGCCAAATTATTATTCACGATTGTTTATAAGTAAGTATTCACTAGGATATATTTTTCATCCACTTCCATGATTCCAAATTATATATAATATTATTTATATTCATAAATAATATTTTAATGCCTAATTTACCCATTGGTGAATTATTAATAATCATTTTTGAAGGAATATTTCTTCCATTTTTCATATGTGGTACTTTTTTGACTCTATCGAAAAAATAATTAGAAATATGAATATTACCTTATATGGAATGAATGTATATTTATAGTTTCATGACACCATATTCCCATGAAACATCGTCTACCTAGTAACATTTTTATTTTATATTAAAATTATTTTCATTTAAATTCACATGGAATCTTGAAAAAACAAATCATTTTTGAAAGAGAAAAGAAATTTTCCTTAAAAATAGTGTATAAGTGTTATATCGAACTTATTTTTAATATATGATAAAATATGGTTATGTTTATATCCCTAGTATTAATTTTATTTGACTGTGTTTATGATTGAAATATATTTAGGATATCCATTTATTTTTTATTTATTATGATGGATTGATGTATAATAAACCCATTTTATTTCATTGGTTATGATATGATGAAAGATTTCTATTTTTGTGGCACATGAAAGAATGATATTATTATGAGATGTGTGGATCTTATATATCCATCCAATTGATTTGGTAATTATTTATATTTTATGAGATAGACATGAATGGAACAAAATGTAAATCTGTTTTTGTAATACAGGGGTGGAATGATAATTAAATCAGGTTTAGTAATACATGGACAGAATGACAAATAATCCTACTTTAGTAATAGATATTCCTCTATGATGTTCTTTGAAGTAATTCAATGTTTACTAGATAAATCATGTCATGTGTATATTTGATTTTTACAATTCCATGTCTTATTTCAAAGCTATTTTATCATGGTTGATTTTAATTTATGATATATGCCTTATGCAATTCCATGATTTATTTCATAATTAACGATTTTGATATTCCAAATTTGTGTTCATGTTTATACAATATTATGTTTTTTTATTAATATTCATCATCGTTACCCTTACTGAGTATTTTAGATCACCCATTTTCATGTCTCTTTTCCCCAGGAATTGAAGAATGGTATTTTGTAAGATGTGTCAAAATGGATCTAGTTATGAAGGATAATTAAGATATGACATATATGTTTTATAAACCTATTGTTTGTGTTTTCCAGTTTCAAAACGCATTACACTAATATGGACCTTGTTCATCTATTTATTTCATTTATTATGTATTCTGTAGATGTAATGAAATTACCATGAATGTGAACCTTGTGTCTTTAAATTGGATGTATTCCTCATCCATAATCCATCCAAAAACTATTATTCCAGGTATATAAAAAAAGATGGAATGTATATGGATTATATATCTAGATACAATATATATAAATATTTATATACATAATTATATTGATTTGTAATACATCCATTTCAACCATAACCCGAAGTAGGTAGAGGTGTTAGGTGACTATTCAAAACATGGGAAAGCTATTATTTGTTTATTCAAAATATTTAATAAATTACATATAAATGAAAAAAATTTATTTAATAGAACTGCTTGGATTATTAATACATAATGTTCATGGTGTCCTTCTATGATATTTATATAACACCTTACACTGGATACCTTTGGTACCCAAAATGATTACATCTCTATAGTCATGGTTATGGGAAATTATCCTTCTATTGGTTCTTGATTTTTTTGTAGATGTATTATAAGATAAGAGGACCATGTATATGCTCGATATTCTCATAGAGTATGTAACTCACCATGATTTTGAGAATTACAATTTTTGATTTAATTTATCATTCTTTAATTTTTAATTTCGTGTGATACTAAAAATAGTTCTTTATGTGTATATATATTAAAATAAGAATTCAAAAATTCATTTCACATTTAATACTAACTTGTCTTGCGCTACATGAATTACCCACTTGGCATGTGCTCCAATCAACACAGACATTGCGTTTTATGCTCATAACAATGAGTTTCTATGAAACATACATATATATATATTTAATTAATTAAAAGAAATAATTATAACCCAACCATTAAAAATATTTATAGTAATATTACTAACTAATTTATAAATATTTTTATAATTTTTTTATAAAAGGAAAACATATTGATAATGAAATGTAAGATTTTGGGTAATTACCTTCTATGATTAAAATCATAATTATCTCAAATTAACAGCTTATAATAATGAATGTAATGTCATACACATTAATAAAATCAATGTGATAGAAATAAACTATTTTTTTAATAATTATTTCAAAATTATACTAGGGTGTATTTTTTGTATTTTCTCGCAAACATCATTTTTGATGAAATGTGAAACTTTTACCTTTTAATTAAAAACATAATTTTTCATATTTATTTATTAATGATAAATGATATATTAAAAAAAATTCAGGTCAAATTATATAAATATTTAATATATTAATAAAATTTAATTCATTAGAATCAATTTCACATTGAAACTAAATAAAAAATATTAACTAACTATTGAAAATTCTTATACATTAAAACACAATTATTTGGTCCATTCTACGAGATTAACATTAATCTTAATTTTTCTACTACTATTATTTGTATTAAAAAATACAATAGAAACCATTTTATTATTTCTAATATTTAGATATTATCAATACCATCTTAACTTTGGTTCAAATGATTAGTAAAAGTTATTAAACGTAATCACAACTTTTAAGGACAAATTAATTGTAATTGGGTAATAAACCTTAAAATTAAGGGTCCATATGACCTAGAAACTTGTCCAAAACCCAACATATTTCCATTTTTGTTAAATATACCATCATTTATTGTGTTTTTTTTGTTTTTATACTATAATTTGTATGCACATATGCACACATTACTTGTTTCTAAAAATTCCAGGTGTGTATTTTTCCTTCTATATAAAGGACACCACCTATTCCCATTAATCAATCCTCTATAAAATTTATGTTAATTGAATATTGATGCATTCAGACTCCCTAAAATTCTCCCTTCAACCATTAATCCTCCCTTTATGAGTTATTCTTCTAAAGGGAGACTTTTGGTACAAACCAAAACGAGTTACCCAATTTAGAGGTAATGTTTCACTCAAGATCCTTCAATTTATTTTCATTATCCCCCATCTACTCTCTTTATCCCATTCTTGTGTGATGAAAAAAGTATCCTCTCTATACTAGTATGTTTTTATGTAATGGTTCTGGACTACACTTACACAGAAATCAATGTAATGGATGTTGAACTTATTATTTCTCTGAACGAAGAACATATGCCTCATGAAATGATGATTGTTAATTAATCATTTATTACCAATAATGTTTGACATTATGATGTAAAAGAAGTTTATATATGTCATATATTTCACTTAATATTTATTTAATATTTTTTATAACTTTTATAACAAACATATCATTATTTCCCATTTTTTGTGAATATGATAATCTCTTTTTAGGATGTGTGGACTACCTCCCCCTCAAAGCGATGTGTTTTATTCAAAAAACACTAGGAAATTTTTAATGATTTTTTTGAGGAACATATATAATATATAAATTATATTAATTATACTATAATAATTATATATAGTTATATATTTTAATTACATACTTTCATTCAATACGACAATAAAGAAGGAAACAATGATCATGCAAACACACGACTTACAATCTCCACGATCGGTGTATTGCACTTCATAATCCTATATTTGATATATTATTATAATAAATATATAATGTAAATTATTGATAATATAGAATGGATTAAATTATATAATCATTATATAATTATGAATACCAAATATGCAACAAAACACAAGTGATGAACAAAGTGAATTTTACTTGAAATGGAACATTCACATAGTATCATTAACTAACAGGTAATATAAGTCCATAAGTAAACCATATATTGTATTATTTATAATACAATTCTTATGTAAAATATTTTTACTGAAATTATATTATTATAAATGAATATTTTATTATTATGGATAGATTTAAGACATGTGGTAATGGGATTTCATCTCATTTTTAATTTCGTGAGATACAGGCTTAGTTAACCACTCTATCCTTTTTAGGATGTATATACTTTTGGTGATAGTATTATAAGTAACATTAATAGAAATATATGGGTCTTAACATACCCATATTATGATTCTTATTATAGGGGGTATTAGTTTCAGAAGATACAAAATCGATTAAAAGGTTTTTTCTCAATGTTCTGTCATAAAGACTCGTGTTTAATGACACCTAAACTATTATTTCAATTGAATATACAACTATTTTACCTGAAATATTATTAATCATAATATTTTCCTGATATTATAAGATTAATGTAATTTAAATTACTTACATGGAGATTATGTTCCCATAATTCCATGTTATAAGTGTTTATTAAGAATATATCATTTATATTCAAGATTATTTATGGTTATACTTCCATTGCTGAAATATTATGATACATATCTCTAAAATATTAATTATTTTATTTTTATTCGATTATTTCATGACATACACATGTATTGGAACCATTTTTTACTCTTTGGTACAAAATATATTAATAAAAATGTCTTTATGATAGACTTACATTCCCTCCTTTCGATTAGAAATCTACATTTTCCAAAAAGAGATTAGAAAACTATTATACCATTCAGAAATAATATATTAAAAAAATTACATTTTTTTCACTTACCATTCTCATTAAGGATAATTTATGTTTACTTTCTTAAAAAGTCACTTTTCGTCCCTTTTTACACTGAAAACGAATATTCTATTTACCGATTACGACATGTTTAGATTTACCCATTATCATTTCATCAAAGCTCCCTTTGAATTGTTAAAATGTATAATCAATAAGAAAATGTTTTTGAAGTTAATTTCAATGAAAATTTGTTTTCAAAATTGTTTCAAATGTATTTCTTATGTTTTCATGGAAACTAATCTTGAGATGTTTTCATGTCTTATTTATATGTTTTCAAAGTTCATTCAAATAAACAGGCTTCAAAATAAATTCAAACTTCTTTTATATGTTTTCATGAAAAATGATTTTCAGACTGTCTTTAAGAATTATTTATATTTTTTACAATTACTTTCAATAAAATGTGTTTCAATTCATTTTCAAAATTATTTTTAAAAGTATTCAATTTTTTTTCAATGATAACGTGTTTTCAAATGTATTATATCTTATTTTAAATGTTTTCAAAAAAAAAGTCATGACAATGATTTCTTTTCTTCTTTATAAATTTTCAAGGTAATTTTTATGAAATTTAATTTAAAAGGGGTTTATATATTTAAAATACTTTTTAAAAAATTAAACGATATTTTTCATCATGAAACCTTTTTAGTGGATATTTAAAAATTATTTTCCATATAATATGCCATCAATTGATGTTACTCATAACATCTACAAAATCATAAAATGTTTATATTAATAACATTTATATGATTGTGTTATGAATAATGGCATGGTATTTTTGAAATCCATTTCTCATTTAGGGTTTATAAGTACAAGACATCTATTTCGCATTTACGAGTTATGATTTTTATGAAATGATTTTGAAGCATGTAACTCTTTTAATAGGATAATGTATGTCTACATATTTATTATACCCATTTAATTTAATGGGATATGATATATTTTTTGGCAAAAGACTATATGACTTCATTATGTTATGGGAGGGCCCTATATCTCCCTCCAATGCATTAGTTAATGATTTATATCTCATGATATATACATGGATAGAATTAGGTTCCAATCAGTTTAGTAATATGAGGATGGAAAAATAGTTTTCTCCCATTAGTAATTCATGGATTTAATGAGAGTATATTATTCTTTTTATTATAGTGCTGGAATGAGTGTTTATTGGGTTCAAAAATACAGGGCTAGAAAGAGGGTTTACATGATTCAGTAATAAATGGATAGAATGAGGGTTTAATCGGTGTAGTAATACAATTATGGAATAGAGGATTACTCAGTTCAGTCATACTGTGCTATAACAAGGGTTTACTCGGATCAATAATAGATGTCTATAATGATTTTTTACTCAGTTCAATTATACCTGTATGGAATGGTGGTTTACTTAGTTCAGTAACATAAGCATAGAACACGGGTTCACATAGTTTAGAAATACAGGGCTGGAATGGGGTTCACCTGGTATATTAATGGACATTATCTTCTAATATTTACTTGGTAGGGATGCCTTGGATAGTATAGAAATAATATTATATTTTAATATGATTTCTAAAATTTCATGCCTTATTCATATCTTATTCATTCATGTATTATTCTATTTATTTCATATGATTGATATCTTATGAAATAAAAATAATTATTCCATGATTTAACATCTGACATTTCATATATAGGGTATGATCTTCTAGGTAAATTATATCATTATCACCCAATTATACTAATTTTTATTCTAACATTTCTCCCATTGTTTATCCTTACTGGTCATTTGACATCACACCTTTTATGTTTCCATTCCCTAGGTTATGATGACATATATTTTGTTTGATATGTCTACGAAGGGTGATAATTTTGAAGAACCTAATAAGAGAAAATGTCTCTCACATATGTATTAGGGTTTTTGATTAAATGTTTCTAAAGGAAAAATTGAACTATGTTATTTCGGTGGCTTTTTTATATGGTTTATATATTCATCAAATGTTCTGTAATGTTATTTTTTTTAAAGTGAGGGTCACAATATTTGGTATGAAATAAATTTTATAGATACCCTTTAGAATCTAATATGAGAAAACCATTGTGAGATCCCAAAGTATTTTTTATGTATATTTCTAGTTATGTTCGTAAAAATTATTACAAGGATGAGATAACGTTTAGGAAAATTTCTTGGAATTATCAAAAATGATAAAGAGTAGTTTCTATGAAATAAATCCATATTTAGATAATACAAGTGGATTTGGCTCTAGAATAGATGTACATTGGGGTAAAAACTCTAACAAGAGTTTTTTTCATGACATGAGGTAATCTAGGAGAAGGAAAAGATCCTTACGACACACTAAGTTAGGAATTCTTGTGGGAAAGTCATTAGGAATTTACAAAATATTCATGAAAAATTATAAATTATTTAAATATTGGCTGTCTATGAATGACATAGGATAAAACTAGTGTGTCAAAGATAAATTTAAGTCGCATGATTTAGAAATTATATAAGTAATTCATTTTAAAAATATGTGGTTTTATAATATATTAAGTAATTATTACACAATGCTTCCAGTTCAAGTCAATGGAGGGAATTACAAGAAACCACATTATTGTTTAATTTGATGAAAAATTTTCAAATGAGCTATTAGGTGGGATGATCACTATAGTAAATGATGATGTGATCAGGCCTAATTAGTCTTCATGAAACATTATTAACAATGTTTACCATTACCCACTCTATAAATCACCAAGGAAGAGAAATAATGAGTATGTTGAGTTTTCGGTTAACATAGAACATGGAAGAGAGAATATTAGGTTTCCATTATGTAAAGAATATTGAATGAATATGCTAAGTTAATGTATTATAAGAACATAAAGGTTATTTTACTCTAGAAATGAAGGACATAATGAAATTGACTGTAAGATAAAATGTATAATTTTTCTAAAGAATTATATGGAAATTTTGGTCTCTATATGTCTTCAACGATGTATACATGTTTTGTGTGTGAAGGAGAATGGTCATTATACTACCCAATGATCCAAGTGTAATCTTCCTGAAGAGAATCAGCAAGGTTCTACAAGTAATTTTTATTAATGTAGATGAGAATGAGACTATATATAAAATGTTAAATAAAAGAATAATTATTTTTTATATATCAAGGACGAAGTAATAAAATTAATTATTTATATAAATTTTAATTTTATGAATGATAAAATATAAAATAATTTTTCAAATTATGCTATTTTCCTTAGTATATACATGTTTATGTTGGATTATTGAGTTAATTTAATGAAAATATTATATTTGGACAAAAGGAAGGTTACCTTTAACATGTTCTTCATGATGATATAATGTATTATGGAAAAATATACATGGCATATGAATAAGTAAATTAGTATGTAGTGATTACATGGGAACAAAGTTTGAACTTGTTTATAGGTGGTTTATGCTATATCTGAAGATGTTTATGACATTTTGGGATTTTCAAAGTAAATAAAATATACATTTGAATATGGAAGCGTGAATGTTTTCCAAAGGGATTTATGGGAATTCAGATGATTATATGATTATGGAATCCACAGGTTTAGAATGCAACAATATTGAGATACTTTTTGATATATATGGGAATCAATGTTATGATTTTTTCATGACAATCAATCTATGGTTTCTCTTCATGTTTTAAATGGGTTATATTTTTAACCATTCATGGAATGATTATATTAAACATTATAGGAAGTATTTGTGCACTGAGTTTTTTTCGAAATATATGATTCAAGGTTCTATATGTATATCCTAACATAACAGATGCCCATATTTTATATTTTCTAAAAATGGAATCATGTATATCAGATGAAAACTAATCAATTTCGGGAAGTCCATAGGTCTTGAACCCATGGCCGAAGGATGATAAGGGTTTCACACCTACCACTAGCCAACGTGATGTCCTGGTTAATTTATATTTATTTGTAAGATATAAATATTTATAAATTAATATTAGTGATTCTTTTTATGAATATAGATTAATTAATGTTGATTTTAAGAGACAAATAGTTTGAATTTCATTGTTGTATGGGGGTTACGATTTGGTAAAAGAGTATTTTAGTTCATTATGAATCAAAGATAATTTATCGAAATTAATTTAATGAGGTAATGGTTTTATTATAAATATGTCAAATAACAACCCAAATATGATATTTTGTTTATAGAAATTTATAAATAATTACTCATCGTTCTGAAAGTGATCAAAAATAGTTCTTTTGATAACATAATTTTCATTGAGGATATGGAATTTTAAATCAACATAGATTCATGAAAGTGAGGCCTTTAATTTTCATTTTATCATTAAATTTTTGTGATTGGTTAACTAAATCAATTGATATAAATATTAACTTTTTTTACTCTATGTCCAATCTTCACTCCAAAAAATTTTCTCTTGTGTGAAAACCCAGTTATATGATACCTTGGGAAAACATAATTTTTCCAAATTTCACATTTAAGAGAAGTTTTAGAGTTTAATTTTATGAAAGGGATTTCTATTTATTTATACATTAATGTATTAAACCATTTAGAACCAAAATAAATTTTGGGGGATAAATTCACTTTCAGGTTGTAGAATGTAACACTTCAAGATTTTGAGAATAATTTTTTTTAAACTAATCAATATTTTTTATATTCTTTATTTCACATGAAAAAGGAAATTGTTAATTAAAAAAATATATATATATGTGTGTATTTATATATATCTTTTAAAAAACTAATTTAAAAATTCCATTCATAAGAAAAACAAACATATCTTGCATTATATTAAATATTAACTTGACTTGTGCTCCAAGAAACACTGACTTGGTGTACGATGCATACAACACTGAGTTTTTATGAAACATAATTATATATATGTATTAAATTATATCTGGTATGTAAAAAATTAAATATTATTCCTAGTTATAGAAATATAAATAAATAATTTCCAAATATTTTTAATGATTTTTTTCTATCAACAAAACATATAAAAAATCGATGATATGATTTTGTGTAAAGTTCATCTATGTTTGAAACCATTGTTTTCCCGAATGAATAGATTCTAAAAATGATTGTAATGTTATAAAAATTATTAAATTTAATTTTATAAAAATAAAATTCATATTTTAATTCATAATGTCTAAATTATCATAGGATAACTTTTTGGGTTTTTTCTGAGAAAAATCATTTTTAATGAATAGTGAAAAGGACACCATTTTGTTAAAAATTGCAATTTATTATAATTAATTATTAATAATAAATGATATCTTAAATATTTATTACAGTTACATTAGATAAATATTGCATTAATTAATAATATTTAAATCATTATAGTAATTTTATCTTTGAAATTGTAGTTAATTTCAAAAATGTTTTTGAACTTTTTCTGACATTAAATCCTTGTTAGCTCGACCCTTCTACTGGAATAACACTAATCGTAATTTTTAATATTATATAATTTTAAATTAAACAACTAAAATAAACCATTTTATTAAGTATACTATTTATATTATAATAATAACTGGTTAATTGTTTTACAAAAATGACTAGTATAAGTTATTAAAATTAATCACAACATTTAAGGCCAAATTAAGCATAGTTAGGGACTAAACCAAAATATCAATGGTCCAAATGACCTGTAAATTTATCCAAAACCCATTTTTCATCATTAAATAATCCATAAAACGTAAATTATAGAGTTTTTTTTGTTTTGGTATTAGTTTCATTAGGTAATAACATGTGTACACATAACATGTTTCTAAAAATTCGATGTGTGCCCTTTTTATTCCCTATAATATGCAACCACCTCTACCCATTCCATGAAACTCTAAAACCATTTAATCTCATCCTAGATCTATAAAAATATCCTAAAAAATCCTCCCATATACATTGAATACTGTCTTTGGGTATAAATATTCTCACGGATCTGTTTTGGGACAAACCAAAATGAGTTACTCAATTTAAAGGTAACGTCTTCTCTCAAGCTTCTTTCCTTCCCTTTCATGATCTACCAATCCAATTTATTTATTCAATTAAAATTTAAGAAAAACTTGTATAATACATATAATAGGATTTTTTATGAATGGGTTATTAACTACACGTACACAAAACTCCATCTAATGGATGTTGAACATACTATTTCTATGTACGACGAACTATTGCCTCACAGAATAATGATTATTCATTTCTCTTTTACAACCAATCATGGTGGAAATTATGATGTAAAATCTTTTTATATATGTCATATATTATATATTATTTTTTATGCCTCTTTATTTCTTTTATAAGTCACATATATTCACATTTCATTTAGTGTTAATAAGATAATCTCATTTGAGGAATTGTCGACCACCACCCCTCAAAGAGAAGTGATTCATTCAAAGACAACATGGAATGTATTAAAGATGGTTTTAATGAACACATTTGATATATATATATTTATATATTATATATTCAATATACTAGAATAATTATGTATTGATATATATATATATATATACAAACACATCATTTACATAGTTTCTTTGGACACATTAGTAAAGACAGAAACATTGTTCACACATACGTGCGACGTACCACCTCCATAAATGGTGTATTATATTTTATACTACTATATTATATATATTATTATTATAAAAACATACTATAAATACCTGATATTTGTATCATGGTTTTTATTATAGAATAATTATTAATGTATATTGACCAATGATGTATCAAATTATGACAAATTCGAAGAACAATGTGATTTTTACCTGAAGTGAAACTTTATCATAAGAAAGTTAACATAATTGTAATATAATATAATAATAAAACCGTATTTCTTATTATGTATAAGAAACGTTTTCTGTAAAATATGTATATTAAATTTATATTTGTTATACTGGAATCATGTATGAGTATTGTGTGTCAAGACAGATGGTTAGGGGATTTCAGCTCACATTTAATTAATGGGAGATACAAGCTATGCTCATGACTCATTCCCATTATGTGGCTTATTTATGGATCTAGATATTATTATATGTATATTTAACATAAATTTATGTGGGTTTACTTGAAAATTTTATGATCCTACTTTCATAGGGTTTATGTTTGTAATATTACCAAATCAGTAAAAATGTTTTATCTCAATTTTCCTTTCTTGAGACTCATGTTTTGTAATGAACCTAATCTCATTTTCCTAGTGAATATACGTTCATTTAACATGAAATATCAAGAATATAAAACTTATCAAGATATTTCAGGCTTCCTGTAATGTTATATCCTTACACGGAGAGCAGGATCCCCACAGACATGGTTATAATATTGATTTAGACAATCTCATTCATTTTTGATAGTTTTTTATGTTTTTTCTTCATTAGATGAAATATTATGATCCATCTCTCCTGTATATTCATGATATTTATTATCCTCTATTATTTCATGATTTATTCATTAATTTTTATCTTTTTAGAATCTTTCATAATTAATATATTTAATAATGTTTTTAAGGAAAACCCATCTTTAACCTCTATTATATCGAAAATATATGTTTTCTAAAAAGGAATTCCATGAATATTAAATAATTATCCTATAATATATAAGGAATTTTTTACACTTTTTTACCTCTTTACAATATATTTATGTAAATATTATTTTCTCTTTCAAAACAAGGAACTTTTCTTTCATTTTCACCATGAAAAAAAATTTACATTTTACCTCTTACGACATGTACGAATTTACTGACTGTCACTTTTTTGAAACTACCTTTTCATTATTAAATAGAATAATATTTATGATCTTTTAAATTAATTTTCATGGAATGTTTTTTAAAAATCGTTTTAACATCTTTTATATGTAATCATTGAAACAAACTTCAATGTGTTTTCAACTATTATTTACATGTTTTCAATGTGATTTTAATGAAATGTTTTCCCAAACCTTTTCATGTTTCTTTTATATTTTTTCAAGGAAAATTTTATTTATAATGTTTTCAATAATTCATTATATGTTATCAATGTATTTACAGATAATTGTTTTTTAAAATATGTTCTAGCTTTCTTTAAATGTTTTCAAGCGTATTCAAAGAAAATGGATTTTAAAATATATTGATCCTTATTTAAAAAAATTAAAATAAAAATGTTTTCAAAATGATTTAATGGAATCATTATAGTTTTATGTGTTATTTTCTAATAAATTTATTTTTTAATGGTTTATGTATATAAAATATGTTTTCCAAAAAGAATGTTTATTTTCATTATGATATGTTTTTATAGGATATTATAATATTATTTTCCATATAAGATGACATTTATTGATGTTTCTCATACCATCTATGAAATGATTTAAATACACTATTCATATATATTTTAGGGATAATTTTTTCATAGTGTCATGGACTTTATGAAATTCATAACTCCTTTTTTGGATATATGTATATGAAATATGTTTCTCTTTTACGAGTTGTGATTTTCATAAAATGATTATGAAAAATGTAACTCTTTCAATAGGTTATGATATGTTTAAAATTTAATGAGAAAGATTTTATTTCATGGGTTATGATATCTTTTGTGCACATATATATATGATTTCATTATGTGACAGAGGGGACATATATCTCCATGCAATGATTTGGGTAATGATTTATATCTAACTATATAGAAAGAGCTAGAATGAGGGTTCACCCGATTCAGTAAAACAAGGCTGAAAAAGTGTTTTCTCATTTCAGTAATACATGGCTGGAATGGGGGTTTACTCTATTCAGTAATACTAGGATATAACAAGGGTTAAATTGGTTCATTAATATAGGGTCAAAATGAGGGTTTAAATAGTTTATTAATATGTGGATGGAAAGATGGTTTAATCGGCTTAGTAATGTAGGGAAGGAATAATGGCTCACTCTTTTCAGTAATATATGGCATGAATGGGGGTTCACCCAGTTTTTAAAGGACTTTTTCCAATAATATGGTCTTGAAAGTGATTCCTAGTCTACTATAGAAATCATATTATATGCTAATTTTGTTTCATAATTTCATGTCTTATGCATATCTTATGCTTTCATTTCTTATGAAATTTATTACAAATGATTCATGTCTTATGAACTCCTTATCATTATCCCAATATTTCGGTTATGATGTTTGATATTAAGGGTATCATCTACTACTTATAAGATCACATTATCATAACCATATACTCAGTATTATTCATACAAGACTCCCTTGATTATCTTTACCAAGTGTTTGATCTCATCCCTTTTATGTTTCCTTTCCCCCAGGTTATGTTGATGTGTACTATGTTTGATATGTCTAAGAAAGATTCTAGTTAAGAATAACCTAGTGGGAGATGATTTAGCTCTCATATGTACTAGTGTTTATAGTTCCAGGTCTCTAATGAAATTATTCCAACTCTAGTTTATGGGGGGATATTTGTGTAATGTTTAAGTACACCTAAAATGTTATGTAATATTTATATTTTTTAAAGAAATTGAATCTATAGAGATTTTTTTTATTTTTCTATTTTGGTATCTTGATGTCTCATATTCCCATTTTTTAAATCATCTTCCATGTATCTAGGTATTAGACAGTACCTAGGGGAATTATTTTATATTCAGTTGATCTGTTTATTTATTCACATGTAAATTCCTATGGTATATATTATTTATCAATCGTCCAAAAAATATATATTCTTTTTGTTTCATCATATGATTCTATTATTTTATGGTTTTATTATTGGTGTTGGTACAAATAGACATGAGTGGATAGATACCCCACTATACCTCCTTTAGAACCTTACTTCTAGTCGGAAGCCTCTATCACACGAGGAGGCGCACATGAGGCCATGTGACCCACCGGCATGAGGCACTGGTTTAGATTTATATTACCCCAACCTTTAAAATTACATAATATTAAGGCATGCCAATAATTTGTTGTTAATTCACATTAAAGATATTTTTAGGTTTATAGTTTTATAGAATTAGATCATTACTCATACATAACAAAAAGAATATTATAATTAGACACTTCTACTCACATATTATTTTTTTCATAAAACCAATACTCATTAATGAAAAAACATGTTTCATTTCATGTTTTAAACAACATGAGTTTTCTTTGATCCTATCGTTGACTCTATTTTTATTTAGGTCCAGGTAAACACATTTCAAAACATTAAATGAGAATAAAAAATAGTAAGGGAAACAGAAAGGAGGAAAATTATTAGTATTGGGATAACATGAAAACCAAGAATAATTTATCATAATGTAATAATTTTCACCTTTTTGAAGTAGTTAATATACTTAATTGAAATAATCTAATTTATTATCCATTTTGTAACCTAATTATTACCATAAAGCATATAGAATGAAAAATATAACATATAAGTTAACTTTTTACACAATCATAATTAAATAGAATAACCATATGGTTGACTTCAACATATATCACTAAATGGAAAATACATATGGCCAACTTCCATACCCAATTCATTGGAGGTAATAACATAACCAACATCCTTGTTTTCTCACAAATAAACATGTCATTTGGTTTATCAAGTAACCACCCATCTAGGTTTATCACTTAACCACTCATCAAATGTTCAAGAACTGTTTAATAATAATAACACATAAAACAAGCATAAATGAAAAAATATCTATTCTACACTACAAACACAAGAGATAATTTTTATATATACAAATATTCAACCCATTTCCAAAACCTTTTAAAATATTAAATAAAGAGAATTTTGAATCAATGTGTCACATACCACATTGAATATTTTTAAATGAATTATCATTTTTAAAAATTCATTTCAACATAAATAAATTCATAAAAATAATTTGAAATCATGGACATGATATAGTAGGTTTTAAATGAATAAATCTTTAAAACATTTAAAATGAGGTTTTAAATAAAGAGTCCCTTACCACTTGATAAACCCTTGAATAAAATTAAGTAAGGAATATAATTGACCATACTATTAAATATAAGGATAATATTATAATTATTTATATAAATAGTCAAAAGGGTTGTATATATAGATTATAGGATAATAAATGTTCATGACAACAATATATGGATCAATAAAATAAAATTATGATAGAATACCTGACCATGATCTTATCATTCGAATAATTAGAAATCAATGACATAATTATGTGTGGAAAATATAAATACACTCTATATATGTGATTATTTAGGGTAAGACTATAAGGCCCCAGCCTTAAACCTTACTTAATCTTGAGTTATTAAAAGATTAAACATTGAGGATCTTTTCAGGTTTAGAGTTTTAGAGAATTAGAACATAAAACTTTCATTACATTCCACATTTAAACAAAGTGGTTACATAAAAGATAGTATTCATTTTTTCCCATGAATTGAAACATATTTAAAAATAAAGCAGGGATTCTTTCTTGAAACTTCCTTTACACTATCATCATATCATGTACCTTTCCCTTGACCTGTGAAAAACATTTCAAAAAACATGGGATGAGCATAAAAAGCTCAGTAAGGGTTATAAAAAATAGGGAAAGGAAACATGAGTTCATATATACATAAGAATCAAATCATACATTACCCATAAAACATAAGCACATTAACATACCTCATCAAATCATGAATAAATCATAAAAATCATAAGACATAAATGGTAACTTGAGGCATTCATAACATTCTTACGTAGGGAGTAACCCTCTTGGTTACGTTTGGAATACCCACCACAGTATATTCCCTAAATATCTTCAGAGAAACCTTAACGTTTCACTCCTTTGCGTTACCCAATGCATTGGAGAGCTATATTGGGCTCACTCACCCTTAGTTTATCACAAAACCACCCATATTCATAACAATTCCCAAGAACTATAACATAATCATACCACATAATACATGCATAAAAAAATAACATTTCCACATTTCAATCACAAGATATCAAAAAAACACATTGACATAAAAAACATAATGAAAAATATTTTCAATACCAAAATAATTGAAAAGTATAACATGGTATTTATATTTCTTTTAAAAAGAAGGTATGGATTGTAGAGGAAGCTGAAACTCAAATAATGGTCACGGCGGCGGAGAAGTCGTTGTCACCACAAACGTACGACAAAAACATTCCCTTTTGTCATTTAGTAAAACGCTTCGTATAAAAAAGATTCCTTTTGAATAAATGTAAAAGTAAAAGGGGTTTATACACCGTATAAAAGAATGTTGTGTATAAAACAAAATATGTCTCAATGAATGGAGATTGAGACGAAGTCCCATACAAAGACGGTATCCTTGGATTAAGGATAAATCAATTACATAATTATGTGTGACAAATGAATACACGAAATATAAGTATATATTAAGTGTAAAACAATCAGAGGTTATTCACACATATTCATAGAACGACATATTCAAGGAGTATAAGTTTATCCCAAATAATCAAATTTGGGTTAAGAAGTTCCCTTGCCAAAATTTGACAGCCTAACGGCGTCACTAAAAAATTCAAAAAAAGAGTTTATGAGAGATAAAAGGGTATCTCATCACATTGAAAAAAAATTTAAATCAACAAGGATATAGAAGAACATGTCCCAACATAATAGTATGTGAATTAAAAGATATAACAGAAGAAGTTTTTTAAGAATAGGAGGGTGAAAGGTTCCCTTACCGACATGGGTATCTTTCGGGACATGCACCTCGTGAAAGAAGGACAATACAACATTGATGTAAATAATCATAAATGAAAGTATATTACACAATGATTAAAATAATGGGAATTACATACACAACTCTGAGGAAATTGTGGGAAATGTAGCATAAATCTCACGAGAATAAAAGTGAGATGAAAAATCCCTTATGAAAACTCGGCAGCCTAGCGGCACCACTTAAAACTTCCAAAATGGATTGATGAAATAAAATAGGGTCTCTCATCATATTAACATAAAGATTACAGAAAGTGGAATATAAAATAACATCCCCCAACATAACAAAGAGGAGCTTAAAAGAAGTGACAAAAATGAGAGTACTTAAAAAGAAATAGAGATGTTAGATCTCTTACGAAAATTCGGCAGCCTAACAGCGCCACTCAAAACATCTAAAATTGACTGATGAGAGAGAATAGGGTCTCTCATCATATGAAAAAAAAATTAAAGTAAGAGTAATATAAAATAACATCCCAATAACAAGAAATGTGAGATTAAAAAAGGAATGACATAAAAGAGTGTACTTAAAAAGAATGAGAGGAGTAGGATCCCATACCTCAAGTCCAACTTGTATTGTTCGTTTCTTTATATTCCTGAATAATAAACATTTGTAAATTTATAATTTCATTAGGACCTACTATAAATATTATTATTCTGTTCATATCACATCTTTTAATGTTATAATAATTGGTTAATCATATGAGTTCATATCAGACATTTTTGTCGATGTTTGGTACATGTGTCAAAAATTGAACTTGTTGGAAAATAAATTTCCATGTAGTTATAGGTACATCATATCCATAATAGTATTGATGTTTTAAATATCATATATAACTAGTATATATTCATTTTATACTATTCCATAGCATTTGGAGATAAAAATTAAAAGCACTGTTCATGGCGACGGTAGGCCGTACGTACGCATGAACGCTACTTTCATTTTTTGTCATATTAATGGAATAAAAACAAAATGAGAGATATATATATGTTATAATTACAGAATGATATTCATAATTTAGATGTAATATATTACATATATATCCATTATATATATGTACTTATTATAGTATATATCATTTTGAGATATGAAATGAAATGTACCGTTCATGGAGACGGTAAGCCGTACGTATGCATGAACGCTACTTCAATTTCTATTTCATATTAAATGTAATTAAAACATAATGATACATAATAGTATTTTAATTATAGTATGGTATCATATATAATATCATTAAATATATCCTTTATACTTACCACATATGGTATTAATGAATCAAATCACTTTGAGGGGGCGGTAGTCCGCACTTCCTTAAATGAAACTATCGCGTTTACCCACAATGGAAACCATAATTGTATGCCATAATTGAAAAATACAGAAGCTTAAGTAAAACATAAACATATTATATATCATTTATAAATATAGTTTCATCTTAATGGACACCTTTGAAGGTGTTAGAAGAATGTTGAACAATCATCGTTTCGTGAGGCAGAAATTCACCACCGACAGAAACAATATGTTCTTTAACCATTAGATGTAAGTGTGTGTAATTTTTGATCGAATCATTCCTATTAAAACATTCTATTATATATAATATACTGTATTTGTTTCAAAATAAATAAATAAAAAGAGTTTAGGGGGTTGGAGAAGCAAAATAAAACAAAAGGACACAAGTGAAGACATTATCTTAAAATCGGGTCACTCCTTTTGGTTTGAGCTCAAAGGCTTTCTTGGGAAGACTTATGCCAAAATTGAGGCATAAAGGAGTTATAGAGGGATGTGGAGAGACAACATGGGTAGGTTTTGTCCGAGCCAAGGGCTTTGGAAGTGTCGGTAAGGAGGTAGAGGTGGGGGCCTTTTATAAGAGGAGGGGAGGGGCACTCTTGGAATGTAAGGAAATGTTACTTTATTTTAGAATAAGTTTCGGATTTTAATGGTCCCGAATTGATTTTTTTTCAATTTTTAGGTTATAAGGGTTAGAAATCCACCCATAAAATAGGTTTTGGACGTTTTTAGGTCTTAGATTTTACATTATCTTTCCATTATATTTAAATCGTTAAATAACGAGGTCATCACTTCATCATCATGATGTCGTAAATAATTTCATTTATTTAATGTATAAAAATTATAAAACAAATACAATGATGTAGGAAATATTTTTATCTTTCCAATGACTATTTATAGTCAAAAATAGGACTTTTATTACCCCATTTAAATTTTTTTTAGTAAAACAACTCATGTTTGTGTGATTTTAATTATAACATTAAATAAAAAGGTATTTATGTCATTTTCCAACCAAAGCGGCTCCATGGGATACCCAAGTTGACCCATGGATTGTTTTGGTCAGCCATGACTCATCCAATGAGGGTAGGACTTGTGTCTTGGTAATTTCATATTATTAAAACATTATTTTTACCTTAAACTACACTAATCCCCTCTAATTGCGATTAAAAACTTAATAAGTTACTATTCACCAAAAAATTATTTTAATCACATTGAACAACAATTTACTTCTTAATTAAAAAAATTTATTTCGGATTTTTTAAATTCAAAACACAATGATGGAAAATTTTCATTTAAACGGAAAAATCAGTTTTTATAAGTACCACTTAGTGGTCTCACTATTAATCAAAAATTAAAGTTTTTCAGAAAATCACCAAAAATTCACCCTAAGCTATATTTGATATTTGGTATTAAAAAATTATTTCTATTTTAAAAAATTAAAATCATATAAGTTGCATTAATTAATTTAATAATTAATTCCCGCTATCAAAACAAATAACGTGTTTTTATGAAACAAAATGTATCAAAAGATTGACAGTAGTTTAAGTCCGATTTCAAAGTGAAATTAATTCCAATGACCACTATTGGATTAAATAGTAAAAATATATTCTAATTTAACTTTAAAACCAACTCAAAAGATAATATAATCCTATAAATAAATCAGATTAAAAAGGGGTTTTCAATTAAAATACAACATTTTTCACTATTCATTACAAATTGAACTTTTTCGGAAAAATACCAAAAATTAACACAAAGTAAATTTTGATGTCCCGATTTTATAGAAGAATTTTATTTTGTCAAATATAACACATAAAATAGTCAGAAAGTGGATTTAAAAGATGTTCTCCATCAAAAGGCGGTTAATCGACCTTTTATAGAATATTAGAATGTTTATGCTTAAAATTGGATTCATTCGCATTTTTAATCCTCTAACATTTATGGTAAAAATTTAAAATATTTGAAAAACATGTATAATAATTTTTTAGTTAGTTCTATTCATTACCTCTATCACAATAGCTAGGCGCTAACTAACATTTAAAATAATATTATTTTATTATTAGAGTGCAAGGTAAGATTCCCAAAAAACTCGTCGTTGCGTATTGGGTATGCCATATAGCATAGAATCCCCTTTAAAGTAATATTAATATTTTATTCACAAATATGGATAAATATAAAAATGTCATATTCTATATTTACCTGGGGTGTTACATCCTTCCCCCCTTTTGGAAATTGCGTCATCGAAATTTTAAAATTGAGTTTCGAAACATCCTTGAATGTCCCACATCAGAACAAGAGTCGGTAAACCAATCAATTTAAAATAAAGAAAGATAAGTACAGAGGTCACCCGAGTTAACCCATACTAGGATTCCGTGTAGGAAAACATGGACATCGAGGAGAAAACATTGGGCCATGTTCTGATGGGGAGTGATAGAAAACATGTCTAGGAGAATGTTAACCACAAGAAAATCAAAAACCTGTGATGGGTTAAACGGTATTCGATTCCCCAGTAGGAAAATTTAATAGACAAAATTTTAGTTTTAGGATACTTTTTATTGAGGAATTTATTCATAAGGAAACATAATGAATTATCATGTTGACTTTCAACTTTTATTAGATTCCTTACACAAACTCATATTTTCTCCAAAAGATGAGAATTTAGGAAGACTTGTTCACATTAAGAGTACTATAATCAACTTCTAGAGAATCACCTAGTCCACCAAAAAGAACTATATACTTCCCATGTATTTTGACTTTAACCAAAACCAAAACCAAAAAGGTTAGTACAAGATCAGATAATCCAGATAAGGATAACCCTTTATAAAAAGTAAATCTATTCTTAATCTCCAAAATTTGTCCAGTAAAACCCAAAGTTCAACGAGGACCATTCGATAAACAATTTGTCCATAAAATTCTTCAATGTAAATCCATCTATGATTGAAACCCAAATATTTGAAGGATATAATCACATAGTATTCCAAGGTACAAATTATCTTTTATCTCCAAATAACATCAGTTGATCTTAAAGTCTCGTATTGAAAAGTAATTAACATAATCACATATCCTCCATTATAGGTTAGTATGTTTCCATAGATAACCCAAAATCAGCTTAATCTAAATTTATAAAATCATCTAACTAAAAAGAATTAGTAAAACTAACCTGGGACTTCACGTAGTCCAGTGGTAGGAGATAAATACCAGTCACACTTTGGTTGTGGGTTCGATTCCCGTAGCTTTGTCTGGAGTGATGGGTTGTCACACGGTCTAAGTGTTGTCCTTTTTCCAAAACTAAATAATTCATAAAACATTTCCCCAAAATGAGATAAAATCTTCAAAAATAATCCTAAAATCTTTTAACCTCATGTTTATCTCATGCCTTTCATTTTCCATCATAACATATAATAACCCATAATTACCTCAAAAGTAAGGATCATATAAACCCTAATGGTTACCTTTTTAATTATTACCTGAACTTCCACATTGATTGGTCATATCATACATGATTCATTACAGAACATACCATGGTTCAAGTGGATGATCATGACTCCTTGATAGTTGGTTTAGAACAACCATGAGTTTCCTCATTGAATACCCCATTTAATCCAGTCTCTTAATCAGAGAACCACCATAGTTTCCATCAAACCTATTGTCACTTTGGTGCATGCTAGATCCATCCATTCACTAAAAACAGAAATGTTAGTGTGAGTATATCAACAAAACCATCATGTACTAATGAGGAAGATAACCACTAAGATATACTTACTTATTCACTTTATCTAAAACTAGGACTCTTTCTGAAATCCTAACCATTATGGTAATGTCACTTATGCGTAGAGGATACCCTAACCTCTAAAGTTATCTAAACCGACCTCTGATATTAACTATAAGGCCCCAGCATTAAACCTTACTTAATCTTGAGTTATTACAAGATTACACATTGAGGATCTTTTCAGGTTTAGAGTTATAGAGAATTACAACATAATAAATTCATTACATTCCACATTTAAACAAAGTGTTTACATAAAAGATAGTATTCATTTTTTTCCCATCAATGGAAATATATTTAAAAATAAAGCATGGATTCTTTCTTGACACTTCCTTGAAACTATCATCATATCATGTACTTTCCCTTGACCTGTTAAAAAAATTTCAAAATACATGGGATGAGCATAAAAAGCTCAGTAAGGTTTATAAAAAATATGGAAAGGAAACATGAGTTCATATATACATAAGAATGAAATCATACTTTACACATAAAACATAGGCACTTTAACATACCTCATCAAATCATGAATAAATCATAGAAATCATAAGACATAAAAGGTAACTTGAGGCATTCATAACATTATTACGTAGGGAGTAACCCTATTGGTTACGTTTGGAATACCCACCACAATATATTCCCAAAATCTATTTGGAGAAACCTTAATGTTTCACTGCTTCACATTACCTAATTCATTGGAGATCTATATCGGACTCACCCGCCCTTAGTTTATCACAGAACCACCCGTCTTCATAACATCGCCCATGAACCATAACATAATTGTACCACATAATACATGCATAAATGAAAAATAATATTTCCACATTTCAATAAAAAGATATCAAAAAAACACATTGACATAAAAAAAATTATGAGAACTATTTTCAATACCAAAATAAAAAAAAGTAAAACATGGTATTTATTTATCTTTTAAAAATAAGTTATGGCTTGTAGAGGAAGCTGAAAATCAAATAATGGTCAGGGCGGCGGAGAAGTCGTTGTCGCCGAATAAGTACGACAAAAACATTCCCATTTGTCATTTAGTAAAAGTCTTCATATAAAAAAGATTCCTTTTGAATAAACGTTAAAGTAAAAGGGGTTTATAAACCGTATAAAATAAAGTTGTGTATAATACAAAATATGCCTCAATTAATGGAGATTGAGATGAAGTCACATACAAAGATGGTATCCTTGGATTAAGGATAAATCAATTACATAATTATGTGTGACAGATGAATACACAAAATATAAGTTTATATTATGTTTAAAACAATCATAGGTTATTCACACATATTCATAGAACGACATATTCATGGAGTACATGTTTATCCCAAAGAATCAAATTTGGGTTAAGAAGTTCCCTTGCAAAAATTTGACAGCCAAACGACGTCACTACAAAATTCAGAAAATGAGTTGATGAGAGATAAAAGGTTATCTCATCACATGGACATAAAATTTAAATCAACAAGGATATAGAAGAAAATATACCAACATAATAGTATGTGAATTTAAAGACATAACAAAATAAGTCTTTTAAAAAGAGGAGGGTGAATGGTTCCCTTATCAAAATGGGTATCTTTCGAGGCATGCACCTCGTGAATGAAGGACAATAAAACATTGATGAAAATACTCATAAATGAATGTATATTACACAATGAGTAAAATAATGGGTAGTACATACACCACTCAAAGGAAATTATGGCAAATGTAGCATAAATCTCATGGTAATAAAAGTGAGATGAAAAATCCCTTACGAAAACTTGGCAGCCTAGCGGTGCCACATAAAATTTCCAAAATGGATTGATGAGATAAAATAGGGTCTCTCATCATATTAACATAAATTTTAAAGAAATAGGAATATAAAATAACATCCCCAACATAACAAATAGGAGCTTAAAATAAGTGACATAATGGAGAGTACTTAAAAAGAAAGAGAGAGGTTAGATCTCTTACGAAAATTCGGCAGCCTAACGGTGCCACTCAAAACATCCAAAATGGATTGATGAGAGAGAATAGGGTCTCTAATAATTTGAACAAAAAAATTACAGTATTATTAATATAAAATAACATCCCAATAATAAGAAAGATGAGCTTTAAAAGGAATGACATAAAAGTGTGTACTTAAAAAGAAAAAGAGGAGTAGGATCCCTTACCTCAAGTCCAACTTCTCTTGTTCATTTCTTTATATTCCTGAATTATAATCTTTGGTAAATTTATAATTGCTTAAGGACCTCTTATAAAGATTATTAATCAGTTAATATCACACATTTTAATGTTATAACAATTGGTTAATAATATGTGTTCATATCAGACGTTTTTGTTGATGTTTGCTACATGAGTAAAAAATTGAACTTGTTGGAAAATAATTTTCCATGTAGTTATAGGTACATCATATCAAGAATAGTATTTATGTTTTAAATATCATATATATCCAGTATATATTCATTTTATACTATTCCATAGCATTTGGAGATAAAAATTAAAAGCACCGTTCATGGAGACGGTAGGCCATACATACGCATGAACGCTACTTTCATTTTTGTCATATTAATGGAATTAAAAAAAATTAGAGATATATATATGTTATAATTACAGAATGATATCCCTCATTTAGATATAATATATTACATATATATCCATTATATATATGTACTTCTAATAGTACATAACATTTTGAGATAAAAAATGAAATGTACCGTTCATGGAGACAGTAAGTCGTACGTAGGCATAAAGGCTACTTCCATTTCTATTTCATAATTAATGGAATTAAAACATAATGATACATAATAGTATTTTAATTCCATTATGGTATCATATATAATATCATTAAATATATAATTTAAACATAAAACATATTGTATTAACGAATCATATAACTTTGAGGGGGCGGTAGTCCGCACTTCCTTAAATGAATATATCGTGTTTACCCATAATGGAAACCATAAAGGTATGACATAAATGAAAATTACAGAATCTTAAGTAAAACATAAAAATATTATATATCATATATAAATATACTGTCATCTTAATGGCAACCTTTGAAGGTGTTAGAATAATGTTGAACAATCATCGTTTCGTGAGGCAGAAATTCTCCTTCCACCGAAATAGTATGTTCTTAAACCATTAGTTGTAGGTGTGTGTAAGTGTAGGTCTAATACTTCTTATAACAACATCCTAGTTTTTTTTAAGATACTGTATTTTTTACAAAATAAATGAATAAAAAGAGTTTATGGGGTTAGAGAAGCAAAATAAAACAAAAGGACACAAGTGAAGACATTACCTTAAAATCGGGTAACTCCCTTTGGTTTGAGCTCAAAGGCTTCCTTGGGAAGACTTATTCCAAAAGCGAGGCTTCAAGGAGTTATATAGGGATGTGTAGAGACAAAATGGGTAGGGGTTGGCCGAGCAGAAGGCTTTGGAAGTTTAGGTAAAGAGGTAGAGGTGGGGGCCTTTTATAAGAGGAGGGGAGGGGCACTCTTGGAAAGTAAGGAAATGTTACTTTATTTTAGAATGAGTCTCGGATTTTAATGGTCCCACATTGATTTTTTTTCGAGTATAAGGTGGTACAAGTTCGAAATCCACACATCCAATAGGTTTTGGACATGTGTAGGTCTTATATTTTACATTATCATTCCATTTTATTTAAATCGTTAAATAATGAGGTCATTGCTGCATCATCATGATGTAATAAATAATTTAATTTATATAATGTCTAAAAAAAAAATACTATGATGTATGAAATCTTTTTATCTTTCCATTGACTATTTATAGTAAAAAATATTACTTGTATAACCCCATTTAAAAATTGTTTTAGTAAAACAACTCATGTTTGTGTCATTTTAATTTTAACATTTAATAAAAAGGTATTTATGTCATTTTCCAAACAATGAGGCTCCATGGTGTCCCCAAGTTGACCCATGGATTGTATTGGTCGGGAATGACTCATAAAATGAGGGTAGGACATGTGTCTAGGTCAGTTAATATTATTAAAACATTATTTTTACCTTAAACTACACTAATCACCTCTAATTGCGATTAAAAACTTAATAAGTTACTATTCATCAAAAAATTATTTTAATCCCATTGAACAAAATTTTACTTCTTAATGAAAAAAATTTATGTTGGATTTTTGAAATTAAAATCACAAATATGGAAAAATATCATTTAAACGGAAAAATGAGTTGTTATAAGTACCACTTATTGGTTTCACTATTCATCAAAAATTAATGTTTTTCAGAATATTACCAAAAATTCACCCTAAGTTATATATGATATTCCGAATTAAAAAATGATGTATATTTTAAAAAAAATTCAAAACATATATGTTGGATTAATTAATTTAATAATTAATTTCCGCTGTCAAAACAAATAGCAAGTTTTTATGAAACAAAATGTATCAAAAGATTGACACTAGTTTAAGTCCGATTTCAAAGTGAAATTAATTCCAACGACCACTATTGGATTAAATGGTAAACATATATTCTAATTTCACATTAAAACCAACTCAAAATATAATCTAATCATATAAATAAATCAGATTAAAAAGAGGTTTTGAATTAAAATACAACATTTTTCACTATTCATAAAAAATTGATCTTTTTCGAAAAAATACCAAAAATATACACAAAGTAAATATTGATGTCCCAATTCTAAAGAAGAATTTTATTTTGTCAAATATAACACATAAAATTGTCAAAAGGTGGATTTCAAATAGGTTCTCCATCAAAAGGCGGTTAATCGACCTTTTAAAGAATATTAGAATATTTACGCGTAAAATTGGATTAATTCGCATTTTTAATCCTCTAACATTTATTGTAAAAAGTAAAAATATTTGACAGACATATATAATAATTTTGTATTATGTTATATTAATTCCCTCCATCACAACATCTAGGCATTAACTACCATTTAAAATAATATTATTTTATTATTAGAGTGCAACATAAGATTTCCAAGAAACTCGTTGTTGCGTATTGGATACGCCATCCAGTATAACATCCCTTTTAAATTAAGATTAATATTTTATTCACAAATATGGATAAATATAAAAATGTCACATTATTTATTTACCTGGGGTGTTACAAAGACAGTAATAGGCCATTCACATATAATCGTGAAAAAACCCAATGGCATTGATATTTAACTCAATGAATAGAGATTGAGCTATGATTTCCCTTGCAACGTTCATATAACTGACATAGGAATATTTCAATGGGGTGATTATGTGTTAAAATAGTATATCCAAACAAAGGTAAGTGGAAGTCAATTCAAAACTAAATAAATAGTGATCGCATGCATAATATTCTCATAATATAATCAATGAAATATCTTAAAAACCAATGAGTGGAAATTGAGAATAAAAATTACCATGAAAAAATTGTTTTGTTAATAAAATAGATTGATTATATCTATTATTTATAAATATGAATAAATAATTTTTAAATAATATATATTACATTGAATGATATTTCTCTTATTATCATAGCACAACATAATAATGATGTAAAGGATTAACCCATAGAATTGAAATTTGGTTACGAAGTTCCCTTGCATTGGGACTAAATGATCATGTATGTTCCTTGTTCTTCCGGAATAAAAAACATAAGAGGATTTATAATTGTATTATAATATTTTTCTTATTTATTATTCTTTTAATATCACTTATTAATATTTTATAACAAATACATAATTATTTATGTTTATATCAGTAGTTTTGTCGATATTCATTACATTAGTCGAAAATGTAGTTTTTTAAGTAAATTGTCCATGTAGTCATAATTAAATATTCAACAGGATTATATTAATGATTTAAATATCTTATTTATGTAGTATATATGTATTTATAACAGTTCATAAAATATTGAGATATGAAATGAAATAAACCGTTCATGGAGATGGTAGGGCGTACATACACATGAATAATACATCAATTTATTTTGCATATTAACAAAGTGAAAAATAAATGATACATAGGTATATTATAATTATATTAGAAAATATATGTTATATATGTTTCATTTTTTCCTTAACCTCAAAATTTATACGTTCCATGATTGTCTTGAATGAGTTATATCACTTTGATGGGTTGGAGGTCCGCGCATCTACAAATGTAAT
Source organism: Viscum album (assembly GCA_963277665.1). NCBI lineage: Eukaryota > Viridiplantae > Streptophyta > Magnoliopsida > Santalales > Viscaceae > Viscum > Viscum album. The sequence goes on along the minus strand of CAUJRU010000357.1, from coordinate 255,722 downwards.
TATCAAATTTACACAGTTTGGAATGAATAATGGTATGTTTTAAATAAAAATTAGGGAAGAATAAAGAAAAAATTAATATTATATATAAAATATATAAATTAGTTTCCATTATAATGGCCTCCATTAATTGTTGTAGTAGAAAAATTGAACAATCATTGTTTTGTGTGGCAGTAGTTTGTTGTACATTATAATAGTATGTTTGTATCCATTAAATGGAGGTGTGTGTAACAGTAGTTAGAGTAATTATAAAAAAAATCAAATTCGTTGAGGATGAAATTTTTATTATGTAATCATATTATTATAAGATCATAGGGAGTGGAGAAGGAAAATAAAAGAAAGGACTCGAGAGATGGCATTACCTCTAAATTGGGTAACTTAGTTTGATTTGAGACAAAATGATTTCTTGAAATATCTTCATCCCAAGGTAATAATTCTAGGAGAAAAATATGGAAGTTGGGATATTATTGAGAATAATTTGGATGATCTAGGTGGCATGATAGGTGTGATATCGATGGTAGAGGTCGCAGCCTTTTATAAGAGGGAGGAGAGTCACTTTAGTGATATCTTCAAAAATTCTTTTATTATAAATGATTTTAGTATTATAAGGCTAAAAAAGTGATAAATTTAAAGGTTAATATTATTATTGTCTTAATACTCTCAAATAATCCGTTTTGGAATGTTTTGGTCAAAAAAATAACCTTATCTTTTAGCATTAAGCCTTTGTTGAAAATATCAACTCATACAATATCTTCTTTTATTTTCATAATATAATGTTACTATAGTTATTCTAAAATACCAAGAGAACCACATGTTGAAAATTAATGAAATTATTTAAATTTTATAAAAATTGGGGTTGAATCATATATTTTTTGTACATTTATATCATTTAATAAAATAGTTATTTTTAAGAGATCATATATGTCAATTTTGATAGTATATAGTAATTTATTTTTGATAAAATCATAACAACATGATTCATTCAAAAAAAGAAATTAATTCTTACATAAAATTACAATTTTTTCCAAAACAAATTGATGGATATAACTAAAAACTAAAAATTATTTTTATTTTTATTTTTTTAATATCATTTACTTGAATATTTTATTAATAAGTTAATCACTCCATCAATAGTATGATATAAATAAATTTATATATTTAATTTATCAAAATTATAAATAAACAACCATAAGGAAACAACTATTTCAAAATTAATAATTAATTTTTATTTTCATTGATATCAATTAAATAACCTACTATTAAAAAAATTATCAAAATACTCATGTTTATGTTATATTTGTCTTTACATTAAATTACTTATTACAACATGTCATTTTCAAACCCATGTGGCTCAAAAATGAAACAATTTTTTGATAATGATGATAAATGTTGGAAATATCTCATCCAAAATGATTAGTAAATTTTTATTGTTTTATATATAATTATAATATTTTTTCTCTTATTTACCTAATTTATCCTTTAACCACGATAAATTAAAATAATTACAAAAGTGACTTTTCATAATGTGCATAAATATAAGGTAACTATTTAAATAGTTCAGACACTCTGATTCCAAAATCGGAATCCATATTTACAAATTCAAAACATAGGAATTGATTTTATTGATATAAAATTATTTATGGTTGTCAAAACCAGAAAGAAGGTTTTTTTAGAAGTAAAAACAATAAAATGATTTCCATGTGTTTATGTCCAATTTAAAATTTAAATTGCATCAAATGATTAAAATTTGATAAAATGATTAAAAAATAATACAATTACACTTAAGAACCAATAAAAATATGATCTTACTATATAAATAAATTCGGTGAAAAGACATTTTTGACATAAAATGTGGTATTTTTCACTATTCATTAAAAACGAACATTATCAGAAAATTTCCAAAAAATTATTCAAAGTTATTTTTGATGTTCCTATTCTATAGAAGATTTTTATTTTGACAAATATTACAAATTAAAGTGGAAAATAATATATTTACAGAGGGTTCTCCATTAAAAGGCTTTAAAACAAGATTTTAATAATATTTTATTATTTCATATATAAAGATTGTATAATTCTGATTTTAAGCCTCTAAAATCTATTGGGTAAATATAAAAAAAATTAAAAAATCATAATCATATTGTATTTTATTATTTCCATTCCATCCAATAAAATATCTAAGATTTATCTTCTATTTTAAATAATAATAATAATATTGTATTATTTTTCGGTATAACATAAGCTTGTGTGAAACGTAGGATTTCAGATAAACATATTTTTGTGTGTCGGGTATGCTATGAGGAAAAGTGTCCAATATAACATAAAATTAATATATTTTTCATTCTTATTAATTGATATTAAAATATATTATTCTATAAATACCTGTGTTTTACATCATTCCCCCATTTTAGAAAATCTTTCCTCAAAATTTGAATATTGGCCTTGGAAACATCATTGAAAATACATTATTAAAAATAAAGTGTCAACAGAAATTCTACTTAAAAATACTAAAATAGAAGTAAAAAGTCACATGAGATAACACATACTTGAATTCATATAGGAATAAAAGGATATTGAATAAGGACTAAGTATCATGTTCTGATGGAGGGTGATATAAAACTTGATTAGAAGATTGTTAGTGACCATAAAACAAAAACCATGTAATGTGTAAGATGTTATTTGATTTCCCTGTTGGAAAAGTAAATAGAAGACACTTTTTTAAATTTCATCTTTTATAATGTTGCTGAATTATTTTAATAAATTGATTATCAACTTAAGAAAACAAACATACTTCTCAAGTAGAGTTTCATCCTTCAATTAATATATTACATAATATCGTCTTTCCTAATAATGATGAGTAATAAAGATGAATTAGTCACACCAGATTCCCTAGAATCAACTTCTAGATAATATCATATTAAAAATTTATGATCTATATATTTCCCCTATATTTAGACACTATCCCATAACCAAAATTTTTAGAAAAATATCAGTTAGTCCACCAAAAAAATAATCATTTATAAAGGAAATTACTTCTCGAAATGACTGAAATTCAACAGACAATACACAATGTTTAACAAATAACACTCAATAAAAAATTGTCCTTAAAATTATTCAATATAATCCAAACAATAAATGAATCCCAAAATTTAGAATGATATGATAACATAGTCTTTCAAGATAAATCATAAAATATATCTGAAATAAATTCAACTACTCATCAGGTCTCATATTAGAACATAAAAAATCTATTCACATATTCTCAATGATATAGTAATAATTTCCAAAAAAACCTAAATCCATATATGTCCAAAATAAAAACATAAATTCTTACAAAATAAAATTCAACCAATACCCCTTAATTGAAACCCCATAGTATTCTATTTTCCTTTGAAATATAGTGTTCCCAAATAAGTGAAATCCATCCCAAAGAACATTAATCACATAATCACATAATCATTTTCCTATACTAATGACATAAATTTGATGAATCATTAGTTCATAAAATCTATATATTATTTATCCATAAAATCATTTACCATATAATTCAATATTCTATTCCCACGTCCTTGTCAAGTGCAAAGGTTTTCCACCCATCTTGTGTGTTGTCCTATTTATAAAACTTAGAAATAAACCTAACATGTTTCTAGCTAAATTGATGTCTTAAAATTGTCACTTTCATCCCAACTCATAATGTCCATAATATGTTAATTAATTAAGTCATATATATATTGACATTTATTCGACCTCTAAATGATAAAATAAATCTATTCCCAATTATTGAACTTTATACATTGATCATGGTGCCCACTTGGATTCAACTTAATCTTGTTGACAGAAATTTAAGGATCATGAATAGAAACAACTATTTAGGGATACTTGAAACCAATTTTCTTATTTTATCCAAATACACATTGTACAATATGGGTCATATGGGGTTTCAATGAAAAATAGTTTTGGAAAATAATCAGTTATGACATATAAATACAAAACACCAGATAAAAATTTATATTTATTAAACAACAAGACCAAGTTTGAGTTGAAACTATCAATATATGTTTCTATTAAAAAACGATTAGTAATTTCTGAATGACTATATGTTAAAAGAAAATATAATCAGGTTGTGATGTGGTCCCCTTATTTGTCACCTTTTTCAAAATCCAAATATTCTTCTAAATCACGTGAGAATGGAAAATATTTGAAAATGACTTGACAATATTCACTAATCATGAAAATAAGATAATATTGTGAAAATATGATGTTATTATATACGATCTATGATCCAATATGGTATCAAGTTATATTGGAGGTGTTTTATATCTCAAATAAATTCTTGAAAGTGAGTATTATGCTAGAAAAAGATTCAAAATATTACGAAAATTAAACATCAATAATTATTGCAAGCATGCCATCTGAAAGTGAAAGGAATGTTGTTAGAGATCATTCTCCTTCAATTTGTAAATGACTTTTCAAGATCTGAAAAGGATATAATATAAGAATTTTATTGAAAAAACAGACACAAATACTTACCATGTGGTTATCCAAAACATATAATACCAAATATTTTCTAAACAGTCCTATGATACCAACTATAATTCCCTAGACATAAACATTACATAATATTGAGAGATGTCAATAATTGGACTTTAATTCACATTGATAATTTTTAAGGTATATATTTTTAGTGAATTATGTCATAACTCATATACAAAAACATTTATATTACAAGTAGGCAATTCTACTCACTATCAATTTTCATTATAAAAACTATATAAAAGGAAACATGATTCGTTTCATGTTTTAAACAGCATGAATTTTCCATGTTCCCATATTTGACTCTATTCCTTTTTAAGTCACATGAAAAACATTTCAAAACATGCGATGGGAATATAAATCTCATAAAGTGATAGAGGATGATGGAAAATATTTAGTCTTGGGATAAAATTAAAACCATGAATACTTTTTCATAATGTAATACATTTTACCATTATAATGTGGTAAATATACTTCACTGAAATAAGATCATTTCTAACCATTTTAGTACTCAAATGATTAACAAGAAGACTATAGAAAGAAACATATAACAAATGAGGTAACAGAGGAAATAAAATACATAAATGGAATTACAATATAGTAACCTTCCACACATATCACTAAAGGTATTACCTATACACCAATCTTCTATAACAATTGCATTAGAGGTTATAACATAACCTCTCATCCTTGGTTTAACATAGAACCACCTCTCATTTGGTTTATCACGAATCCACCTCCTTCAGATTATCATGTAACAACCAATAATTTTTCAAAATACTATTTCATAATCACAACACATAAAATATCCAAAAGGATAAAAAACATTTCTACACTACAACCACAAGGGATCTTTTAAATATATGGAAATATTCAACCAACTTCTATAACCATTTTTAATATTTGATAATGAGAATTTAGAATCAATGTGTCGCATACCACATTATAGATTTTTTAAATAAATTTTCATTTTAAATCATTTGTATAGATATAAATAAATTCATAATATCCATTTAGAAAATACAGGCATTAAATAGAATGTTTTAAACAAATAAATCATAAAAACATTTAAAATAATTATTTACTAAAAGTCTCCCTAACCACATGAGAAAAACATCAATAAAAATAAATATGGAATTGAATTTAACATGACATTAAATATAATGATAATATACTAATTCTTGATATAGAGAGTCCAAATGTTTTTAAATAGACATTATAGGATAATGAAATTACATGAGTACAATATATTCCTCAATAAAAGGATATTGAGAAGAAATCCCTTAAAAATATCGTATCATCAGATTAAGTAGAAATCATTGAATTTTTTTTGTGAAAAATATAAATACACAAAATATAAGTTGATACTTAGTTTAAAACAATCAGAGGTTAGTCTCACATATTATTGGAAAAACAAAACCAATGATAAGGACATTTAAATAAATGAAAGATGTTTGAGATAATATTTCCCTTAAAAATATCATATAAATGTTGTATAAAATTATCAATAGTGTGATTATGTGTAGAAACCTTATATACACACACAGATAAGGGTAAATAAAATCATAAGTAATAAATAGTAATCCCATGAATATTCTTGTCATAATATAATAAACAAAGTATGCGTAAAAACAAATTAGTGGATATTGAGTTTAGAAATTACCTTACGAAGATCATTTTGTTAGTAAACTAGTTCAATTATATGTATTAACTATAAATAAACATAAATAAAGATAAAATAAACATAAAGAAATTTTTAATAAAATATAGGATATAAAAATATATTTCTCACATAATAATTTAATAACATAGTTATGAAGATGAAGATTGACCCAATGAATGGAAATTGGGTTATGAAGTTCCCCTAACTTTAGTCCAAATCTTCATGTATGCTCATAATTCTTACTAAATAACAAAATTAAGATAATTTATACTTTTTTGAGAAAACACTTATAGTATATAATTAATTTTATATCACTTATTACCATATTATTACAATTATTAAATTATTTAAGTTAAAATCAGTTGATTTGTCGATATTCAATACTAGAGTTGAAAATGAACATGTTTTGATGTAAATTTTCTATGTAGTAAAAAGTGAATAATATACAGAATTATATTAATTGTCTAAAGATCATATTTATCCAGTATATATGTATTTATAATATATCATTACATTTTGAGATAAGAAATGAAATGCACGGTTCATGGACACTGTAGGCCGTACATATGCTTGAACAATACATTCATTTTTTGTCATAATAACAGAGTGAAACTAACTGATATAGAGTTATATTATAAATCATGTATAATATATATGTTATATATGTTAAAAAATCCATTAATTCCATCATTTATAGGTTCCATGTATGGAATTAATGAGTCAAATCACTTTGAGGAGGCGGTAGTCTCCACTATCTAAAATGAAATTATCATATTTACCCATTTTGGATAGCATAAAGATATATTATAAAATAAATTACTATAGAATAGATATATTATAATTTTAATATATTTCATATATAATTATGGTGCATTCATTATTGCCACCATGAGAGGTGGTGGTAGAATATTAAACAATCTTTGTTTCGTGATGCAGTAGTTCACCGTACACAGAAGCAATATGTTCGTATCCATTAGATGGAGGTGAGTGTAAGTGTAGGTTTAAAAAAACTTTTAAAAACGTCAAAGTATATTTATGATCTTGGTGATTTTATTTAGTAATATTATAATAATATTATATGATGTGTAAAGGAAAAAAAGAAATGAACAGGAAAGTAGATGTTACGTCTAAATTTGGAAACAATTTTTTATTTGAACCAAACGGAATTATTGAAATGTTTAATTCCCATGTTAATGAATAAAAAATAATTGTAAGGATTTTGGGAGATTATTTTGGAAGAAGTTCGATGATCTAATGGGCTTGAGAGGTGTGAGTTAATGGGAAGAAGTGGTGGGATTTTATTAAAGGGAGAAGGGTCACTTTAGGAATGTTTTGAAATATTATTTTATTATAAAAATATAATTGAAATATAAAGGCTGCAAAGATGTTTTTTCCAAAGATATGATTATAATGTGTCTAAATACTCTCAAAGAATAAGTTTTAGACACGTTTACGTTAAAAATTATCTTTTTCGTTAAGCATGAATCCTTAGTTTAAAAAATTAAATATTACCATGTCTTTTTGTACTTTCATAATATATTGATAAAATAGTTACAATAAATTTCTAATAGAACCACGAGTTTATAAATAATAAAACAATTAAGATTATATATATCATTTTTTATAATCATATATTTTTAGGACTTTTATATTAGTTAATAAAACAGTATTTGATTAATGATCTCTTTTATGTAAATTTTGACACTATATAGTAATTGATTTTTGTAAGTCATAACAACTTGACACCTATGACATGTCATTTTCACACCAAACATGCTCCCAAATGCAAAATGTTTGGCCTAAGATTGATGATGCTCAGAGATATCACAATATATAGGATTATAAATCATTTTATTATAGATTTATTTTTTTTTATAATTTTATTTTTTTACACTTATTTACCTAATTTAACATTTAACCGTGGTAAATAAAAACAATTACTGTAGTAACTATATATAGAATCTAAAAATAAGATGTACATATATAAAAAATATAGTCTTCCAATTCCAAATATAGAATCAATATTTCCAAACTTTAAACATATAAATTTTATTAATAAATTTGAAATGTATTCTTATTTTCGAAAATATAAAGTGAGTTATTATTAAGTAAAAACCATCAAAAGATTGAGCCATGTTAATGTCAAATTTAAAAGTGAAATTAAATATGATGACAAAAATTAGATTAAATCATAGAAAAATAATACAATTACACTTTAAAATAATAAAAAAGATAATTTAACAATAAAAATAAATTATATGAATAAGCAGTTTTTATTTAAAAAGATATATTTTTCACTATTCAAAAAAATAAAAACTATCAAAAAAATTTAAAAAATTTATCAAAATTAATTTTTTATGCCCGTATTATATGGAGTATGTTTAAATTAACAAATAAATCATATAAACGGGTAAAAACTATATTCAGAAAGTGTAATCCATCAAAAGGTGGTAAAACAAGCTGTTACAAATATTGGAGTATTCTCTGCTTAAAATTGGATTATTTCACAATTTAATCCTCCAAAATTTATCTGATAAGTGTAAAAACTTTTAAAATTTTGTATAATCAAAATTTAGTTTGTTCTGTTCAATCCGGATAGCACAATGTCTATGATTTATGTACCATTTAATTTAATAATATTATTATTATATTGTTTTTTGGTATAACTCAATGTTGTGTGTAATGAATCATTTCTGAGGAACTCGTTGTTGTGTGTTCAGTACGCTATCAGACAAAGATTCCTATTTAAAATAAAATTAATATCTTATATGTAAATATTAATAGATATAAAAAAAATTATATTACAAAATAATTTTTTGTTACATCATTCCCCATTTTTTACATTGCATACTCACAATTTTAAAACTAGCCTTGGAAATATCATTAAAAATCACATATTTAGAAAACCGAGTCAATAAAACAACCACATTAAAATAATGACATATAAGTACAAAGGTCCATTGTGATAATAGATAATAGGTTTCATGTAAATAAACATGGATATGGAAGAAAACAAATTTCATTTTTGATGGAGAGTGATAAAAAACATGACTAGTAAACAGTTAACAACCATAAAACCATAAACTTGTGATGGGTTAATTGGTCATTGATTTACTAGTATGAAAACAAAATAGAAAAAGTTTTTGTATTAAGTTATTTTTCATAATATTGATCAATATTTTTACTACTTATAATAAGAACATAAGGAAAAATATTTACTTGTTATGTATTGTTACATCCTTTAACAAATATAAACCACAAACACATATTCTCTCAAAATGATGAGTATTCAAGATGACTAGGTCATACATGATGTACTAGAATTGACCTCTATAGAATCTCATAATAAAAAAACTTAACTATAAATTTCCACTATCTTTATAAATTAACCTAAAAACAAAATTGTTAGAAACAATCAGATAATCCCCCAAAAAAATAATCCCTTATAAAATTATATACCACTCTTAATTTAAAAAATTCATCAAAAAATAACAAATGATCAAAGAATACTATTAAATAAAATAATTCCCTAAAAATATTAAAAATAATTCAAACTAAAATTGAAACCAAAATTTAGATTGATTTTATGAGAAAATTTTAAATGACAAATCATTAAATTTATCTCTAAATAGCATCGACTACACTTAAAGTATAATATTAAATACTAAATAACCTAATCACATATTCTCCATGATATTTTAATAATTTCTACAAATATCCTCAATCACTAAATTTCTACAATAAAAATAGATATTCTCCCAAAATAATGTTGAATCATTACTCCTCAAATAAAATCCCATAGAATTTTATTCTCCTTAGGCATATAGTGTCCCCAAATGACGAACATCTTCCAAAATAAAATATATGAATTAATCAAAAAATGTTTTTACAATACGATGGATATCCATTTGATATAACAAAAGTTCCCCAAATTAACTTATTAGTGATCCATAAAATCATTTAACTAATAATTCTTACTTCGATACCAGTGGTCATGCCATACGTGACATGTTTTCACACATCTTGTGGGTAGGCCCTTTTATAAAACTCAAAATAACCCTAACATGTTTTGACTACAATATTTATCTTATTCCTCCCATTTTTATCCCAACTCATAATGAGCTCAACATCATAATTAATTATGTGTAATATATATTAATATTTTTTATTTCACCTCCATATTATAAAATAAATCTATTCCCAATGAAAGAACATCATACTTTGACCATGTGTCAAACTCGATTCATCATCATCTTGTTCTTATAAATAAGAAGGTCTATGCATTGCAATAATGATTTAGAGATACTTCAAAATATATTTTATTCTTTTATCCAAAAAAACATTAATAAACATGGGTCATATGGGTATTCATATAAAAATAGATTCGTAAAATAACCAAGTATGACTTATAAATTCAAAACATATGATAAAAAATGATTTATATAAAACAGTTACACTCAGTTTGATTTGAAACATTTAATAAATGGTACTTTTAATTTAAAATCAGTATGTTATAAAAGACTATATTTTAATAGAAAATTTATATATGTTTTGTAAGGGTATCTTTATTGAGCACCTTTTTTAAAAGCATAATATGCTTCAAAATGTAATGAGAAGCTAAAAAATATTAAAATGCCTTGATAATATTTTACATTCATGGTAATATGAGAATATTGAATAAATAAAACTTCATTAAATATTAACCATGATCCATGAAGGTATCAAGGTATAGTGGAGGTGTTTTATATCTCAAAAAAAATATTTCAAGTGAGTTGTATGCTAGAGAAGGTTTCATAGTCCTCCTAACATGACCTTAAAATAATTATTTCAAGCATGTCATCCGGAAGAGATATGAATTTTGTTAGAGATCTTCCTTCATCTATTTATAACTGAATTTCCATGATCTATAAAAATTATAATACATGGATTTAACTGAAATAATGGTCATATAGACATACCATGTGGTTATCCTATACTAATCATGCTAATTTTTGTCTAAAACATTCTTATGATAACAACTATAAGGACCTAGTATTTTATGATACATATCTCAAGAAATGTAAATAATTTGAATTTAATTCCCATTGAGGATCTTTTTAGGTTTATTATTTTAGATAATTATGTCACATTTCATACATAACAAGTAAACACAACTACTCAATATCCACTTTTTCATTAAAGAAACTCCTTAAAAATTAATATGTTTAACTTTTTGTTTTAAAAAACCCATATTTTCCTCAATCTCGTCCTTGAATATATTCTATTTTAGGACCTATGAAAAAAATTTCAAATCATGAAAAGATCATAAAAAAATCTCAGTTTGGGAGACAAAGAAAATGATAAACTTTTAGTCTTGGGATTACATGAAAACTATGAATACATTATATTAAAGTAATACTTTTCAACATTATGATGTTGTAAATAAACATCACTAAAATAAGATAATTTCTTACCCTTTTTTTAGAGAAATGATTTCCATAAATCTCATAGAAAGAAACATATAACATAAAAGGTAACTTCGGACATAAATATATCTAAATGGAATTACCATACGCTGATGTTACACACATATCACTAAATAGAAAAACCATACGACCGACTTACATACCCAATACATTGGATGTTATAATGTAACGAATCACCAATGTTTTATCAGATAACCACCCATCATGTGTTTTATCACATAACCTCACATCTTGGTTTATCACTTTTTTAAATGTTTGGGCCAAATCCACATTTTATTACTAAAGAAAATCAAATAAATCATTGTTTATGACTGAAAAACTCATAAAATATAGAAGTAAAATTTAATAATCAAAACACATAATAAAATGGAAAATATAATTTCAGTAGTGAATCCACAATATATCATTTTATGATATTGTAATATTAATCCCATTGGAAAACCTTTTTAAATATTTAATAAAGATATTTTTTAATCAAAGGGTCCCAAAAAAAAATTAAACTTTTGAAGTAAATTATCATTTTAAAATATTCACGTATGTATAAATAAATTAATAAGTACATTTTTAAAACATTGATGAGAAATATAAGGTTCTAAATGTTTTAAAATCTAAACATTTAAAATGGCGTTTTAGTTAGTGAGTCCCTTACCACTTGACAAACAATTGAATAAAAACCATTAAGTAATAAAATTGAATAGAACATTAGATATCAGGAGAATATACCAATTTATGATATAAAGAGTCAAAATAGGTATATATACACCTTATATGACAATAAATATGCATGAAAACAAAATATGCCTCCATAAAAGGAGATTGGTACGAAATCCCTTACAAAGATCGTATAATTATATTAAGGAAAAATCAAGGAAATAATTATGTGTGAAAAATATATATATCCAAAATATAAGTGTATTTTTATTTTTAAAAATCATAGGTCATTTATACATATTATTGGAATAACAAAACCAATGACATTGATATTTAACTCAATGAATGGAGACTGAGTTAAGATTTCCATTACAAGGGTCATATAAATGACAAAGAAATTTATAAATTGGGTTGTTATGTGTATAAATATATTATCAACACAAAGGTAAGTTTAAATTAAAACATAAATATATAAATAGTGATCCCACACATATTGATCGCTAATATAGTAACCAATGTTTTCATAAAAACCAATTAGTGAAAATTGAGTTTAGAAATTTCTTTTTAAGGACAATTTTTTTAATAAAAAAGATCAATTATGTGTATTATATATAAATAAACATAAAAAATTATAAAAAAATATATGATAACAAATTATATTTTTGACATAATTATAGAACGACATAATCAGGAAGTATAAGATTTACCCAATGAATGGAAATTTTGTTAAAAGTTCCCAAAACGTGAATCCGAATTGTTACATATGTTCATTATACTTTTGGAATAACTAACATAAGTTTATTTATAAATGATTGAGATCCATTTTCTAGTATATTAATCATTTAATTTCACGTATTACCATGTTATAAAATTTCATAATTATTTAAGTTAATATCGGTCGTTTTTTCTATATTTGTAACTTATGTCAAAAAATGAACTTGTTTTGATTTACATTTCCCATGTTGTCAATGTTAAATCATATATGTAATGATATTATAGATTTTAATATCATATAAATTAATTATATATTTATTAATAATATTCCATCACATTTTGAGACAATAAATTAAATGTATTTTTCATTAAGATAGTATGATGTATGTACGCATTAACTTTGCTTTCATTTATTTTTCATAAAAATGGAGTGAAAAATAAATAATATAAATTATTATCATACTTAATGTATAATATTTATGCTTTATATGTTACATTTTTTTCATTAAATATATCCTTTATATGTTTCTTGTATGTCATGATATAGTCATATCCCTTTAAGGGGTTAGTAGTCCTCACTTTCTTAAATTAAATTATCGTATTTACACATTATTGTAAGCATAAAAGAATGTTTTAAATAAAAATTACATAAGAATGGAGACAAAATAGACACAATATATATCATATATAAATATAGTTCCTTCATAATTTCCACAATGAGAGGTGGTAGGAGAAAATTGAACAATCATCATTTCGTGAGTTTGTAGTTCGCCGTACAGTGAAACAATATGTTCTTATCCATTAAATGTTGTTCTGTGTAAGTGTAGAACTAATACATTTGATAAATACATATTATTATATTTCAGATAATGGTTTTTTTATTGATAGAATAATATGAGAATACATATTGGATAAAGAAAATAATTGAATGGGACTTAAGATGAGACAGTTCCTCTTAATTTGGGTAACTTCTTTTGATTTGAGACAAAAGGCTTTATCGATTAATCTATATCCCTAGGAAAGGATTTTAGGAGTAATATAGGTATGTTTGGAGATTATTTTAGCCTAATTTGGATGATAAAATGGGATTGAGATGTCTGATTATGTCGGTATATGTGGTGGCCTTTTATAAGATGGTTTTGGGGCACTTTATGAATGTTTTGAAATATTATTTAAATACAAAACAATTATATATTTATAAAGTCTCAAATGTGATATATTTATAGGATACTATGAGGATGGGTATAAATCTTATCATCCAATAGGTTTTAGATATGTTTTGGTCCAAAATATAACCATATTTTTTACCTTAAACACTTAGATGAAATCATTAACTCTTACGATGTCATCTTGTATATTAATATCATATGGTTACTATAATTAATGTATAATACCATGAGAACCACAAGTGGGTAATTAATGACTTTATTAAAAGTATAGAAATATTTTTACCAAATCAGAGATTTTCAATATTATTATTTCATTTATTATAATAGAATATTATAAGAACTCCATTATATGAATTTTGACACTATTTAATAAATGAGTTTTGTTAAAGTCATAACAACATGAATCCATAAAAAAATGCATTAATTCTTCACTTAGATGTAAATATTCCAAAAACATTTCGTGGATGTCATCAAACTATTCAAATTACATTTATTTTAATATTTATAATATCATTTATTTTAATCATTCTTTAATAAGGTAATCACTGCATCATCATTTTGTAATAAATAATTTTATTAATTTATTATCTATAAATTATAAAAAAAATCCATGATGTAGGAAATTTTTTTAGATTTTCTATATATATTTATAATAAAATAGATTTTTTATATAACCCTATATTAACATTGTTTTTCAAAAGATATATGATTATTCTATATTTCAATTTACTTCAGATTAATTATTATAACATGTTATTTTCACCCCCAATGTGGCTCCCAAATGCCAAAAGTTCTACCTAAAGATGATCATGGTCGAAAATATCCTATCCAATAGTATTACGACATGTTTTAAAGTGGTTTTATATTATTAGAATATAATTTTTACCCTTATTTAACTAATTTATAATTTCACTGTGTTAAATTTAAATAATAGCTCATATTATTATTCATAACATCAAAAAATAAAATGTACCAATTTATAAACTTTTGTCCTTATGTTTCTATATTTTGAAACTATTTTTCCAAATTCAAAACACAAAAATTGTAGTAATTATTTTAAAATTAATTTCTATTGTCAAACCCAATAAACATGTTTTTAAGAAATATAAAACTATTAAAAGATTGAAATGTGGTTATGACGAAATATAAAAGTAAAATTAAATACATTGAACATAATTATATTAAATTATTAAAGCATAATACAATTACACTTTAAAAAATGAGATTAGAAGGCAGTTTGATCTTAAAATGTGGTATTATTTACTATTCATTAAAAAATGAACATTTTTAGAAAATTACCACAAAAAATTCCAAAGTAAATATTTATATACCTATTATATAAAATAAGATTAAATTTTAAAAATATATTTTAAAAGTGAAAATATCAAGATTTCAGGAGGTTTCTCAAACTAATGGTCGCAAAAGAAGCTTTTAAAAATATTAGAGTATTTAATGCTTAAAATTGGATTAATTTATTTTATAAGTATATAATACTTATTGCATAAATGTAAAAAAATTAAAAACATTTATCCTCATATTTGAGTTAGTTATATTCATTACCGTGAATATAACAGCTAGGTGTTAACTACAATTTAAAATAATAATATTATTCTTGAATTATGTTTTGGTATAACTCAAGGTTATGTGCAATGTAAGATCTCAGAGAATCCTTTTGTTGCATGTAGAGTATGCTATCAGAAAAATTGTTCTCATTAACATATTATTAATATCATATTCATATAAAAAAAATAAATTCTAATGTTATTTTACAAAAATACATGGGTTTTATAAGGGTATCCTTGGTTGGGACATTATATAAAAAACCAAGATTGAAATCTCTCATATAAGGGCTTCCCATGTCAATTTTTAGTTAAAACAATATAGACATCCTTATATATGTCTTCTGATTGAATTATTTAATCATCAATTATATGGGAATTTTAAATTGTATGCCTTCAATATTTTGGGTTCTAGAAGGGTTTTTAGAATTATTTTTTATAAAAAATGTTGAAATTCAAACATTTTATATTTCCAATATTAACTTCACTTTATAACCAATGTTTATATAGAACAAAATAATTTTAAATTTGTTTTTATTGTAGTGTAATAATTATTTTGACATGTTGTAATATCTTTTATCTATTTATATATATATATATATATTATCATGATATAATTTCACTATAAAGATCGAAAAAATATGTGTAATTAATATCCCATATCCATAAAATTATCATTCTAATTCATATATGAATTAAAATTTCACACATTCTATAATTTCATAAATATTAACCACTTCATAATATTTTTATTTTAATTATTCACCAATAATTATATTCTCATGTAATTCATATATTTCAATCATTACAAATTCTAATTATTATATATATTCGTTCATAATACCCCAATTCATAAACCATATCAGGTTTTTATGTATGATATATATTATTCATATTATAATATACCATTCAAAAAATACAAAAATATATTATTAATCATGTCATTACAACTACTTTTTTATCATCCCATTTTATTTTCATATTCATTAATCATCATCAATTTATCACACCAACATAAATAAATCATATTTTCTTCATATATGTTATTCCCATTTATAATTTTCCATATACTTGTCCAAGAATATTATGATAAATCAATTTTTATCATGAATAATACATAAATTATAAATTAACATTGATAACTATATATCATATATAATTTATTCTATATAATTTATTAAATGATGAAGGAGATAGATGGTCCCAAATGGAAAATAATCCACAATCATACACATTATTTATCTATTGGTTGTTCAACTCTATGAGGGAACCAAAAATATATGGGTTCTCATCAATAATTGTGACTTAGATAATGGAATTTTTTTTATCTATTTCCAATGGAAAAAACTTATTTCTTATATTATATTTTTTAAAATTTATTTTAACTCCCATAATTATTCCATACATGATCCCTCATTAATGATTCAATGAAATTACATTATAACTACACATTTAGACCTTATCTATATATTCTTAAACATTAAAAGTCATAATATTAATATGTTGATACACACACTATAATAGTTTCCCATCTTCACCACCACATTAATTATCATATATTCTATAATTTAATTTTAAATATTAAACTATTATATATTATTTATGTAAATAACTAAATAATAATGAAATATATCCACCACCAATAACATATTATTAAATCCCATCACTTATGATGATTATCCAACCACACCCAAGTTTAAACATCACATACATAAACAAATATTTCATTATTTATTCTATTTTGATATGTGTGAATTATAATTTTACTACCCATAGTTGAAAGGATATGAAATTTTGAAAACACAAAAAAATTTAATTTCATAGTCTCAACCTAACATAAATTAGAGATATGAAATTATAACGGTGTGTTTGGTAAATTTTTATTACATTGGAATAAAAATGTCATAAAATAAAAGAATCAAAAAAATTATTTTGATGATAAATTCTACATGAAAAAATATGGAAGGATGTCATTGATGAGTGATTTATTTTTAAGAATCAATATTCATAGATTGATTAACCATCGAAATAATTCATTTGATGATATCTGATATTTCAATTAAAATTTTCATTCTCAATCAAAGGTGAAAAAATTGAATTCCAACTAGAACAGAATGAAGTATAGAATTATGATAAAATCATGTAGTTATAGTGACAGAGATAATCCTTAATGATTTTTAGTTGGTTAGAAACATTAAATCAGCGGTAATTATTTTTTAAAAATTACAGACTCTATATTTTCTTGGTTAAATAAGTCAATATATGGTAATTATTAATTATTTATAGATCATATTTTAAATATTGAAAATATGAATAATTAAACACGTTTAGAGATAAATAGATTCTTCCTGAAAAAAAATCAATCCCAAAGAATATTGAATTATAATTACAATAATAAGAATTTCATAAAATGATAAATATATGGTGTAGAAAGTTAGATATAATGATACTTAGGATAATTATAAAAATTTTCATGAACATGAATATGATAGTATCATAGAAATTAATTAAATATTCTAAAGTAATCAATGATACAAAGAGAAAAAAAAGAGAGGAGTTATGGAAGAGTCATATTAAAAAAAGATTATAGTGATTTCATGGTAGGTATTCCACATACATCATTTTGTGAATGATACATAAAAATGATAAAAAATAGGATAATTTCATTATTATTTTTCAAATAATTTAATTGATTTGTGTAAACATTATATTTTTTAATAAAATTTGTATAATTCAACATTACATAGTTTTCTTAAAAATAAATGTTAAAAGAAGATGATTCATAATGAATTTTCTATTATTCCATTAATAGAATTTTTTTTTGTGTTGATATAATGAAATATTCCATAAATATTGAGTTATAAATGATGTTTTTATATTTTCTATAAATTAAATGGTATTAAATCCTTTACATTCTTAGCATACATGGAACTAGTGTCCATATTATTCCTTAACATATATATAAATAAGTAATAATTGGATTATTGAATCCAAAAAAATGGTTACTAAATATTTTATAAATATTTATAACCTACACCACATGTCATTTGAATACATTTTTGTTGGAGTAATGTTTTTTATTTAAGAACCCCAATAGAATTTCCTTTGCACCATCGTCTTATTATATTAAATTAGCATAACTAAAATGAATAACATCCCAAATGAGTAAACAATTTATCATCTTTATAAAACCCGATTATGTACAAGATACACATTTTTTACTTGGGAAAATAAAATAATGCATAAAAATTATAATCTCAATAACTGTGATACTCATTTTAAGAATACATTTCTACATCCCGGGGAAAGAAAAAAATAAGGGTGAGCTCAAATTATCAGAAATTTTATAAATAAAATAAGTTATTATGAATAGATAATAAAAATTTTCATGTAATGGTATATTACTAATCACATATTCCATTTCAATATATTTACAGTCATGGAATATTAAGGATGAATCAATACTAAATGGTAAATTACTGAAACACATTCTATCTAATGAATAAACTGAGAATAAAATATAACCAAAAATAATTTCATATATAAAATTCATTAGAAAATATTAATAACTGAATTATCATGCATATATAATTTTAATTATTATATTAAATGTTTTATAGTTAAGTGATAGTTTTACCGTTAGTAAGATTCATAAGATGGTTTAAATCATACTTGTAAAAAACACCAGATTTTGTCCACAGATTTTTCCCATGAGACTACTGATACATCGTGGGTTTTGAAATAAATGGACCAAACCCATTTCATACATTTCTTAATAATTCATCTTATATATAATAATCTATTAGTTTCAAAGGTAACATAACATATCGTTATGTATCCATATTGAGTCAAGGATACAAATTTATCACTATTTACCTGATTAATCAAATCAATTTCAATGTGAAAAACATATGTAAAAATGGTATATATTTTTTAAAACAATAACATTAATAACATAATAATATGGATTCTAAAAAAAATTTAAGTTTCTAATTAAAATTGATTACCAAAAACAGATTATTTTAAAATAATGTTATCAATAAAATTGTAAAATAATGTTCAACACTTAAATATTTTTAATTTAAATATCCGTGGATGAAAAATAAAAATTATTATAAAACCTAACTTTAATTTTTCATGAATCATGATATTATATTCAGAATGGTATATGTATACACCACATAAATGTGATATGGTTCATAATAAAAAACATTCCTCAATGGAATTTAAATTGAGATAAAATACCATACCGAACACCAAATTTTGATCAAACGTGATTTAATATCATGTATAGTTCCCTTAAAAATTACAGTATCCTACAAAATAACCATATTAATATTTATAATATCATATAACAACTTTTTTAATACATTATCACCCGTTTATTAATAATCATTAATTATTTTCACTACTTAGTGTTTTAATTACATTGTTTTATCATGTGATCTTTGTAATGTATGTTTGAATTTAGGGGTATATTTTATAGTTTTATCCTATAATTTATAATATCTATTAAAAATTAATCATATTTATACGTAAATTATAACTTTAAAAAAATAATGAATTTTGGTTATGGAATGTGAAGTATGTTATCATCGTGACGATGATATGTAGTACGTACTCATGAGTTACACTTCCATTTTTTATTTATAATTATGTAATAGTGGAAAAATATGGTTTACCATTATCTAATTTTATTAATATAATATAAAACATATTATATACATATATAAAATCCATGTGGGGTGGTGGTGATGATAAAGTCACATCACTTTTTGAGGGGGTAGTCCACCCGTATATGAATGATGTTATGATCATCGCGTGGGAGAAAAGGTAAGAAAAAAAATATATTATAATTATAGAATTATGAATATATTCAGAATATAATAATTATTTAATTATTTCAACATATATTCATTAAATTTCTCTATATTGGCTTCCATGTGATGCATTATTGAAAGGCGAATCACATCACTTTTTGAGGGAGTAGTCTACAGTATACACGAGTGATGTCATCACGTCTCAATAAAATTGGATGATAAAAAGATATATGTTATATATTGAATCCATAAATATAAAAATGTTATAAAATTAATTTTTACATTTTATATAAATCAATATATCTATCTTTTAGATGTGTAAATGAAAAAATGGACTACATCAGTTTTCATGGAGGAAGCCCTCCAAAGACATGAACGATAATTTCATAACATATTTGAGGGAAGTACAGAGTTCATTAATTTAATATAAAATCATCTACATATATTTACTATAATGAGGCTGTCATATCATCATTTTTAATATGATTTAATGTGTCTTGACATAGAATTAATAAAAGTCACTCATTTGATGAACATTACACATTCTTCATGTATTATTTTTTAGTTGAGACTAATGAATTCATATGATTGTTTTACTCATATAATAATGTTTCTAGGAGTAGGGGATGGGATATTTTCAGTGAAATTAGACTATAATGGATGAGTAAAATTCCTTCAGGGGTATTAGGAAGTGAGGGGATTGGGTGTCCTCTTATAGTTGATAAAGAGTGTTACTTTTTTAAATACCCAATGATATTAACTATTGGGAGGACTATTATACTAATTTTTTTGACATGATTGATAATTAGTGGTATTTAAGGATTATTAGGCCTATACACACCTCCAATAGACAATAAAACATGTTTTTTAATTTTTTATTCCAAAACATATATGTTTCTTTATTTTTTCCATTTTGAGTTTTTGCAATGGTAACACGATTTGGAAATTTATTGATTAAGTCTAAATTTATGTTGATCATATAAGATAATTTGGACATAATTTTTCAATTTATCAAACCAATTTATCAATTTAAACTTTTTTGTGATGAAAATATATTTTATCTTAAGAGCATATATGTCAAAAAATATTATTTTAACATAAAATGTGCAAGAATGTTTTTTTCTATTTAGGGGTATATTTATTCCATTTATGAAAAAAATAATCCATGAATGTTATATATTTAATATTTAATGAAATTTAAAAATATAATGGAAGAATATGTGAAATTATTTTAATTATAATTCATTTAATAAATTATTATTTATTATAAAATATTATTAATATCAATATTGAAATTACTGATTTAATGTGAATTTAAAAATATAAATACAGAGATGGGGTTAGAATATATTATGTTAACACCTATATAACAAGATATATTCATATTTATAATTAATGGAATATAATAATTCATTCAATATACTTATTTAATTTTAGTATTATTTATTTAATTTAATTATTAACTAAACAATTACCATGTTAGAGTTTTATCTGAACATAAAGTAATTAATCATCTAAAATAATTTAAATAAATTATTCTGAAAGAAAAACTCATGTTTATTAAAATTCAATATTTTATATAACTCTACACATGTTGTTTTAGTGTTTCATATGCATTTAAAGTAATTTACAATATAATGAAAAGAAAATAAAATATCATTATAGGAAATAATTTATATTAAAATTTAAAATTAATAACTGAACATATGTGGTGTTTTCCATATCCCAAATCATTATATTGAGTAAATGTATGAAAATAGTATTTTTCTTCTTATTTACAAAACTTAATTTCTTTAAATGTAATGTAATGAGGAATGTAGTGTCTATAATTCAATGACAGTGATGGAAAGTGTAAAAATAAAATCATTTAATATAATTGAGATAAAATTTCAGTATATTTTCACTCTAATCAGTATAGTTTAATCCCCTTGATAATCCCATTTCAACCATAACTACGGTAATTAATTTTTACTATATTCTCTATAAAAACATGGTCAAATAATATCTTAAAATTATTTTAAATTATAAATTATGTTGATTTAGAATATGGATTCCATTTTTTCATATTTAAATTATAGAAATCTAATTTTTTTAGAAAATATTATTTCTATAGCCCCGATGAGAAAGTGAATTTTTAAATTGA
Source organism: Viscum album (assembly GCA_963277665.1). Taxonomy (NCBI): domain Eukaryota; kingdom Viridiplantae; phylum Streptophyta; class Magnoliopsida; order Santalales; family Viscaceae; genus Viscum; species Viscum album. Next base: position 233,011 of record CAUJRU010000357.1, on the reverse strand, counting down.
ACATCAAAATTTATTTTTTTATTTCCAAGTTAAATATTAATGTGATTTTGATGAACTAAATTAGATTAATTAATATAAAATAGAACTATTAATATATTAAAACTTATCTTAAATGTAATTTATAATTATATATTATTTAAAAGAAGATTTTTTTTTTCATATAAAATTTATTATTTTTACTATTCTACAAAAAAGAATATTTTCTAAAAATTAGATAATTAACCCTAAGTTAAATTTAAAATCAAGTTTTCCAAAAATAATGCTTATTTTTTCAAAATAATTTTTCAAAAAGTGTTAATATTTAATTTAAATTAATTTTACCCTTATGAATAAAACGTTATTTTTTTAAATATGGTGTTCTATGTAACACATACTATCAATATAATTATATTTATTTTAAATATAATATCTAGTAAATTATTATGGTGTTATATTCCCCCATGATTACTAAATTGTATTCTTGTAATCAAAATTCGATCATTGAATCTAATGGGTTGTCATTTCATTTATATTGAGAACCACAATGTAATATTCATTAACAATACATCCTCTTAATATGAGAAACGTGTTGTACAAAATTCATCTAATATAATAACAAAATTAGTTTTCTATATTGGATAACATATGTGGGAAATGAATATGTAGACATGAAAGAGAGAACTACCACCCAAATACCATGGGATGGAGATCAAGAACGTGTTTAGAAGAATGTTAATGACCAAAATTCCATAAACCATAGGATTGGGAAAGGACATTAACACCATAAAAATTATGATAATTGGAAAAATAATTTTTGACACATTTACTAGAGTTTATGAATTATTTGTCTCGGTAATAATACGATAAATTATAATTACAGGATATGTTTATATTTTATACGAAAAATATCATCATTTTGTTGGGTTTCAATCAATTTCTAATTCACCCCTTACTCTAATAAATTAATATCCACCTAATGATTTTTTATAATGTCTAAAACATTAAAATAAAATAAATCAAAATATCTATAAAATAATGAAATTCATTCCATAATTACCAAGTTATGATTATGAAAAAATGATTAGCATATATAATCCAATATGTTTAAATATCCATATAATGAGGTAATAGATTAAAAACTAAAACATCACAAAATGATTCAATTAAATTATTTCTAAATTTTATAATCCATATAAACTTTTAAAAATACAAATATCCAAAAATTTAGAAATAATTTCACTAAATTAATTAAATTAACTTATCATTTTTAAAATTAGTCCTGAATTTTCTATTAATTTCTGTGTAATTTTTTTTAAAAAAACTTCATCATGTATTGTCTTGAAACATTGTAAAAACATGAATTACCATTAATCATAAATTAATAATCCAGGCTACATAATAACATAATTGAAACCCCGATTATTTTATATATTTGAATAATCATAAAATATTGTTAACTCTATCAATGATGTTATAAACTAGTTATAAAAAAAAATTATATACTACATCCATTATAGTCAGTACTATCAAATTTACATAATCCATGCTAATCATATCTTTTTCCCAACAAAGTTATCACAATATTGGGGACATATTATGGTCTTCTATCCTGTATTTTCCATGCAGTTAGACTTTCCACAAAATCACATTTTATAAAACCATTTAATATATAATTCATATATATTATGAAAATGTAATTATTCCACAAAATATACATCATTTATATAATCTCGATATAAAACATATTATATCTTTTAAGATATATTCAACTGACTCTTGAGGTATTCATTTTCATAGTTCCATGTATCCATATAGTTTAAAAAGTGATTAATTTTGTATTATTCCTTCATATTTAAATTAATATTCATCATGAACCCCTTCCCAGTATTTATTAAAAACTCCCAATCATTTCATGTATTTCCCAGGGTGATTATTAACATAAATATAACTTGTTGGAAAATTAATCAATCCATTCTTCCCTTTTTCCATTATTTTGAAATATGTTATATTTTTCTCGTTTATCCCATCGAATATTTAAGAGTCTATTAATTAATTCTCAATCCTTATATTACAAAAAAGTATTTCAATAAATAGAGAAAATTTTTGAGATACTTGTTCCCTCTAACGAAATGTCTTAATCCCATTTAATAAACAGTCAATCATGTACTCAGTGTTACAAATATTATTTTTATCATACCAATATAACACTATAATGTTAGCATCATATACAAAAAATGATTTTTCATCCTTTTTAATTAATCTAACTGAAATTGTCTTCATATTAGCCTTTTAACATGTAGATATTTCTCATAAAATATAACATTGAATGCATTAAATCTATGAGTTATATTTCTTCTTCCTCCCTTGTATTCTGGATTAACGATCACTATTGATCATCATAGATTTTTACACAATAAACTATAACTATAACATTTTCCTTTTTCCATATCCTAGTGCCATAAATATCTTATTTAGTGACTTAATATATTGACCATCTTCCTTTAGATTCATAATTTTACTAAATGAAGGTGGCCTATATCGAATAATGTGACCCAACATCGAAGAATATTATTGTGTGTGTGTTTTCAGCTTCTGATAAAAGTTATTTTTCAAAATATAATTATTATTTATCAATATGGAAATAGCTTTATGAGTTCTAATAATATCTATATTGGAAACCTCATCAGGACAATCTCAACACTGTCCCGAATAATTGAATGTCTTTATCCTTCTAGGATCTATTTCTAAATAATGTAATATATTGGTTTAGCTCATAAGAATATTATTTTTAAATCATATTGAATAATTCCAAATAAGGTATATGAGATATCAAAAATTTCTATTTGTTCATTACTAATCTCAAAATCCTAAAAAGGGATTTTTTGGGGAGTTTTTTTTAAAATACATCATAATTGTTTATAATAAAAAATTTAATTATACTTTGAATTTCCACCAAGATGTTTGAAACCATTGGCATAGTAAGGACTATTGTCATACACTAGGAGATTATTATGTCAATCCCAATTAAACTTTTTCAAATTTACTACCCCTAGGTACATCTGTTTCCTAACTATTTCTGCATTTAGTATATAGTAAAAGACGTATTTAAATGAAATAGAACATAAATTAAATGTAACAAAAACAATTTACCATTATTTAGTACGTGTCATCAATAAATATTATATGTTTATGTTAACAAATATATATTATCCTAAATATATTTTCCATTTTTTCTACTAAAATTCATTTGATACGAAATATTGTGACCCCAACACCAGATCCCAGAACCGATGTCGTACTTTATTACATTGGAAATTGTAAAGAGAATTAATTTCAAATAAAAGAAAATTAGCAATTTTACAGAACCATATTACATAAATGATACCCATTTAACATTGGGAATTGAAAATAAATTATAACAATAGTAAATGCTCAACATTATTGAAACTCAATCTAATAATTCATATTAATTTATTGGGTATATGAAACAAAATTAGGATGAGATGAAATTATTATTAATGATTATGTTCAACATAATGTTTCTTGAATCAATAATATTGATTAAAATGAAATTTTAGATAGATAAACACACATTAAATTTAACAAACATTAATATCATGGTGATATATGGTAAAATAATTATGGTGTGGTACAAAACTAATACACAATTCTTCTAATTAATAAACATAGAAGTGAATTTATTCATAGATAATTTCATAGAGATTTTTACATGGATAATAATAAAATTATAATTCATTATGAAGTAAATGATCAATTATTTTATTTAATGTTTATTCTTACATGATACCTTTACTGTATGTTCCTTTCAAAATACTTTTTAAATCAAACTGGGTGAAACACACCTGATTTGGAAGGATTAATCATCTCATGAGACTACCGATTCATCACTATTATTTCTTTTACGGATCCTTATTCCCTTCCAGACATATCTAAATCAACTTTATGTATAAAATAATTTATATATGTCACAAAAAATGTCCCTTATTAATATGTTATTTTATGTAATGTATACAAATTTATCAATACATCCACAGTTAATCATATAACATCCGATGTGAAAATTGTATATAAAAATGGCACATAGTTTTGGAAATAATCATTATCATAACACAATAATATGTATATCTAATAGAAATTTAATTTTCAATGAAACATGATTACATTAAAGATAATGATTCACCTAAAATTTCTCAATCATAAATTAAAAATCCATTACTAATTTGTAATTTAAAATTCAAATCCCCTTGGATGAAATAATTCATTTTGGGACAAAAAATAAAATGATTTATGAATCAATCATGACTATAAAATATATACAATAACTATATACACAACATAAATGTAAATTAATGTATAATAATAAATTAATCTCAATGGTTTGTAAATTGTAAAAAAATTTGTTACATCCCATTTACTTTTGGTTGAACTTGATTGAGACACATATACAGTGGTTTTAGACATTTCATTAACATTCATGAGAACCAAATTAATATTTATAAATTCTTAAATTATCCTTTTAGAATATATTATCATCTCTTCATTGAAAATGGTTCACTATTTTCATTATTTTAGGTTGTAATTAACTTGATAGGTTATGAATTCTTTATCCGGATTGTTCCAAATAATGTGTATAATATACAGTTTTTCATATCATTAATAATAATAAAAATTAAAATATTATCATATTTATACATTAAATTTTCATTTAAAACAATTCATGAATTTTGTTTATGAAAAATGAATTATATTATTATCATGGAGATGGTAGGTCGTACGTACGTATGAGTAATGCTTCCATTTTCCAATGATCATCTAGGAATGGTTGTATATAATATTTTACAATTCTATCTACTATAGTATATATATATGTCAACCATTTGGTTTGGTGATGAAGAGTGAGTGAAATCATAATGTGAAAGAAATAGTCCACACGTACAAGAATGATGTTATCATCATTAATTAAGTGAAAATTTATTTATGAAACATATATATATTCTAAATTAATGAATTATAAATATTTCATGAATGTAATTATTTTAAATTGTTTTCAAATTTATTCCTAAAAAATTCCTTCATCACCTTAAATTTTAAGCGTTAGTGAATGGCGAATCATATCTCTTTGCAAGGTAGTTGTCCGCCTTACACATGAACGACATTATTGTTTCTTCTATAGAATGGAAGGTAAAACAATATATGTGATATAATGACCCAAATTATATAAATATAATTTTAAAATAATATATATAATTAATATAAATCATCTTAACTAGCCTACATTTGTTGAAATGTTTAGATGAATGAGATTGATTTTCGAGGTGGCATTCCATCGAAAAATCAAATGAAGAATTCGTAAACCATTTGATGTATGTTGAGATAGTTTTTGGTCATAAACATATTATAAAAAATAGTACTATATTTTATACAAATTTTTTAATATATCTTTATATTTTAATCAAAATTGAAGGAGGTGGTAAAAGAAGTAAAATAAATATGATCGTTGAAGAATGTTACCTCTTCTTAGGGAATAATTTTTAGGTTTTCAAAAAATAATTCCTATGATGGATTTAATCCCAAAATATGGATTAAAGGATGATAGGGAGAATTTAGTAAGTGTATTGGTATGTATTTTTATGAGAAAAAACATCTTTTGAGGCGGGGATTAGAAAAGGGAGTGAGTTCCTTTTTATAGTTAAGAAGTTGTGTAACTCTTGTAAATAACCAAATTTATTAATTATTGTGAGGTAAATATTTTATAATGTTATTAAATGATTGATAATTAATTATATGGAAGGATTATATGGTTGATAAAAACATAAAACACAAAATAAGAAGTTTTTTTAAATATTTTTTATGAAATTATTATGTTTCTATATTCCTATAATTTCGAGACTTCACTACGGTAACATGTTTTCTATATTTGTTAACATGTTGATTAAAAAATAAATTAAAGTGAGACTTCTGATATTATTAGCACTCTATTATTAAATTAATTAAATACCATTTATTAATTAAAAATCCTAGTTGTGTTTAATATTTAATTAAAAATGAAATCATTTGTGTGAGAAAACTCAGTTTTTACATTAATTATGATAACATATTTTTTTTATAGGTCAATATAGTCATTTTAATAGAACAGTTGGTCCATGAATGGAACATAGTTGAAATTATGTAACGTTCAAAAATAAATAGAAAATATATATAATATATAAGAAATTTTAAATAATTTAATATGTAATGATTATTATAGAATAAAATTAATGTCAACATTGATATTATTTATTTAACATGAATTTAATAATATGAATAAATTATTTAATAAGAATACATTATTTTCACACCAGTATAACATGATATATTTTTCACCAAATTATGTGAACATAATAATTCATTCCATTTTCTTCACTTTTAAACTATCAATTATCCCTTATTTTATTTCATTATTAACTAAATAATTAATGTGATATCATTACATAAAAATTTTATGTAGTTATGTCATATCAAAATTTAAAATAAATTTTCATGAAAAAAATTAATTATAATGACTAAAATATTTATATGTAAAAATATATTGCACTTTTTTCCTTTCCAAATTCCTTATAGATATTCAATGTCAAAAAAGTATGTTTTTTCCTTTTAATTACATACAATATTATATGGATCTAATTCCAAGTAAATTTGAAATAAATTTTCTTTTTTAGAGTCTCTTATGTTCATAATTGAAATATGTTCATTCAGTGGAACTGATATAATATTTTATGCCCTATTTCACTCTTATCATTCTATTTTAATAGCCTTACAAAACAATTTTTTTTATATTAACTATGATAATTACATTTTTACATCATTCCCAATTAACTTTAGTTAAAAATTAATTTTAATTTAAATAGAATAATAAATTATTTTGATTAAAAATATGTAATATATTTTTCCAAGAGTAGTTCATTTAATAAATTAAAATTTCATTTAAAATTAATCCATTTGATGGGATGAGAAATAAATAATGAAAGGACAATTTTTTCAATGTTTTCAAAATTTTTATGTCTATATTAATGATTAAAATTATCCAAGGGACCTAAAACGGATTAATTCAAATAAAATTTAACAAATTTAAAATTACATACATTTAAAAATATATTTTTTACTTTATAAAAAATTTAAATGAAAAGTTATTTTCAATTGAAATACAATATTTTTAAATATTCATTTAAAAATGATACTTTTAATAAAAATAATAAAAATCTACCATACTATAATTTTGATATAACAATTTATAAATTGATGAATATTTTTTCAAATAGATTTAAAAAAATTGTTAAAATGTTATTTTAAATTATGTATTCAAATCTTGAATAAATAGTGATTTGTTAAAATACAATATTGTGTGCATCCATGTTTTTGATGAAATTTAATTAATTATATTATAAATATATTTTCAACTAGTGGGGTGTTGAATTTTTCTCTAAAATTTAAAAGATACAAAAATATAAATATATAAACAAAATCATTGAATAATTTTCAGAAATTTTACAGCCACTATTATATATCTAATTTCTGTTTTCTAGTGAATACATAATTTTTTATGTGATTATAATAATTTTATTATAAATAAATATCATTTTTTAAATCATCCAAATTGGATTAATGTTTTTTATAGGTCATTAAAATTATCAATAATTTTAAAGTGGGATATAGTGAAATTTACACATAATTATTTTATATTGAAAAATGTGAATCCATTGTTGAAATGAATGTTAAACATAATAGTTATGATTATAATTATTATAGAATAATTAACACTACTAAATTGTAATATATAAATAATATTTAGAATATATTTATCAATAATGATATTATATGAGACCATTTGATAAAACAGCAGAAATAATTCAGTTTATATCATCAGATAGAGAACAAAAGTTTACATATTTATAGATAATGAGAATATACAATAATTTTATTATTATGTTTAACTCTGGATAATAAAAAACATTACATGAACAATTGATGAAGTAGAAAAAATTTATGACATGGAATATTTCATATATCAGGGGAATAATTATTTAAATATTCATATAATAGAATTTAATGGAAGATAAGGTAAAAAAACTATGGAGAAGGAAATAATATTTACCCCAAACATGACACAGGGTTCGACAGTTGAAATCATTACATTGTAAAATATATGAATTTTATATCTCATTAATGATAATATATCAGAGAATCAAATTCATGATATATATTAGAATGGTGTAATTTTATATTGAACTAAGGAAAGGAATGACCAAATATCAACAAATTATTTTAAATTATTTAGGGTGTGTAATGCTTATTGAAATATTTATGTTAAAATAGGCAAGAACCATTTTCTATAAAATATTTTTGATAATAAATTTGGGAAAAAAATTATAACACTCACATTTGCATCCATGATGGTCACTAAGGGTATAAAAATAACACATTGATTTATATATCATTCAGAAGTTACAGTTACCATTATATACAGTACATTCACATAAAAAAATTTATTTGGATTATATGATGTATTTACCACAACATAAAGTTCATGATAGTATTTTATAATGATATTTTGGAGATGATTGTTAAAGTGTCCATGGATAGATTCTTAGTTAATGAAATTAAACTCCCAGAATGACATGAAGATATATCTATGGTTGTTAAATTTTGGGTAGTATCCAATATAGAGTTGAATTTTGAAAAATCACAATATGAAAAATGAAAGAATATTTTAGGTATTCAAAATTTATAAATATTTAATTGAATTTGAATGGGACATTATTGTTGTGATAACTTCTTTAAAATAAGGAAAAACTATGAATGAATGGTGATTGTTTTCAATTTAATAAATTTATTAAATATTTATCAAGGAAATCTAAACGATTTTTATTCTAATGTGATTATTATAAGTGAATTAATTGAATTAATTATAAATAAATATTTCATTGGATAATTTCAAACAAAATATATGTATTTTAATTTTACTAAAATCATTATTAAATTATATCATAATCTTTTATTTGAAATCGTATATGATGTGGAACCAATAATGAATCTACATATGGACAAAAAAATGAGATTTAGAAGCAACATATATATTTTGTAAGAAAATTTTCACAAAGGATCTCAATTCATCTATGATGCAATAGAGAACGAGATGTTTTGTATCAGTATGAATTAGAAAAAATCAGAACATTTTCTCATTCGTATTATGGTAATTATGTTGACTGACCAGTTTGCATTGAAGTATTTATTATATAATAAGTGATTTAGACCATGTTTCATTTAGTTTATTATTTGTTTGATATTTTTTTGTGGAATTCATGCAAAAGATATGATACTGAAATGAGGTTTCATTAAAATTTTCTACAATTTAGTAATTAAAAAATAATTATTATCATATAATCAGTATAGAATTTCTAAATGAGTGGGTATTAAAAGTTATGTATAAAGATATTAAATGAAATTTAGATAATAAAAATTACATTATCATTGGAATGATACTTCAATTATTGTCTTATAATTATCAAAATTTTATCCTGGATGATTCTACATATTATATATTTGATTGAACAATTTTTTATAAACTGGTTGCTGAGGGAATTATTAGAAGATGTTTACCTGAAAAATAAGTAATACATATTTTAAATCATTAAAACTCATTCCTATATAGTAGAAATTATAAAATGTTATGGAAAAATAATAACATTTAACATTGTGGATTTAACTAGGGTTTTTTTCAATAATTCATGAGAATATCTTATGAACTATTAATTATGTTAGATAATTGTAAACATAGGTAGAAGAAATGAAATTCATTAATCTGGGATAATTTTTGTTGATATTTTAAATTTATGGCTATTAGAATTCATGATATTAATTATAAATTCATATTGGAATGATATCTATAATTTATATTAGGTAAAATATAAAAATGGGTAGTCTATGTAGATTTAATATAATAAAAGGGTTCATTGTCTATGATTTTTACAAAAATACATATATTCTTTAGATGTGATGTGATAATTAATAATATAATTGAATATGGGGTTAATATTCCAAATATATATCTTAGCGATCATATTAATATAGAAATATATATATATATATATATATATATAATCCATGGATATGGGTAAAAAATCGTCTAAAATATTTTCTATAAGAAAAAGGAGAAAATAATTTAATGATATGAATATTAAATAATATATTATTTAAAATAAGGAAGGATTAAATATATATGATTGGGGATGGTTGTTGAGTTTATAAAACTATATTGAAAACTATAATTGTAATGTATAAATATTGACTACTATTTTGAATTTTTTTATATTCAAGTTGTAATAGAAATTAATAAAATATGGTTATCTTATGGATGAAAATTTTTATTTCAAACTAAAAACTAAAAAAAGAGTATTATTTTAATGAATTATAGGAAATCATAATAGAATATTATGATAGTGAGAGTATTTTCCGGGAAATAAAAAAAATCAATGACTGATTGATTAAGCAGAATTACACAAAGAAGGTACTACATGAATTTTTTTTAATTAATCACTCGATCTATTGATAGTAAAAAAAATCCTGGTGGTCAACACCATTCAATATAATTACAATAATTTCCAGAATAACTATAGAAATTAAAAGAGAAGAAAGATAACAATTAATTGTGAAGAAATATGGAATTATTAAATATTTAAATGGTTATATGAGGAAAATACATCATATAATAATACATTTATTTAGATTAAATGAATAATATAATTTATTACTCACTTAACTCATAATTAATGTGATTTAATTGTATGGTAATATACTATAAAATCATTATTTTTTAGTGTGACCATTATAGAAATGCTATTTAATTAAAAAGTTGGAATAAAAAAATTCAGAAAAATATGAATAATAGTTTTAAATAATTCAAATATGGTGAGTCATTACTAATTTGTATGTACCATGTCTTTATAAATGTTATCTTATGCTTCTAAAATATGTTTTCTTCATTAATTTATTTCATTTAATTTAGTTCATTATTATTGTTATTATTACTTTATAGAACTTTTATAAAACTTATTAAACATAATTATTAATATCTTTTTAATTAGAGCCATAATTTTATCATAGAGTGATATTTTTATGTATTTTGAAAAATAAAATATTTTCAATGAATTGTGAAAAAATATATTATTTTAAAGTTATCCTTTATTTGTAATTTAGTAAATTAATTTAAACTCTCATTACATTTCGAATACAGTTTTAATGAATCATGGGATCGATTATATTGAAAAAATTTAAATACATCAATACGATTAAAAATTATATTAAATTTCTATATAAGTTCATGTTTATTCATAAAAATAATGTTTTCATAAAAAATTATTATTCATTCAGTATTATGAATTTATATAAAAATTATTTTATATCACATATAGAAAATGAATACCAAAAAATGAATTCAATATTTTCAATTTATTAAATATGAACAATATATATTGAGTCATTAATAATATTAACGGTATTAAATAATTATCAGTTATAGTAGAATGACTATAAAATTATTAAATCTATGGGATAAGGTAAAAAAATATTCAAACACTTGAATTTATTTCATTTTATTTGTTTAATTGTAAAATATCAATCTGAAAATTAAATTTATTGAATTTCACTACATTTATAACTTCATAATGACAATAACATTACATTATGTAATGAATAAATACAATATGTCATGATATTGGTTTGAATTTTTAGTATGTAATTTCAGAGTTATAAAATGAAGTTATGAAATATAATAAAAATATAATTTGAACAAAATAAATTAATTTTATGATTTTAATTTATTTAGTATAATTTTTTATTTTTCATTACTTTAAATACTTACACAATGTAGACATACTACTTATTCAATCATTAAGGGAAATATAATAAAATATTATATACATATTTTAATATATATTTTTCGAATGATTTATGGTATTATATAATTTTTTTTGAAAATATTAATTTATATTTGATTGTAAAAGAGTTTATATTATAAATATACTACAATCAAAATTTCATTAAATTAAAATTAAATGAATAGATATAAAAAATATTTTACGGAGATATTGTGTTGGGAAAAAATACCTCAAGGTATCATTAAAATGATTTTAGGGTGATTGTGTTTTTTAAAAGATAGTTTCCATTGCAATATATAGAGATATAAATATATTTTTGAGAAGGATTGTTGATAAATATCCATGAAAGGCGAATGGGTTCCCTAAACCGGTAAAAAAATTGTTTTTTAGCTGCTATTATTCCTCAATGTTTTCTAAATTTTTGTGGTCCAAATTTTAATAGATGGTTTAATCCTAAAAACCATTGTATTACTATTAATTTATTTTAAATATATGTTAAATTCATGAGTTCAGGATGATTTGGATTCCAAATGGTTGTTTCATGAACATTTGGATCATTCCAAATGATCATAACAAATACACCAAGGGTTGATGATAATCTATGCAACTATGATAATCTTTATGAATGGGAATGTTACATGGTATATTAAAAAATAGGGAGAACTATGAATGATATGGGAGAGAATTGTGAAATGCTGATGACATGTATGAATGACTCTATAATGGGTGGAAATGATAATAAATATGAATATACCCCCTTTTGAAATGAATCACAAGACTTAACAGAATTTAGTACGCTTTGAATTCATGAGGGTGATATGTGATGGTTGTTTGTGTGATAATGATAGTGAATAAGAAAATATCATGAAGGTTATGAATTCAGAGAAAAAAATTGGGAATAAAAAAATTATTGATGTTCAATAAGGGTATAATAAGATGACAGAAAATTATAATCATCACATAGGCTATGTGTGCTTAGTGAAAGTGTTTGAGCTTCGTGAAAAGTGTTTGATTTCAGAGGACTCTTTTACTTCATGAAATAGGTGATAATCATGAATGATATGGGTTTCATGAAGGTAGTATATACCTATGATGAATTATATAGTTTCATGAATAAAAATTGTGCTTCATAGCGGAACTGTGGATGGTGAATTTTTTAAAAAATGTTTTTCTAGTGAACTGTGGTGAAGTGATATTCATAATGTTTATGAATGTATAAATTCAATATAGAATTTAATAATAATTTATGACTTATTAATTCTATCTAATATAGGGAACTACATGTCAATAAATTGTGTTTTAATTCTTTCTAGAGCAGTGAGAACAGGAGGAGGAGGATGGTTATCATATCAACCTACATCGAGCCCTTGAAAGAAAGATTGAGGGATTGAATAATGGGAAACACTAATCTATCTCTAAACATAATAATGGGTTTTATTTTTTGTATATAAATGATATAACTTAAACAATAAATTTTTTACAGTGAGACATAGTGTATTTTGTACATTTACACATTGTAATTGTATGACCCAGTGATGTATCATAGTCTTGGAGAACTAAGTAAAATTAGGATGTCTCATGCCCTATTTAATTTATGATCATTGATTTCTATAAAAAATGATAATATTATGTTTTATAATAATGACATAATACCAGAACCATATTTTTCTTTACCCTATCATACCCTGATTCACCACCCCTCTTAATGTATTTTACCATGTTGGTCTATCATTTTTCTTCAAATAACATAATAGTAAATGATTTAGAAATCAAAAAAAATAATGACATAGGGAATTATAAATGGTGTTTTTTTAATAATTGGGTCCTTTTTGATCCAGTTAATAACATAAAATTATATTTATAACACTTAAAAGATAATAAATATGTTTCAAAATTTTAGGTTTAAAAAAATCAACAAGGGGGTTAATCTAGAATATAAGGATTGTAATTGCATAAAAATGAATAAATTTTACTGGTTGTTGGTATTTATACATTATAATGCCCTAACATCTAGATTTTTTTATTTTAGTTTTACATGACATGTTAATGATATAGATGGTATTTAAATATTTCAAGTAATTCAATGTATATTCTTTCTCTCACATATAAAAGGGAACTTCCTCCTCTACAATTATGATAATTTCTGACCATGATATCTTATCCAATACCCACCAAAATTACTATCCAACCATTCTCTTCATGACTTATAGTCTTTATTGTGAATAAATTTTAAACATATAAGGCATAAAGAGTCCTTTAATGGTTGTTTCCCAAATAAGAAGCATACATTTTAACAATGTTATGTCATAATTTTTCATCTTATATGTCCATAAATTATATTATAACCATTTTGATATAATAACATATGTTTCTCTATTGTATTGATATTTTTATGTCTGTGATGACCCATTTTTATATACATATCAATCGTATACGAAATGAAAAAATCTTTCGTTCGTACCTGTGGACTACCACCTCTATAAAGATATGTGTTTTGTTTTTCATTACCACCAAAAATTATTTTTTCTATTATATATTAAATAAATATAAGATTTATATTCCTGAAATAGTTATAATTTTGGAATAATAATATACTAATTACCTTTTTTCCCATTATCCTATAAAATAATGAATACTTCGATCGTGTGTAGGTGTGGACTACCACCTATATGAAGAGATTTGATTTTTACTAGCCTGCATTTCATAAATGATACTAATGTAAAATTTAACATATAAAATTGATATTTATTTCCTTATTAATATTCTAGAGATGATCTTATAATTAATTTCTCTACTATGATCAACCTACAAAAGTTTTATTTTGATTATGAACTAAATCTCTTCAAATCCACTGTCATGAAAAACTGATTTAATAACAAAACATGGAATAGTAATAAAAAATATAAGTTTTAATAATAATGTAATTCCAATTAATATTAATAATAATAAAGTTGAAAAATAATAAATAATACTATTGATTAATTTCATGTGTGGTGAGTCAGACTCCTAGTCAGGGGGTTGTTAATGCAATTTATTTTCATTCAATTATGTTATTTATTAATTGTGAATATTATTGAGGGATTATGTGTGTATTGAAGTGTGATTATTTTAAATTTTATTTCTATTATTTTTATATGGATTTTCATTTTATACATATAATCACTTCATAGATTAATTCACTTTTCAGTGTTGTTGTCATTGTAAGGTGTTCTCATCACTCGATTTTTTATATGAAACATATTCCACATTTACCACTTTAAGCTTTTTTTGATGTTGATACTAAATATTTTATAATTTATTTCATGAATATATTTTTATTCATTTATTTGAATTTTTTTTGATGTTATTTCATACATTGGGTTAATGATTTAGATGTAACCAAAGTGATAATAATTAATTTCACAATCTCATCCTTATTCAGGCTTGTTTATGTTAAATATTCCTTGAAGGTAATTTTACAATAATTAAATCTTAAACATAAAAATATTATTCTATGGTTTTCTATTTCTAAAAATTTCTATCTTTCATTTCATTTTCTAATCTCTATGTACTCAAAATTCTGAAAGGATGTTTTTATAGAAAACAGAATTTTTATTATTCTACTATGATTATATTTTTTCCATGTGTATATATAAATTAAAATGTTTTTATTATTATTTTTACAATTACAAAATGACTAAATAACGAGAATTTTACCACTGTTTTAATTTTTATAATTATTTTAGAATAGAGGTTCATATTACTTTCTCACTGATACATTTTTTAGAAGGTCCAAATATAATATTTTTCAACCCATACGACCTAATCAAACATTCTTGTAATCATGACAATTATTTTCAATAATGATTCTATTATATGTTTCAATTGTTTTTTACAAAACAATATTCCCAATTATTCAATAAGTATTTTCATTCTTAATAAGTGATTATAAATTGAAAACTATAGTTTTTTATGACTCGACCCTCTGGGCCCATACCATGAATACCCCAAGCCTAAAACCTAAGGTCTAGGGACATGTGACTAGCACTGAAGGCATCAACTTGTTAGAGGGAGAAATTTTCCAGAGTACATGTATGGACACACAAGCCTTACCACGTACCACACACTAACAAGAAAAACATTTATCACTAAATCAAAGTTGAGTACACGCATGACTAAAACAAGTGTGTCCTAATAAAAACCCAATAATTAAACTACAAATATCCAAGAGAAATAAGTAAACTCTAATGGCCTCCAGGGAAAACCTCACATGATCGTGAGAGTATAATAGTTTCTGGGAGCTGAAGTAGATTGTCTTGACCACCCAATCCTAATGGTCTCCACCAGGTCCTGAGCCACCAAATCCATTGTCATAGCATTTATCAGTCTTATCTCCCTGAGACACTCTGGGTCTCGGTCTACCAAAGTCTCTGTTCAAACATCAATCATCTGCACCAGACACAACAGTTGAATGTGATGTTTGTGTAGGTGTGAGACGAAAAAAATACTTAGATGGGATACCAAAACAAAAAAAAATGAAATACCCCAAAACCATCCTCATTGTAAATCATGAAACAAAAGACATGTCACACCAGATACACATTTATGGATTTTATAGAAAAATCATAAGTCAAATCATTAGAGACCATGTCGTCAAAATAAAACCTCCTCTATAGAGTATATTGTTCCTACAAATTCACACATAATTGCTTCCCAAAAACATTGGACTACAAAGGGATACCTTCTCATCGTAAACTGAGTCCCTGCAAAGTCACATGGAGGTGAATTACCATTAATCATTCCCCACTATGGAACTCCTCATAGTCACATACCATAGGACTACAAAGTTTCACAGATGTGTTTCCTACCATGGTCCACCATTATCACACAGAAGTGCTTCCCACTGGACCTTTGTTGAGTCTCATAGAGTCAGAAGACAGTAGTTCATAGGTCTCATCCAACCATTGGGTTCCGTATATAGTTCTCATGGGAGATGGACTCCTTAATCCATTAATTTCATCTCAAAATCCATGAAATCCTCCTTAGGGAATTCTAAAAGATCTTCATCATCGAATGTGCCCCAACACCACAAACGAATCATCAATTGGATAACCAGGTTAAAAGTAATTATAATTTTAGTAACATGGGGACCATTATGTCTGGGTACATTTCAACCTGACCAACCTAGCACAACGGCCCCACATACCTCGGTTTATATTGACCGACTCGACATATCCCGAATTGGGTATAGGTTTATCTGGTCCGACCTGACTAGTGGGCCAGGACTAATGACCCTCACATGACCCGTCCCTTTTAGGACGAGGGTCCAGTACGCCGAGTTGCATAGTGACAATATCTTTTCCAGCATGGTCTGAATGGTGCGGGTCTCGCTTGATGGGACACGTGTCTAGCCCACGGGCCAGAGGAGTTGCCTGCCACCATGAATCCCAGCCCGCATGGTGTAGGCTGATGGTGCACCGACAAGGTCTGATGCTGCAACCAGACGCATCTAGTCTTCCTGCATGCCCCACGGTCGCTCAAAGCTCCTCTAACCACAATTGGCTGACCACAACTCAGAAGTGGGCCACCCCTCAACACGGTGCGCACCTAGAGCAGTGTCACCATACTATCACAACATCCTGCTGCAGCGGCACAATTCCATTGGCACTGTTGTGTCGATGTATGTTTAGCGGACCATCGGATGCACTCCAGGGTTCCGTACATTGCACCGCTTGGCCTGCACTCTTGGGGGAAACATCATCGTCACTCCAAATACCCCAAAATCAACATTATTCCACTTTGAGGGTGTTTCTACAAATAATCCACCTAGAAAACATTCTCAGGGCTTGTTCATGATGGCTCGTGCTCTCCACATTAGAGGTTTAAAAACATGGGAGGTCCATGTATACTAATTAAATCAACATATTTCAATTACAATACCGGAATAATGATAATATCAAATTAATGTTATCATATTTCATAATTGCACGATATAAAGATCATCCTATTCAAGGGATGATTTTCATTTTTCATTTCTAGAATAACTAAAAGGAAAAACATTCACAAATTAAACCCTTACCTGGATACATTGGATCATCTGAGTATGAATAATATGTTCCACATCATCATGGTTATGTGATCATTAATGTTCATCATCACTCGTCGACCATTAAATCTGATCCTCCAACATTCTTCCCTCCATTCATCATTTTGTGTTGGAAAGGTATTCCATAGTTGGTTCTGTAGTGATTCCCTAGGATTGTAAATCCCCAAAATCCAACACATTTGAATATTAAAAAAACATGCATAGTGATGTTGCACTCATTACTGATGCTCTATAATGAGATAAATTTAATGATCCATTAACTAACCATTAATATAATGTGACATAGTTAAAAAATATCATTTATTTACAATTTATTATTGATCCACGTTTTCACCTTATTGCTGCATCACAGTGTCACAGTCTGCCTTTCAACTTTTAGAATAAAAGAAATAATTTTTTAAATTAATTTTTTATTTGTCTCAAAATGTATGAAATATATATTTTCTAGTCATCCCTTTCTTGGAAAAGATAATTCATTTCATGGTGAATCCTGGTAGTCCATGTTCAATGTTGCCCTCTGGTTTTTAATCCAAATATTGGTTCAAATGTCATAAAAAAAATATCATATATATATTGAACGTACCATAAAAATTTCAAAATTCAATTTTGGGTTTATCAGGCCTCAGTATCACATGACGTTAAAGATTGTACTCTCAAAATAATTCCATAAAATTTTAATCAAATTACATTGAATTTCTGAGACATAACATTTTACCCACCTATGTTATTTACGTCCACAAAAACCAAAACAAAATATAATAATTAGGATGAGGGTACTAGGAATGAATCTGGGCCCCCCTCTCATGTGTTTCTTGGGAGATTCTCCTGCTAACACCGAACTGACACTAGAGGAATCGGCCACACATGTAGGACCTTCTACTATATATATTCATTATCTACTAGTAAATCTACAATAATTTCAGCATTGTCAATTTTCAGCTTTTTGTAGTAGATGAAGTGTGTTGGATAATGCACGTTCCTTCACATCAGAGATTTGTGGAAGACATATGTACTTGGTGCATTTGTGGGGTGATATATAGGTGGTACACCACCTTGATAACTCTCCTCAAGATCTGAAATGATTTGATGAACCACAGATATATCTTGCCGCACTGACCAAATCTATACAATTCTCGTCGTGGTGACACACGAAGGAATACATGATCACAATCCTCAAACACCAAGGATATATTTCTCCTATAGATATAAAGCTTCAAATTACTCTGTGTAGTCCTTATCCACTCATGGACGATCTAAACCATCTCAGTGGTATCATGCACTAACTTTGCACCAATGAATGTTGAATCACATATCTCTATCCATCACAGGGGTGATCTACAGGCCGCTCATACCACGCCTCAAATATTTCCATGCCAATTTTGGAGTGATTTCATTAGTTATATGCAATCACCACCAATGGAATGTGGTCCTTCCAATGGTGACCAAAATTCAGGATCAATGCATGTACTATATACTCTAGGGCCTATATGTTATGCTATGTTTGACCATCTGTCAGGGGGTGAAAACTGTTCTCATGCGCAGCTGCATCCCAAACAACTCCTATAATCCCCTCCATAGTAGGGATGTAAAGAGAGAATCATGATATGAGATGATCGTTGAAGGCGCCCCTTGAAGATTCACTATATCCCAGTTGTAGAGGCATCCCAATACCTCTACTGACCCCTCCTATCAGATAGGTAGGAATTGATCCAACATGGTGAGTCAGTCAACTATCCCCTAGAAAGATTCGTGGTCCCTAGATGTACATGGTAACCCCATCACTAATTCCATCAAGATAACATGCCATTTTCAATTTGTTATGTCAAGTGGATGTGCCATTCCTTCAAGAACATTATTCTTGGCCTTCACATGTTGAAAAACGTGTCATTCTGAAACAAACACAACCATCGATTTCATCATCACTAGCCTCCAGTAACGACATCAGAGTCCCAGATACATCTTCTCCACTACAATATGTACCACCAAAGGGGATGCATGGTACTCCCAGAAAAACTCTTCTCACAATGCCAATGGCATTATTGTGTGTCCTATGAATGTTATGTTGAGATACCCACCTATAGAAAATCTTTCTAGATTCTATTCGGAGGATAACTAAGAACATCCTACCTCACAGTCAACATCCACCATATGTGACTCCCTAAATCTGTGTAAGAGTGGATGAGTAATAGTCATTGACTGGGAGCATGTATTATTACCATTATCTATGAATTGTATCTGCATCGCGGCCAACTACTCTGTTGTCTCACTCAGAAGATACAAAATATTCTTCCTACTGAGAAATTCTTCCACCTTGTTTTCCTTTCCAAGAGTAGAAACTACCTAAAAGTCATCATCTTGGTAGAACTCTAGCCATTTACAATGTCTTAGTATTATGTTCTTATAGGATAAGATATGCGTAAGCCTCATTTTCACTGACTAAACTGTAATCGATTCACCCTTCAAGTAGTGATGTCGCATCTTCAAGTAAATTACCACTTCTTCTAACTCTAGGTCAAGGGTTGCATAATTCTGCTCATGGTTTCTAAACTGTCGTGAGCCATATGCGATCACTAATTCCTCCTACATCTAGACACAACATAGTGTGGTCCTAGATCCGTCGCAGTAAAATACATACCCATATCCCTCCTCGGGTATTATCATGATGGAAAAACTATTCAGTCTCTAACATTTCTCCTAGAAACTCTAATGACATTTCACATTCCACCTGAATAGTGTCCCTTTCATTTTGAAGCCAATATGGGTGATGGTACTCTAGAAAAGTTGTGTACATACATCTAATAGTATCCATAAAATACCATGAAGATCTGCACCTCAGTCATACTCTTGGGAGGAGCCCAAGAAAGAACCAACTCTATCTTCACTAGATATACTACAACTCCATATTATGAGATGATGTGTGCTAGAATGGGGGAATCCTTAATCCAATGCTAACACATCGAGAGAATATCATAAATCATGTACTCTCAGAGTCTATCCTAGACTGTCCAATGTTGTGTAGCATGCTCCTCCTCTAATGCCTGGTACACCAAGATGTCATCAATTAAGACCACAAAAATTCATTCAAGGTAAAACTAGAATATAATTTTCATGAGTTCCATAAAAACTATTTAGGAATTGATCATTCCTAAAGGCATTAATTTGAACTTATAGTGGATGAATCAGCACCTGAAGGCTACATTATGTATATCCTTATCCCATACCTAAAGCTAGTGATAGCATGATCTAAGGTCTATCTTTGAGAACCACCCCTCTCCCTTTAGTTGGTCCAAGATGACATCGATGCTCGGCTGTGGATACTTGTTCTCCACGGTCACCAGGTTTAGGCACCAGACGTCTACCCACAACCTCAAACTCCCACATTCCATCATATAAATAAAAAACGGGGTTAACCATGGTGAAACAATGGGACTTACGAACCCCATCTTTTGCAAGTACTCTGGCTATACCAACGGCTTCTGAAGATCCACAAGGGCCATCTGATATGTCATTGTGGATATAGGTGCCATCCCAGGGTATAGTTCAATACATGATTCTACCTCTGAGTGAAGTGTTAGAAACGGAACATCTACAATAAAACCATCCTCATAGTCTTCCACTACTAAAATAAAAAATTGCACACCTCTCATCCACTACACCATGGGTGAGGATATCCAACTTGTGATTGATCAGCTACCCTCTCCTCTGAGAAAGTACATCCTATGGTAAGTGGTTCCTTCTCTACTATGAAAGAAAAACCTTTGAACCATAACCATTGAAAAAACTCAATGTACACATAAAAATATCGATATGTTCATGGAATATGGATAACCATTCCATACCCTAGATGATGGCATATGGACTAAACACCGATACTATGAGATCGCAACCAAAGCGATCACCACTTAATGTAAGATCACATTGTTGGAACTAGTGTGTAGTCATCAAATCACCTCCCATAGAAGTCTCTAGTTGTATGGATCGACTCAACGGCTCGACCAGAATCTCCATGCTCTGAACAAGAGTTGTGGTAAAGAAGGACTGAATAGAACATCTGTCAATAAGAATTGCAGCTTTGGTGGAGAAGACACAGTTTGTATCTCGCATCATCTCTTTAGTGATGTGGTCATAAGCCTCCACTGTATGAACTTGTGCTCTCCCCTAATGACCTTCTCCCTGAGGTTGGGGTGTAGAACGTAGGTGTGGTGGCAGTAACACCTCCAACTGTATCCCATAGACAACTCCTCAACCTACTACCATTCCAAGACTATAGCCCTACATACCTCCTTATAGGATCTGCTGCTTCTGTCTTGATGGGCCCTTGAACATTATCTGGTCATCTATTTGACAGTTCGGGTAGTCACGTGCCATATGTCTCTTCCTACAAAATGAGAAGGAAATCATGGTTCTTGACTGACTCTCTCTAGTCCGAGAGACCATCACTATAGATCATGGATCATATTTTCATCATCTTAATGTCATGGAATTATAGGAAAATCATGTCCATGGTATGCTTCCTTTTGAAGACTATGTTTCCTAGGGTCTGCTAGCAGTTCTAGCTGTAGGCACCTACTCCACTATGAATATCTCTACCATAAGGGCTCGCTCCAGCTACCCAGGGTAGGTAAAGATGTGTATGGATAACTACGAAATGTATATCTCTGGCCTGAATCTCTACTCAATGGTTAGATCCCTAATGAAAGGGTCTCACACTATATCTACTGACTATCGAGAATGATCTATGAACCTCACTGAGTACTCAACCACCATCATGATTTCCTTATATAGGTGAATTAGCTCTTAAATGCACCTAGAGTGCAAGGTCACATGAATAAAATCATACAGGAAAAGACACTCAAAGTCATCCCAAGTGATGACTTCTTCATCTTGCATCGGGGTTGTCAAACTCCAACATCTCACTACAGAGTCCTGCAAAAGGCTCACTGTTATGACAACCATCTAGTCATGAAGTGTCCTCACATGCTGAAGACCTTTTTCACTGCATCCAGCCAGTCCTCTGTAACTTGAGGATCTGTCTCTCCCTGATCCTAGGGGGTCTCTGTCTCTGAAACTCTTATAGGCCACTAAGTCAGCACACGTCCTCTACCAGAACAAGATACTGACCATCATGAAGTGGTAGGGCTGGTTCACCAACTATTGGGGCCCTCTCAAGAAATGGCCCCTAAACGGATGCATCATTGCTATGAATTATATCCTCATGACCTTGTATCAGGATCATGGCTGGCCAGCCCCTTGGAGAAATCTTGATATAGATCAAGATGTACCATAGTCAATATTTTTTACATGGTGAGATTACTTTTATTAGAATGAACATAAAGAGACAGTTCTGTAACAAGTTTTTTCATTTATGGTTCCAAAAAAAAATTAAAGGTCCTAGTGTATTGATAAGTAGACCACCACACCATCACTAGACTCCCTAAATTTGAATGTATAACTCACAAAAAAGAATAATGTTTACCAAAAAAATAGTCTTTCTGTCTTTTTGGTATGGCTAACTTACCTTTTAAACCAAATTTTCCTAACCCGTCCCCCATGGCTCATGCCAGGAATAGCCCAAGCTTTCCACTCAATGGCCATGGGAATATGACTAACACAAAATGTGTTAACCTGCAAATTGGAGGCATTTCCATGAGTACCTCTATACACCCACATGCTCGACCATGTCCGACACATTGAAAAAAAGAAACATGTATCACTCAAACAATGTTGTTTATAAGTACGACCAATACGAATGGGCCCGAATACAAACCCAATAGTGGAACAGAAAAAAATAGAGAATAAGGAACTATGATGATCGTTTACAGAAAACCCTACATGATCGTGTGATTAGTGTATCATTTACAAGATAATGTAGAATATGTTATCTACATGATCCTAATAGGCCATACCAGGACCTAGGACATCAAATCCACCATTGAAACATCTGTGAATCTCGTCTCCCTGTGCACCTCTAAATCCCGATCCAATAATGTCTCTGTCAAAATATAAATCATCTACACCAGACACAACACATTCAGGTGAATCTCATGATGGGGTGAGTAACATAATACCTACTAGGTACCCCAAAACAAAAAGGAAAGAAAAGACTACAATACTCAAACTAAATCATGTAACAAAAGAAATCTCAAACCAGCTATACATTTATGGTAGTGATAGAAGAATCATCAATCAAATCATCAAATACCTCCCCTTATGAATATCTCCTCCCTTATCGAGTATATTGGGCCTACTAAGTACCACATAAGTGCTTCTCAATTACCATTAACTCCTTATGTTCACCCTTAAATCATGTATTGTGGGCATGAAAAGTCACACAGATGTGTATCCTACTGATCTTGGAAAATTGAGGTACTTTTATTCATCGCATTCCACGGGACTCTAAAGTCTCAATGAATTGATTACAACTGTGGGCCTATAAATCTAGATAGTGTTATTCTCACTGGGTCATGGTCGAGTCTCATAGAGTCAAATGTCAACATTTCTCAGGTCTCAACCAACCGCAGGGTTCTATATGTAGTGTTCCTAGAAGAACCACTTCTCAAGACATTCATTGCATCTCAACATCCATGAAAATATCCTTTTTTAATGACAAATAATACGACTCATCGAGAGGGTCCTAATGCAGAAAATGCCTTGTCAATCAGATGCCTAGTTGCAAGTTGTTATTGTTTTCGTAAAAAAGGATTGATTTTGTCTCGGTCTGGTATGACCCGGTCAGACCACCCCGACCAACCTGACCTTGGGGTCCCATATACCTGATTTTATTTGTCTGACATGACCTTACCAGGTTCCGGTCTAGGTCAATCTGATCTAGCCCATCCAGTTGGCCATGCCGAAAGGGGATCGCTAGCCCCGACCTGGTTTGTTCACAGGTTCAGTCCACCGCGTCGCAAGACTAAATAATCTAGTCTAGCCTAGTTTTAAGGGCATTAGTCAAGCCTTGCGCCATAGGTCTGGAACACTATGTATTGTTCTAGACAATAGGAGATGGACCAGACATCTTGCTGGGAGCGTGGTCCTCGAGAACAAAGCCTGACCTTCAGGGTGTGGGCTGAGGGTGCGTCGTTTGGGCAAGATGTTGTAGCCGACCACATCCGATCCTTCCGCCTCTACCACGATCGCAGTGGGCATTTCCATCCATGCCCGAGAGAATGTGGCTCTCCAGCCACCCATGTTTTTCCGATGTGGGACAACCCAGTCATCGACGCCCACCTAACACCACATCACCATGCTGTCGAGACCTCCTACCGTTGTGTCATCCTACTGTCATGGTTAGCTGGCCGTGACCTCATTCTGCCACCAAAAGCTGTTTGACAGATCACTAGATTCACTCTAGTAGTTCTTTCTTCACATCGTCAGACCCTACGCTCTTAGGGGAAATGACCTCTCCACCAAAAGGTCCCAGAATTATCATGCCACTACATCGGCATTGTGGACACATAGAATGAATATGACAAGGCTGATCGAGCTTTGTATGTGTCGGCCCACACCCTCTTTGTTAGTTGTTTTTAACATTGGGAGGTTACGGGATTTAAATTATTTCAATAAATGATATTTTCAATTACTGGATAATGAAAATCCCAAAAAAGTTACCCTCCTACATAAACACGCGATTCTCGGATCAACATGTTCGTGTGTTCATCTATGTTTTTTATTTCTAGAATAGGAATATGGATTAAAATACGGAAATTAAACCTATATCTATATACGTTGGATCCTATAATGAATAAGGAAGAGTTCCATGTCATCATAGATTAGTGATCATTAGTGTTTACCACTGCTCGTCATTGTACAGATCCGATCCTCCAAGGTTTGTTTCTTTGTTTATTGTTCTTCATTGAAGAGGGATTCTATCAGTGGTTCATCAGATATTCCCCATGTTTCATAGTATCCAAACTCCAATGATTTTTGTTATTAAATTAAAAATGTGTAGATATATTATGCTCATTAATGAGGCACATTAATGAGACATATTTAATGAGCAATTAATGATCCATTAAGATAATAGCGTCACAGTAACAAATGAACCATCAATAACTCTCCATTAATGATAATTGTCGATGACTCTTCACTGCTCTACATTGGCGTCATCCGCCACTCAACGGTGATAAAGGAAATATAATAATTCTTTAAAATTATATTATAATTTTTCTCAAAATACCCAAAAAAAATTTTCCACTCAGCCCATTATGACCAATGTTAAGTCATTTCATTGTGAATCTCACCACTATGAGTTTACTGTTGCCCTCATATTTTTGATCGTTGAAACTATTCAAATGATAGAAAATCCCGCTGCCATGTTTAATGATCATACCTTTAAAAAAAAAAAAAATTCATCTTGGGATCATAGGGCCTCAGAATCACGTGTCGTCATAGAGTGTGGTCTTATAATAATTCCATTATATATATAAAAAATTACAGAATTTCCAATACATTTCATAGTTTTTCAAGAAAATATCTGGTGATCTTTTAAAACTACTTTCACCAATGCCAACATCTTTTAATGAATTTTTTCATTACTAGGGATATAATCTAATGATACCATTCAAATTATTTCTATTGATGACTTCTAACCATGTTAATTTATTAATTTAGATTGTAAATTATAATCATTATATATGATTTTTTTTTAATATTAATGATTATGTTGATTATTTGTTGATTTTATTTTCATTTCTATTATATTGTCCACGAATTGGACACTTTCAGAGATGGGTGGATGATAGTATATAACCATGTTGAATTAGTATGTATCATGAAAAAAACTAGCATTGGGTTTTGGTTTTTTGCTTCATATATATTTATGATTCCCTCATCCAAGGACATGATTTAAATTTTATGAAGGCTTAGTACAAGGAGTTGACGATCTGATAATGATATTATACATTATGAATTACCTCATTATTAAATTAGGTATAGTTTCCCTTTTCATTTTTTATGTTCCTATTCTATATGTGGGTATATTACATTATTATGTTATTAGATATATGGAATATTTTATTTCTGATTATCTCTGTGATATTATTCATTCATTTTTTATTATATGGAAGATTCTGTAATACACTATCTCTACTGGAGTATCTAAGATCACACATTATTTTTTATCTCATTTCAAAGGATACTAATAGAGGATCAATAATTGAGTTTTTGGGTATTTTAGAATAAATTGTAATGTTTCACAAGAATATAAAAGTTATGTTTTATGTTATTAAATTTAATGTGGGAATCAGATATATATTTATATAATCACAAGATATATAAATTATTCAATCATTAGATATGATATCTATTGTATCTTAGAGAAATATAGTAAAATAACAACAGGATAGGGGTAACAAGGGTCAAGGGTGTTAGAATTGTTTTCAAAGCTTGTTTAGTAAAACCATTAGGAACTGGACATACGAAAAAATAGAATAGAGTACATTACACTAAGATAAATTCTTGCAATAAGCCTTTCTAAAGGGTAATATTTTAAGAATTTGTTGTTATAATGATTTAATGATTCTCCTTGTGAAATTATGTATCCCCTTGAATTTTTTTTAAATAATAATATGCTTGATAAACTGTTTAACATGCAACAACAAACTCAATGAGGATTGAGATATTCTATAAAAATATTATTATCTAATTGTGACCATTATAACATAACCATTAAATTTTATGTATGAATATAAATAACCATGTTATGAATAATAAATATATTCTTTTATATAATACAAATATATTTATTAAATGATTATAAATATGAACCCAATTTCATGTAAGGTTATTTTGTACTTCAAAATTGGTTATCATTAAAATTTGTATTTATTTATTTATATGGAAAAATATTATAATTAATTTCATCAAATTTTAGAAAAGTTATTTTTAAAATGGTTATTATTTTTTAATTCAAAATGTCAATATTATATTAAAGTATAATTTTTTAATTTTTATGAAAGGATTCATTTTTAAATGAAGAATGAATAATATTTTTTTTAATGTGCAATATTTTTTTATTAAATAAAATAATTAAAAAATATTAATATTTAGTAATTTTTTCATAATATAAAATATTTATACATTATTTATAAATAATTTAATTTTTATTAAAAAGAATAAAAATTTACTTTATTTTGGTATAAATTAACTTTTTATTAAAAACAAATTTATTTAATTCTTTGTTCATTTTGATATTTTATCTTAAGTTAATTTACTCCAAATATGTTCATTGAAATTGATAATAATAGATTTCTAATTTCAAATCATCATGCGACGATTTAGTTAATAGGTGGAAATTATTTTTTTCCCTAATAAATAATAACCATTTTAAAATGTATCACCATAGTAAAGTGTAAATATTTTAAACTAGGGTCGAATTAATGTGTGATGGATTTAAAATAAATATAAAGAATTTATATAACATATTTAATGAATATAATTTAAATAAAACCATTTAATATTTTAATGTATTCCATTTTCGTTCAAATTTTACTTGATATTGACCCTTATAATATTTTTTAATGAATAACTCCAAAATGTCATATTCAAGAATTAAATATATTTCACTTGATTTCATAATGAAAAAACAATAGTTAATGATTATAAATCGATATTTTGGGGATAAATAATTTTTATTTAATATTTTATTAATATATGGTTATTAAATTATTACGTAAAATTCTTACCCAATAATGTCACATTACTTGTCTAAGTAGTAGAAACGTCCTGTAAATGATTATGAAAAAACAATTTATTATATTTTTTTGGTTGAGTTATCATGTTTTGAGAATTTTTTTGATAATAATAATAAAACAATAATGTGTTCTCAATAAATATATCCAAAAATCTGTTCTTTCTGGATATTTATTATTATTTAATTATTTAAGAAGTTTTAAAAATAATTTTAATGGTATTTTCTATTTACAAATTAATAATTAAATGATTTAAAATAAAAAACTTTTTCAAATGAAATTCTTATTTCATATAAAATATCATCCATTTTAAAAATATGAGTCACTTATCCATTTATTATAATATTCATGACTCTTAAAGTGTAAAAACAATATTATATTGGTAATCAGTAAATGGTTTTACCAGAGGAAAATAACTAAGTGATAAGGGTGAAATAAATATCATAATAATTTTAAAATTTTATTAAATGAGATTATTTAGATTGTTAAAATTTATATATTTGAAATTTTCTTCCACTGGGTTCCACATTCACATGAGATAGAATTTATTATATTTAATTCTATTATGTAATTCAAAGTGATTCCTTTCCATAAATATAAAAGGAAACCAATTTGCCAATATTATTTACTCCCAGTAAAGCCAATTTGGCTGACAAAAACCATAAACGCCACCTATTATATATATTAGAAACATTTTATAAGTTTCCAACTATTCATAAAATACCACCCCTTCAGTTGATTAGAGATCCATTTGAGATTATTCAATGAAGAGGAAATCATCATAATAAGATTTTTTTCATTTGGATTATTATTATTCCTTATTAAATTATGTCATATAAATTAAAATATAATATCATAAGTATAAAAATATATATTGAGATGTAATTTTGTGGATTTAATAACCTTATTTTTTTCATTTTACATTACATGGGGAATAAAAACATTGTTTGTGCGTACATGTGGACTACAACCTCTATGATGTGATGCGTTTTGTTTTCCATCATGGTCTAACATTAAAATTTATAATTATTTATATAATGTATATATATATATATATATTATTCATTATATAATTGCCATTATTAATAGATAACATATCACATATTTTCATACCATTTTTCTTTTTAGAAATCGGAAAAAACATTCGTGCATACTTGAAGATTACCACCTCCAAGAAGCGATTTGATTTGTTTCATCATCACCACCATTTTGGGATGGTAAAAATTTTATTAATTATTTCATAATTATGTCAGTATTAATATTATTTATATTAATTATCAATGAAAATTTTACCATATTCAATATATCAATGTGGTTATGAAATTATGAACTCAACGCCCTTCAAACAACTGATACAGAGTTAATGAATTATGTAATTTAAAATTTCATTGAAATAAATAAAATAAATTTTGTAACGATATAGTAATATATATATAATTTATTAAAACATATCAATGATTAATATATTTTATTTATATAAGAGTAATGTTATATTAATATAATGTTTGAACTCAAATTAAGGGGTTTCATAACACAATTTCCACTTATTGGTTTCTACATATACTATATTAACTGTTTCATTCCATGAAATTTTAGTGAAATGAAATATGATTGTATTATTTTTTATTTACATATATTTTGTGTGGATTTAAAATATTTAAATATATTTTGTTCAGAAATTATATTTTAACATATTTTATATGAACTTTTTAAGGATTTTTAATATCAATGTTTTTTCATTGAGAGTTGTATAGTATTATAGAAGACATCATTTTTTTATGTTTATATTTTATATATTTAGATAATATGACATGAATTAATTTTTTATGTTGATATTTAAAATTATTTATACAATCACTCTTTCCCGATATATCGATTTTAATTTTATAAATCATAAAATGGTAATCATTATATCAAATTTAATTATAAGAGGGAAAATTCAAGCTCTGAACCATGATTTCTTTTTTTGGGTGTAATTAATTCCCAATTAATGTTTTTAAAATATAATTTCTTGTAAATTACAGTTTTTAATTAATAATACTAGTCAACTTCATTAAATGTTTTTTTATTCAATTATTACCCAAGTTTCAAAGGCATCTAATCTCAAACATCCATATTCAAGAGATGTCATGATTAATTCACCTATATTCATTTATAAATTGTATACAATTACAAATGAATTTCTATTTCATGGATAAATTCTTTTCCATGGTATATTATTTTCTTTATTATGTTTTTTAAATTTAATTTTTTTGGTTTCAAAATTTGTAAAAGTGGTTGTTTTTTAGAATTTGTTTTTTAAATTTTAAACTATTTTAACCAATGTTTTCATTTATGATAATTTTATTATTTAAATAATTTTATTATTTAAATAATTTTATTTTATAAAATTATATTATTTATAAATTTATTCTTAGTGATATTTAAATTCAATTAAAAATTTGTTGAATGAATATTTCCAAAAAAATCCCCCTTGGGTATCTTTTTAATACCCTGGCAGATGTTTTGATAGAATGATTTTTTTACATTTATGACATAAATATATTTTCCTATCATAATAAATTTTAGTATCATTTCATATTTATTTACAAGTTTTATGTTCAATTTAAAGGAAAATATTTATCTCAATATTATTGTAAATTTTATTTCAAATTTTATTTAATGAAAATTATAATTTATAGGTTTTCAATGAAATATATTAAATGTTATTTTATGTATATTCTTCATATATTGAAATATAAATTATTTATTTTATATACTCCAACGGGTATATATATCCATTATAGCATAGTTATTATTTATCTATATGAATTATGATTGCATTAAATATATTTTCATGCATCATATTTCAGTTCCATGTGTTAATCATTTAAAAAATGATGATTGTTTCAAATGGTTTTATGATGGAAAGTGAATGATTCTAAATGTTTTTTCATTTATATGGTACTTATAAAAAGTAATGGTATAATTATTTGTGGTTATTTTATAAAGAAATAATGGGTAGGATTGTTATAATCCACTAATACATTAGTTAATGTGATAGAGTTAACTATTATAAGTTAACCATAATAGAAGATGATGTTTCCTATTAAATTATCCTCTAATAATGTGATATATTGTATTAAATTTTAGATTCACAAAAGAGATGAATAAAATTATATTTTAATTCATTCATAATAAAATGTTGTAGTTTTATTATAAAGGCTACCCCTTTATGAATGTTTTATGCTACATATTACTAGAACTGTTTCATTATTATTTCAACAATATCTAATGTTTCCATTGATAAAGGATTATTTTCACATGGATCCAAATAATAGGATTATATAAATTTTATCTGATGTTAATGAACTATCTAATATCCAATGAACTATTATCCATGTTCAGATAGTTACTAATTATCTTATATTATTCTAATGCACTTTGATTAGGTCATAATACCTTTATTCAAATCTTATTATTAGTGATGAAATTAAATTATAATTTATTATATAAACTCTTACTTAGATAATGAGAAAAACCTTCTAATCATTTACTATTAAATGGTAATAATTGATTATTTTAATTGAATTAAATATCGATTGTTTTCATGCGTGGAAAACATTTTTTTACAACATTTTTGAAATAAGAAATGATAGGTAAAATAGAAAAATTGAACACGTGAAGACATTTGAGTTCAATAACACGAGTATGTCTTAGTACTATAAAACGATAAACCTAAAATATCCTTTGTCATTTAAGTGATCAAAAATGTACTTTTTATGTTGTAAGTTTTGGACTGATTCAAATTTCTTCTTGTATAATGTTATCAAATCCAAAAATATAATGATTATCTTCTTAGCACAGAATCTCGTAGTCTAGGTTTTAATCTTTTATAGTTTTTATCAGAATAATGGTAATATATTGTTCTATAGTAAGATATTTTTACATTCAGTTAAATTAATATATATTGATACCATGATGCGTTTTAAATATTTCATTTGATCATATGTTCGATGTCATAGAAACAGTTTTTAATTTTTTATGGGATGTGATTTTAATGTCATAAATGATGCTTTAAGAGATATTTTATTTTTTATTAGGTAAATTATAACCCTTATTTTTATCATGTGATTTGATATGATTGATTATTTCCAAATAATTCCATTACCTTTTATGGGATGAAGGATTTTAGTTATGAGATAACCTTTGAGGTTAATTTTTTTTGAAATTTTATGATTAGTGAGTGTTAATTGTGATATATGAAAAATTATTTATTGAATACTCTATCATTATCCTTGGGTGTTTTGATGATTGTTTGGAGTTAAATTTATTATTTATTCATATGAATATATTATAAATTTTGGAAATAATAATATATTATCCTAATGATTTTTATATTTTTAAATATTTATATACATAAGGAATGAATTTTTATTATTTATGTTTATTATTATCCTTGAAAATTTTATCATATCACCTTAGTTATGAAAAATTATTATTCAATATTGATTTTATAGAGTAAAATATGAGATAGATTTGAAAATAATTATTAAATATAAAAAATGGGATTAATTATTTCATAAAAAATAAAAAGAAAAAAACCCATTATATTATATTTTGTTAACTATATGGATCATAAATGAATCCAATGGGTTTAGGAAACCGGTCTTGAAAATAAAAGTGATATCCTATTTTAACCATTTGGGTTGAATTGATTGTATCTTATCCTCTCAAAATGTATTAATTTGTCTATTGTTGGGCAAAAATCCCTCAAGGTATCATTGATTCATTTTTGAGGTGATTGTCTTTTTTGACAATAGGGGCCTCTATGTTGTTTTTGTTGAAAAAGTAAACCATAATGACAAAATTTGTCAAAAAAGGGGGTTTCATGGTGGCATGTCGAGTTCATGGGATGTTGTTAATGATCCATTATTGATTCATGAACATCAAAAAAGTGATGGTCGATCTCGAGGCGGTTCAAAAAGGACAGAAACAAGGTTTCTCCATTTTCTAGTCATTGTAATAATTTTAGACCTCAAAATCGACAAATGGAGAAAAGTTTTTTTGAAAAGGGACTTGCGTGCTGGTGTATTGGAGGCTTGGAAACTTGCGTGACATTTTTTTCAATATCATAACATCAAAGTATAGAAAAGGAAAAATGGGCGCCCATGTTTTAGGTTTGGTCACGGAAGTGACTAGGGCGATAGAGGCTAGGGCGGCATGAAATGCGCGCTGAGAGGAAACT
Organism: Viscum album; assembly: GCA_963277665.1. Classification (NCBI taxonomy): domain Eukaryota; kingdom Viridiplantae; phylum Streptophyta; class Magnoliopsida; order Santalales; family Viscaceae; genus Viscum; species Viscum album. The sequence continues at coordinate 199,096 of CAUJRU010000357.1, read as the reverse complement.
TGTGTGCCATCGCTCAGGGTGTCCAGAAGCTTATAAATATGGGTCTACCCATCTACATTCGGTAGTGAGTTCAACACATAGAGAAAATCAGAGCTCCCGTCGTGTAAGTGTAGTGGTCGCGCAAGTATAAAGATATTCAAGAGTGGTGCGCCAGTTGATAGTTGTGCGCCCAATTTGGTTTTGGAGAGAAAGGTTTTGTCTCGCCCAAGTTTTGAGTTGAATAAGGGGGTGTCGCGCAAGTGTATTGGTGACACCTGAGCACTAGGATTTGATGTTTCATGCCAGTTGATAGTTGTGTGCCAAAATTGGGTTGGGCGTAGAAGGGTGTAAGTCGGTCAAGTTTAGAGTTGATGATGAGAGCATCACAGAAGTAGTGAAATTGATCTTTTGTGATGGATTGGAGAATCACGCCAGGTATGGTTGAAGCATGCTAGTATTTTTATGGCTGCGTGAATTCTGGAAGATTTTCTGATACTGTTGTTGCAAATTGACATTAATCTATGAGTGAATGTTGGACTTCAACAGAGCATCTACATACAATAGAGGATGTACTCATTAGTGATAATGAAGAGACCAACATGTATATAAAATATGGGTGGATCCTTTCCAGATTAGGGAGTAAAGGAAGAGGAAAAAGGTGATCCTCTCCACCAGTAGTGAGCTAGAGAGAGAGAAACATGGATTAACCCTTAGGATAACAGTGAGCTGACCCAAAACATTGTAAAGGCAGTGAGCCTGGGAATAGTAGTGATCTATCCAAATGTTTGTAAACAATAGTGTGATTTTAGTGAATTTGGTATATTAGCACATCGCCGGTGTACAATCTTTGGATGTAGCCAACTGATGGTGAAACAAGTAAGAATTGTTGTGTCATGTAAATGATTTAGTATATGTTTCTACTTTTCTGAATGAAAGAGAGAGAAGAGATTCATGTTTAACAGCGAGACAAGATCAACATGTGTAGTTATTTTAATCAATCATACCCTGATTCACACTCCTCTATGGATATCTAACATAGTGGATCTAACAATTGGTATCAATGAGAAAGGTTTATTTCTGTGGTTCTCTCTGAAATGGATGTCAGATATCATAAAGGGATTCAGATCTTTGACGGGAATGATTTTCATCTAAGGATGAATCAGATGCAACACTACTTCCATTCATTTGGAGTGGATGTATTCACAACAGCAATGCATGGCATAACAGCTGACGTCAACAATGGGTCATTATCGGAAGCTGAGCGAAGAGAATTGGATGTTGACGCAACGGGAATCAATTATTTAGGTGGATCCCTATCCAATTCTATTTATACAATGTTTATGTCATCAAAAAAATAAAATTCTATGAGGGAAAAGATTTTGATCATATATGAAGTTTATACAATGGTCAGAAAAGTGAGGCTGCAGGTGTTGTGGAGCATGTATGAAGATATGAGAATGAACCCAAATGAATCTGTTGATGAATTTTTTGATAGGGTAAATATTTTCATGGAAGACATGAGAGGTCATGGGGAAGTTATTGAAGATATAAAAAATTGTGAAGCGCATACGGAGGAAACTTCTACCTCGGTTCAATCTGAATGTTTCGGTTTTGGAAGATAAAGACTCAAAAGAGATGACAATAGATAATATAAGGCCCTCACATTAAACCTTACATAATATTGAATTAAAGGAAAAATTCACATTTAGGATCTTTTTTGGTTTAGAGTTTTAGAGAATTAGATCATAACTATTACATCTCCAATGTTTACATAGTAGAATCTTCTACAATGTATCATTTTTTTCAAAACAAGAACTCTTAAAAAAAGAGTCATGTATAGTTCCATGTTTAAGATAGCATGACTTTTCCTTGATCCCATCGTTTACCCTATTCCAAATTATGTTCTGGAAAAAACATTTCAAAAAAACATGGGGTGAGCATAAAAATCTTAGTAAGGGATAAACAAGAAGGAGAACTGTTAATTTTTCAAAACATCAAGTAAACCTTGAATAATCTATCAAAGCAACACTTTTAATATTTATGAAGCAGTAAATACTCTTCATTGAATAAAAGATCATTACATACCCTTTTTTAACAAACATATTACCATAAAACCCATATAAATAACACATAACATATAAAGGTAACTTGGGACATAAACATACTTAAATGGAATAATCATATGGTCCAATTCCACACATATCACTAAATGGAATAGCCATAAGGCCAAATTCCATACCCAATGCATTGGAGGTTATAACGTAACCACCCTTCCTGGTATTCATGGAACCACATGTCATATGTTTTATCACGTAACCACCCGTTAAATGTCCAAGTACCATTATAAAATCATAAGACATAAAACAAATATAATGGAAAGAAAACATTTCCACATTTCAATCAAAATATATCACGTAAATATATTGACATAAAAATTCCATTATAAAAACCATTTTCAATACCAAAATACATTGATGATTATATATAATTTATTTCAGTTTAAAAACATTACAGCTTGTTGAGGAAGCCAAAGACCAAATAATACTTGCGACGGCGGAAAAGGTCATTGTCACAGTGTACATTAAAATAAACATTCCTTTTTATAGTTTAATAAATTACTTCGTATAAAAATATTCCCTTTGAATTAAATGTAAATTCAAAGGTGTTTTATACAGTGTTAAAAAAAATTCTTGTATTAGAACAAAATATGCCTCAATGAAAGGAGATTGAGACGAAGTCCCTTACCTCATGTCAGACATGACTCGATCGCTCTTTAATCTCCTGAATAATAAACTACTGTTAATTTATACTTTCATAAGAACCTTTTTCAAGCTTATTATTCCATTTATATCACTTATTTCCATGTTATAAACATTAGGTAATCATTTATGTTAATAATGTTCGTTTTGTCGATATTTTGTACTTATGTCAAAAATAGACTTCTTACAATTACATGGTGTTCTTGTGGTCAAAGGTTCATTATATCCAGAATGATATTCATGATTTGGATATCATATATATCATATATATCCAGCATATAAATGTATTTATAATAGTATATAACATTTAGAGGTAAGAAATTAAGTGCACCATTCATGGAGACATTAAGCTGTACGTACGCATGAACGCTACTTTCATTTTTATTTCGTATTTAATTGAGTGAAATCATAATTATATAAAGGTATATTATAATTCTAGTATAATATCATATATAATATCATTAACTCCATCTTTTATATGTCCCACATATGGCATTAACGAATCAAATCAGTTTGAGGGGGTGGTAGTCCGCACTTCCCAAAATAAAATTATCGCGTTTACCCATAATGGAAACCATAATGGTATGCCATAACTTAATAATAAATAATAATAAAGAAAAAAATAAAAATAATATATATCATATATAAAAAGTGTTACATTTAATGGCCACCATGAAAGGTGTTAAAAGAAGATTGAACAATCATCGTTTCGTGAGGCTGAAATTCACCATCCACAGAAATAGTATGTTCTACAACCATTAGACGGAGGTGTGTGTAAGTGTAAATCAAATCCCTCTCATAGAAATTACTATCATATTTACAATACAATTGTTGTTACAAAATAGAGGAATAAATAGAGTTTAAGGGGTTGGTGAAGCTAAATATAAGTAAAGAACACAAGTGAAGACATTACATTTAAATCGGGTTACTCCATTTGGTTCGAACCAAAAGGGTTCCTTGAAGAGATATTTTCCTAAGTTAAGGCTTCTATAATGAGGAGAGGTATTTGGGGAGATAAAATGAGTATATCGTGGACAAGCCAATGGCTTGAGAGGTGTGGGTAAGGGGGTAGAGGTGGGAGCCTTTTATAAGAGGGGGGAGGGGTACTCTTGGAATATCTTAAATAGTTACATTATTATAAAATGATTTTCCAATATTAAAGGTCTCACAAGTATATATTTAGAGTTAAAGGTGATAATGGTTCGAAATCAACCAATTCAATAGGTCTTTGACAAGTGTATGTCTTAGATTTTACATTATCTTCTCATTTTATTTAAAGCGTTCATTAATGATGTAATCACAACATCATCATGGTGTCATAAATAATTTTTTTTAATATCTAAAAATTATAAAACAAATATCATGATTTAGGTATTTTTTTTATCTTTCTAATTAATATTTATAGTAAAAATTATGACTTTTATAACCACATGTAAAAAATGATTTAGTTAAAGAATACATGTTTGTGACATTTTTATTTTAACTTTAAATAAAAAGTTATTAATGTCATTTTCTTACCCATGTGGCTCCATAGAGTCCCCAAGTTGACCCATAGATTTTATTGGTCGGCCATGACATATCCAACAAGGTTAGGACACGTGTCAAGGTAATTTCATATTTTTAAAACATTGTTTTTACCTTAAATTACACTAATTACCTCTAATCGCGATTAATACAACATAAATGTTACTATTAACCAAAAAGTTATTTTAATCCCATTGAACCACGTTTTACAAACTAATGACAACCATGTATGTATGATTTTTTAAATTCAAATCAAAAAAGTTGTAATGTTTCATTTAAACGAAAATTCAGTTTTTTTAACTACCACTTAGTGGTTTCACTATTTATCAAAAAATAATGTTTTTCTGAAAAATACCAAAAATTAACCATAAGCTATATTTGAGATTCCATTTTAAAAAATGATGTTCATTTTACATAAATTAAAAACATATAAGTTACATTAATTAATTTAATATTTAATTTCCGTTGTTAAAACAAATAGAGTGTTTTTATGAAACAATATATATCAAAAGATTGACACTAGTTTAAGTCTAATTTCAAAGTGAAATTAATTCCAATGACCACCATTGGATTAAATTGTAAAAATATATTCTAATTTCACTTTAAAACCAATTCTAAAGGTAATATAATCAAAAGGATAAATTAGATTAAAAAGAGGTTTTGAATTAAAATACAACATTTCCAACTATTAAATAAAAAATTAACTTTATCGGAAAAATACCAAAAATTTACACAAAGTAAATTGTGAGGTCCCTATTCTAAAAAAGAAGCTTATTTGGTCCAATAGAATGTATAAGAGTGACCAAAAATATACCTTTTTGTTAATATTAGAGAATCTATGCCTAAAATTGAATCCTTTTCTTATTTTAAGCATTAATCTTTTATTGGATAAATGTAAAAACATTTAAAAATATATATATAATCATATTTTAGTTATTTCTATTCATTCCCACCAATACAATAGCTACGTGATAAGTACCATTTAAAATAATTTTATTATATTACTAGTGTGCAACGTAAGATTTCAAAGAAACTCTTTGTTGTGTATCGGGTACGCTATCGAAAATAGAAATCCCTTTAATGTAAAATTAATATTTAATTCGCAAATATTAATAAATATGATAATGTATTATTATTTATTAACCTGGGATGTTACATCCCTACCCCCATTTGGGAATTGCGTCAACTCATTTTTATTCACCTATCAAAATAAATGGGGTATTTATCCCTGAGAGAATTTTCAGATTCCCATGTTGCCTCTTCAACCATATGGTTTTTTCACAAAACCATTACCTAGTGAATTACCTTATTCTGCACCCTTGCTCTCTATGGTCAAGAATCTGGACTGGTTGTTCTTCATATGATTGATTCTCTTCCAACTGAACTACCTCTGGGCTCAAAACATGAAATGGATCTGGCATATACCTTCTCAACATCGAAACATGAAAAAAATGTGTACCTGAGATAAAATCGGAGGTAAAGCCACTCGGTAAGAAACTTATCCAACTCTGTCTAGAATTTCATATGGTCCAATGAACCTTATAATCAGATTTCCTTTATTACCAAATCACATCACACTTTTCCATGGTGAAACATTGAGAAAAACATGGTCACGTACCTCAAAAGATAGATCCTTCCTCTGGTTATTCACATAACTTTTCTGTCTGATCTGAGCTGTTCTCATGTGTTTCTGAATCAACTGAACTTTTTTTACCATATATTCTACCAATTACGGTCCCATCAACTTCCTTTCACCCTCGTCATCCCAAAAATTGGGAGTTCAACACTGCTCCCCATATAATGCTTCAAACGGAGCCATCTGTATACTGGAATGAAAACTGTTATTATAAGAAAACTTTAACAAAGAATGATGTTGGTCCCAAAATACCTAATAAACCATCGAACAAGCATGTAGAATCTCCTCCATGGTCTGAATTGTTTTTTCTTGACTGCCCATCTGATTTCGGATGAAAAGCTGTACTAAAATTTAATTCAGTACCTAATGACTTCTGAAGGCCTTTCCAAAAGATTGAAGTGACCCTGGGATCATGATCAGATACAATGGTGAAAGAAACTCCATGAAACTTGAATATATCATTAACATACAAACGATCATGTTGATTTAGAGACAATGTATCTCAAATATGATGGAAATGAGCAGATTTAGTCAATCGATCAACAACATCCCAGATTCCATTATTACCTCGAGTTGTCTTCGGTAATTCCACAATAATATCCATGGATATATTTTCTCATTTTTACTCTGCCACCGGTAATGACTGAAACATCCCTTTCGGTAACTGCCACTCTTCTTTAACCTGCTATCAAGTCAAACACTTCACAGTAAAATCTGAAATATCTCTTTTCATTCCATCCAACCAGTAATACTCCTACAGATCTCTGTACATCTTAGTACAACCAGGATGAATTGAAAATGGGGAACTATGAGCCTCACATAACAACACATCCATCAAATGTGAATCACAATTCACACATAATCTCTTCCCAACCCTCAAAACAAAATCATTATAAATGTTAAATTCAGTCATCTTACCCTTATTAACCAGCTCTACCTTTTTCTACAACCCACTGTCTTTCTTCTGTGCTTGCTTAATTTTTTCTGATCGAGATAATCTCTCTGACACATGAAACAAAATAGAAGCACTTCCTTCACCAACAACAGCTATGCCGAAGTTCATCAAATCAAAAACCAAAGGATCACATTCCAAACATAGCATGGTTAATGAAGCACTAATTTTTCGACTCAAAGCCTCAGCCACTTTATTTTCATTTCACGAATGGTAATGAATTGTACAATCATAATCCTTGATTAATTCCAGCCATCTCCTTCATCTCATGTTCAATTATTTCTTGAGTGAATATATACTTTAAAGATTTTTATTAGTATATATTTCACACTTTACACCATACAAATGATGCCTCCAATTTTTTATAGCAAAAACAATAGTAGCTATTTCTAAATCATGTGTAGGGTAATTTACCTCATTAATTTTCAACTAACATGAAGCCTAAGCAATTACATGATCATTCTTCTTAAGGACTCAACCATGTCCTTTCAACGAAAAATCAATGTAGATAACAAACTCACCATTCTTGGAAGGAAGTGACAAAACTAGAGAATTCACCAATCTTCTTTTCAATTCATAAAAATAATCATCACATTCTTTTGTATAGATTATCTTAACACCCTTCAGAGTTATCCCAGTCATTCGACTAGATAATCTTTAAAAAGTTTCAACAAACCTCAGGTAATAACCTGCCAAACCAAGAAAACTATGGATCTCGGTTAAATTTGTAGGTCTTGGCCATTCTTCAATAACATTTGTCTTTGCAGGAGCAATAGTTATGCCATTTTTTGAAACAATGTGACCAAGGAATGAAATTTGTTTTAACCAAAACTCACACTTGATGAATTTCCCATACAGTTTATTTCCTTTTAAGGTTTTCAATATAATTGTTGAATGAATTTCATGCTCCTATTTACTTTTAGAAAACACAAAAATATCATCAATGAAAACAACCACAAACTTATACAAGAACTCATGGGAAATTCTATTCATAAGTTCCATGAATACAGTAGGTGCATTGGTTAACACAAAAGGTATAACTAAAAATTCATAATGGCCATATCTAGTACGAAACGTAGTCTTCAAAACATCAGCTTCTTTTACTTTTAAATGATTGTACCCCGACCTCAATTAAATATTCAAAAAATACTGATCTCCCTAGAGCTGATCAAAAAAATTATCCATATGAGGAAAAGGATACATGTTCATAATAGTGATGTTATTCAAGGATCTAAAATAAATGAAAAGTCTCATTGATCAATCTTTCTTTTTAACAAACAAGACAGGAGCACCACATGGTGATGTGCTAGGTCAAATGAAACCTTTATCTAATAACATCTTCAATTGATTCTTTAACTGTAAAAGTTCAACTTGAGCCATTCGATAAGGGGGTTTTGAAATTGGATTAGAATCAAGAACTAAGTCTACAGTGAATTCAACATCCTGATCATGAATAATACCAGGAAACTCATCAGAAAAAATATTAAGATGCTCATTTACCACTGGAACATAATTAATCTGACCAATTCTTTTATTTTCAACAATATGTGCAAGGTAATTGTTTTTTCTATCATTTACTAGTTTCTCAACTTCCTGATATGTTATCAAAATAAAAGGTTCATTCTGGTAGAAAAAATGAACATTTTTCTGAAAAGAAACCTCTATAGCTCTACGGTCAATCATAGAATGATAAATAGAAATCCAATCCATGCCCAAAATAACATCACACTCTTTTAGAGGCAAAACAATAAGGTTTTCAGGTAGATTCTTTCTCACACAAGGATAGGAAGGTTCTTATAATTTCTTCTTGTTTCAACGTTCCTGGGTGTTTTTACCATATGTTCAGCATTCATATTATGCGGTGGAATTCCTAATTTACAAAAAAACTTATCAGAAATGAATGAATGTGTAGAACCTGAATCAAATAACACATTGGTATAATATGAACAAACAAATAGTGTTCTTGATACTACTTCTTTCGATGGATCAATATCTATTGAAGTAGTTGAAAAAGATTTCACCACCCATTTCTGCTTGTATTCTGGCTTCTTTCCCCCAGCCGAGTTCTTTGTTAGACTCTGATTTTCATAATGACACATTTAATTACACTTAAAACATCTTACCGCTGGCTTTTCATTGCCTTCTTGATCATCTTCCTTAAAGTTTTGAGAAATATGACCCGACTTACCATACCGAAAGAACTTTACATACTTTGATAAACATTCTCTAGGATGCATTTTACCACACTTCTCATAGGATAGATATTTGGATATCTTACCTCCTTGGTTCATTGATGAATTCTTCCCCTTTTCCTACAAACTGGACCCCTTATTCTATTGTTTTTCAAAGAACACCTGATAATCGGCAAAATCCATTTCCACCTTCTCCGCACATCGAACAAGTTTTTCATAACTTTTGAACTCACGAGAAGCTAAAGCCCTTAAATACTCTAGCATTAACCTTGAGAGATAATTGTTAATTTTACTATCATGATCTCGTATAAAATTTGGAGCATACCTTGCAAGTCGAGTGAACATTTCTTCATAAGCAGTCACTGAGTCATCCTCCTACCTTAATTATAGGAATTGTTTTTCCATCCAAATATGAACCACCATAGGAAAATATTTCTCAAAAAACACACCTTTTAATGATTCCATGTGAAGATCATAAATATTATCACTATCCCGGATATTTTACATCCTCAACCACCACTGATCTGCTTCACCTTTAAAACGGAAAACAACAAAACTAAACTTTTGATTTTTTGAACACCCCATGACATCAAAAATCTTCTCCAGTGCTTTAATCCACCCTTGTGATAGCACAGGTTCAGATGATCCTCTGATTGATGGGGGATGTTGCCTCATGAAATGTTCCACCACTGACATGTTCCTCTGTGGTTGATCTGGATGATCTCATGCATGGATACCACCACCATTTATAGCCTGAGTCAACTGTGCCATCACTGGAAAAAACAGTTCAGTTCAGATTCCAACCACATCAGGATGCTGATTCGGAAGGTTGTCTTCCTCCTGATGACGTCCCAACATAGCTGCCTTGTTTCCTCTGTGGAAAAAAATTCTGAGCACAGAAATATCTTAGGTGAAGCAACATGGTAATATTTAAATTCTATATCATTTCAATCATACCATAAATTAATTTAGGGACATAAAATTTAACAATTATTCTGACTCCTAAAGTTGTCTAAACCGACCACTGATACCAACTATAAGGCCCCCACCTTAAACCTTACATAATATTGAATTAAATGAATAATTTAAATTGAGGATATTTTCAGGTTTAGGGTTATAGATAATTATATCATAACTATTACATCTCAAAAGTTTACCTAGTAGACACGTCTATAAAGTTCCTTTTTTTTACAAAACATGAACCCTTAAAAAAAGAGTCATGTCTAGTTCCATGATTAAGACATCAATAATTTTCCTTGATCCCATACCTGACCCTATTCCACATTATTTCCTGGGAAAAAAAATTCAAAAAAACTTGGCCTGAGTATAAAACGCTCAGTAAGGGATACACAAGAAGGAAAACTGTTAGTTTTTCAAAACATAATGTAAACCATGAATACTTTATCAAAGCAACAGTTTTCACCTTAATGAAGTATTAAATACTCTTCACTGAATAAAAGATCATTACTTACCCTTTTTAACCAAAATATTACCATAAAACCCATATAAAGAACACATAACATATAAAGTTAACTTGGGACATAAACATACATAAATGGCATAACCATACGGTCGACTTCCACAGATATCACTAAATGGAATAGCCATACGGTTGAATTACATAACCAATTCATTGGAAGTTATAACGAAACCACCCATCCAAGTATTGAAGGCACCACCCTTCATACGTTTTATCACATAACCATTCGTCCAATGTCCAAGTACCATTATAAAATCATAAGACAGAAAACAAATATAATGGAAAGAATACATTTCAACATTTTGATCACAATATATCACTGAAACATATTGACTTAAAAATCCATTAAAAAACCATTTTCAATACGAAAATACATAAAAGATTATATGGTATTTATTTCATTTTAAAAACACCATGACTTGTTGAGGAATCCAAAGACCAAAAAATACTCGTGACGGTGGAAAACGTAATTGTCACCGATTACATTAAAATAAACAATCCTTGTTGTCATTTAGTAAAATTCGTTGTAGAAAAATATTCCCTTTGAATGAAATGAAAGGTAAATAGTGTTTTATACAATGTAAAAAAGAAAGTCTTGTATTAGAACAAAATATGCTTCAATGAAACAAGATTGAGACGATGTCCCTTACCTCGTGTCTGACTTGACTCAATCTCTCTTTAAACTCTTGAATAATAAACTAGTATCAATTTTTAATTGCTTAAAAACCATTTTCAAACTTATTATTCATTTTATATCACTTATTTCCATGCTATAAACATTATGTAGTCTTTTAAGTTAATAATGTTTGTTTTGTCGATATTTGGTACATAAGTCAAAAATGGACTTCTTACAATTACATGTTGTTCATTTGGTCATAGGTTCATTATATACACAATGATATTAATTATTTGGATATCATATATTTCATATATATCCATCATATACATGTATCTATAATATTATATAACATTTAGAGGTAAGAAATGAAATGCACCGTTCATGGAGACGGTAAGTCGTATGTCCACATGAAGGCTACTTTCATTACTATTTCATATTTAACGGAGTGAAATCATGATGATATAAAGGTATATTATAATTCCAGTATAATATCATATATAATATCATTAACTCCATCCTTTATACATCCCACATAAGGCATTAACGGATCAAATCACTTTGAGAGGGTGGTAGTCCGTAATTCCTAAAATGAAATTATTGTGTTTACCAATAATGGAAACCAGAATGGTATTCCATTAATGAAAAATAAATAAGCATAAAGAATCCATAAACATAATATAGATCAAATATAAATATAGTGTCATCTTAATGGCCAACATGAATGTTTTTAAAAGAATATTGATCAATTTTAATTTCGTGAGGCAGAAATTCACCATCCATAGAAAAAATATGTTCTTTAACCATTATATGGTGGTCTGTGAAAGTATAAATAAAATACCTCTCATAAAAACATCCTAGTATATTTATGATACTGGTGTTGTTACAAAAGAAAGGAATAAAAAGAGTTTAGGGGGTTGGAGAAGCAAAATAAAACAAAATAACACAAGTGAGGACATTAAATTTAAATCGGGTTACTCCCTTTGGTTAGAACCAAAAGGGATTTTTGAAGTGACTTTTGCCTAAGTTAAGGCTTCTAGGATGCGGATAGGTATGTGGAAAGATAAATTGAGAAGATCTTGGATGAGACAATGGATTGAGTGGTGTGGGTAAGGGGTTATAAGTGGGGGACATTAATAAGAGAGAGGAGGGGAACTCTGGGAAATTCTTGAAAGGTTACTTTATTATAAACTGATTTTCGGATATTAAAGGTCCCACAATTATATATTTCTAGGATAATGTGTTAAGGGTTATAAGTCCACCCATCCAATATGTTTTTGACAAGTTTATGTTTTAGATTTTACCTCATCTTCTAATTTTATCTAAATAGTTCATTAATGAGGTAATCACAACATAATCATGGTGTCATAAATTAATTAATTTATTTAATGTCTAAGAATTAGAAAACAATTATCATGATTTAGGAAATATTTTTATCTTTCTAATGAAAATTTATAGTAAAAAATATTACTTGTATAACCCCATTTATTAATTGTTTTAGTAAAATAATACATGTTTGTGACATTTTTATTTTAACTTTAAATAAAAAGTTATTATTGTCATTTTCATACCCATGTGGCTCCATGGGGTCCCCAAGTTGACCTATGGAGTTTTTGGGTCGTCCATGACTTATCCAATTAGTGTAGGACATGTGTCAAGGTAATTTCATATTATTTATACATTATTTTTACCTTAAATTACACTAATTACCTCTAATCGTGATTAATAAAACATAAAAGTTAGAATTCACCAAAAATTTATTTTTATCCTATTTAACCACATTTTACATCTTAATGACAAACATGTATGTTGGATTTTCGAAATTAAATTCACAAAAGTGGTAAAGTTTCATTTAAACGAAAAATTAGTATTTTTAACTACCACTTTGTGGTTTCACTATTCATCAAAATTGATGTTTTCCAGAAAAATAACAAAAATTCACCCAATATATATTTGATATTCTGGATTCAAAACTGATTTATTTTTGTACAAAATTCAAAACATATAAGTTTCATTAATTAATTTAATAATTAATTCCCATTGTTAAAACAAATAACGTGTTTTTATGAAACAATATATATCAAAAGATTGAGATAAGTTTAAGTCTAATTTCAATGTGGAAATAATTTCAATGACCACCATTGGATTAAATGGTAAAAATATATTCTAACTGTACTTTAAAACCAATTTAAAAGACAATCTAATAATATAGATAAATTAGATTAAAAAGAGGTTTTGAATTAAAATACAACATTGTTCTCTATTCATTAAAAAATGAACTATATCGGAAAAATACCAAAAGATTACACAATGTAAATTTTGATGTCCAGATTATAAAAAAGAATTTTATTTGGTCCAATAGAATTTATAAGAGTGACCAAAACTATATTTAAAGAGGGTTCACCATTAAAAGGCGAAAAGTCGACCTTTTAGTGAATATTAGAGTATTTATGCCTAACATTGAATTCTTTTCGTATTTTAAGACTTAATATTTTATTGGATAAATGTAAAAACATTTAAAAAACATAGATAATCATATTTTAGTTATTTATATTCATTTATGTCAATACAATGACTACGTGTTAACTACCATTTAAAATAATATTATTATATTACTAGTGTGCAACGTAAGATTTCAAAAAAACTAATTATTGCGTATCTGGTACGCTATCGAACATAGAAACCCCTTTAATGTAAAATTAATATTTAATTCGAAAATATTAATAATTTTGAAAATTCCTTATTCTTTATTTACATGGGATGTTACAGATAGCCTGTAAATCTCACTTGTTACATATAAAATGTGAAATAATGATAATAATGATGTGGATAATGGAAATTATAAAGAAATGGCATTCAATGCCATGAAGAAGATCACTATTGAAGATTCTCAAGAAGTGTATGAGACAAATGAGGTGATGTCATTCCTTTCTTCAAATATTCAAAGAGGAAAAGAAAATTATAAAGGAAAACTTCCACTAGAATGCTTTTGATGTAAAATATTTGGTCATCCTACGGAAAAGTTCCCCAAAAAGAGTAAAGATAATGATAATGATAATGACGAAGTCGAAATTCCCAAGAAGAAGCCTTCATCATTTGTGAAAGCGAAGAAACAATTCAAGAGTAATTTCTTCAAGAAGAAGAATCTTCATTCACAAGAATTTAAAATTTCAGATGAGTCTGAGGATGAAGAGGATAAGGAGATTGACAATTTCAAAGATCACAGGGAAAATGCTATAGTAGAAGTTGTCGGCAGTGCTCATAAGAAGGAAGAAAACTGCATTGATGAAGAAAAATATGAAGGAATAGTTGGTATTCAATCTCAGTTAGAGGCTCCTCTTGAAGAGATAAATGTTTGGAGGGAGAAAATAATGAAATAAAAAAAAGTTATCCATGATGCCAAACACAACATACAACATCAAGAAGAAGATAATTCTAAGTTAGTGGGTGAAATTGAGACACGCAGCTCATTTTTACTAGAGAATTTAGAATCAGTTAGTGAGTATAAACTCAGGATTTAAGATAGAAGAGGGAGGTCAATGGCTTGAATAACACAGTGAAGGATCAGATCAAGTGTATCGAATATATTGAAGAGGATGTTGTCGATCTGTGGAAAAATGTTAAGGATCATGAAAAACATTTGATTCCTAACACGTTCTTGGGAAAGCAGAATATTTTGAATAATATAAAGATGAAAGCGGTTCCTGGTAGTTTAGCAAGAAAGAAGAAGCAATAAAGCTTAGGCATTATGGCTGATTTGGGGCATGATCAAAAATAGAAAGCATTCAGAGTAAAAGTCAGACCACAAACACCTATTCCAAATATGATGATTGATGTGGGTACAAAGTAGAATCAGAAAACTCAAAGAGCTCCAGGGATAACTGGCAGTACATAAGCGACTCATAGGAATGCACCTTTCATCGGGGGTTATTGTTGTGGAAGGATGGGACACTCACAAATGGTGTGTTCTATTGTTATAAAATATCGAAGGCCCCAAGAAAAAATATTGGAGCCAAAAAAGGGAATGGTTCTTCAGAACATATATTGAAGCACATTGTTTTTGGTGTGGTGGATTTGGGCCCATGGCTAGTTACTACACTTCTATCATGAAAAAGA
This sequence comes from Viscum album, assembly GCA_963277665.1. Classification (NCBI taxonomy): domain Eukaryota; kingdom Viridiplantae; phylum Streptophyta; class Magnoliopsida; order Santalales; family Viscaceae; genus Viscum; species Viscum album. Next base: position 183,842 of record CAUJRU010000357.1, on the reverse strand, counting down.
ATGTTCCAAAGCAGAAAAAAATGTTCAAAAGAAACAGATTAATGAAACGGGAGTTGATATAAAAATGAAGAATAGATTTGAAGCTTTGAATGATGATGTAGGTACATCATACTATGAGAATGATCAGGAGTCTCAAACTATACCGAGTGCGGATAAAAAAAATATAGAACAAGAAAAAGAGAGTGGAGAAGGAAGTGGTTTCTGAAATTTCCCTTAAAGCATCAGATCATTCTGGTGTGTGGATCCTTGATAGTGGTTGTACTTCTCACATGACAGGAAATAAGGATATCATTACAGGCATAAGACATTACAAAGAAGGAGTTTTCAAGTTTGTAAATGATGAAGGCCTAAAGATAATTGGATCGGGAGAGTCCAGGTTGGGGGGGAATGAAATAAGACGTGTTGATGTATTGGTTTTAGAAGGCCTCAATCACAATCTACTCAACATAAGTCAAATATGTGTCTTAGTACATTCTATAAGGTTTACTAAGAAGGTGTGTTTCGTAAAAGGAAGATATTGGACAGTAGGTATGCATAGAAAACGTACAATGTGAAATATATACCTACTAAGTGGAGAAGACGATATGTGAGTTTTATCCAGAGAAGGAGAAAAATATTTGTGGAATAAATGACTTGGTCTTCTATGTCAACCATCTCTAGATGATCTGGTAAACTGTGAAGTAACAAGAGACCTCCCTAAGATATCAAGTGATTATACACATATGTGTGACACCTGTCAACAATGGAAGATTATAATAAAGATGTACAATGTAATGGAAAAGAAGTCATCAAGAGTGCTTGAATTGGTGCATGTTGATGTCTGTAGACCTATTTTACCATGATCTATTGACGATAATAGGTATTACATTATTTTTATTGACGACTATAGCATAATGGAATGGGTATTTGTTTTTTCCCATAAGTCTGAATTATTATGATGCCTAAAACAGCACCAAAGGGAATCTGAAAGGATGCTTGGACAGAAAATTATAAAGTTTCGTGTAGACAATGGACCATAATTCACAAATAGTCAAGTGTAAGAGTTTCACAAGAAACATGGTATAAGGCTTCATGTTTCTTTAGTAAGAACACTCCAACAGAATGGAGTGGTTAAAAGGAGAAATACAATCATTAACAACATGGCCCTGACAATGCTTATAGAAAATGTCCTACCAGAGAAGTTTTGGAAGGAATCTGTATTGTTATTAGTCTACATTTATAATAGGGATCTATGGGATCTGATGGAAGGAAAGACTCTAGATGAAATGTGGTACGAAAAAAATACAACAGTAAAATGATTTGTAATATTTTAAAGTAAGTTATTCATTCTCAACAAATAAAATTATTGGAATTTTGAATCATGGGGAGATGAGGGAATATTTCTAGGATACTCAGGAAAAATAAAATCATACAAATGTTTTACCAAGAGGCTAGGAAAATTATTTAAGAGAAATGACATAACTATTGTGGGAAATGAAGAGAATATTCAACAACAGAGTGAATAGTTTCATAATGATTGTGATTAATAGGAAAGTGACACAGAAGGAGCAGAAGTGGAAGATGCCAAATCAAAAGAAGACATTGATGATGAACAAGAATATGTCAAGTCTATGATTGCATGGAAGCCAAAGATCCTAGAAGAAATTGATAGGAAAAATATCATTGGTGATCAGACAGCTCCAGCTCAGACAAGAAGAATGAAGTCACTACAGCAGACATCTTTCCTTTCTCTGCTAGAGACGAAATGCTTTGTTGATGCAGCTGAAGGTGAAAACTGGGTTCAAGCTATGAATGAAGTGATTTATCAGATTTAGAAGAACCAGAAGTGGGAGATTGTTTTGAGACCAGCAGATAAGATTTTCATCAGGACTAAATGGGTCTATTGCAACAAGATGAATGAATATGGAACAATGGTTCGAAAAAAAGAATGACTTGTGTGCAAAGGATACTCCCAAATAGAAGGAATAGATGTTGATAAGAAATTTGCACCAGTGGAAAGGCTGGAGAAAATAAGATTATTCCTAGCAATTGCAGTGCAATGAAAGTTAAGAGTGTTCTAGATAGATGTCAAATTTTCATTCTTGAATGGGGTTCTAGAGGAGGAAATGTATATTGAGCAGCAATATGGTTTTCTCATTCGTGGGGATGAGAACAGGGTTTCTAGACTGAAGAAGGCATTGTATGGTCTGAAACAAGAACCAATGGCATGGTACTAAAGGCTTGATCATATCTTGAAGAAGTTTGGTTTCTAGCGTGGGGGAGTTGATGGAAATCTCTATTTCAACAATGACAGTTGTCAAAGCATGATGGTGTTGGATTATGTAGACGAATTAATATTTGGTGGATTAGATGAATCTCAGTGAAGATAGTTTTCTGAATTCAAGAAAAGTGAGAATGAAATGTCAATGATTGGAGAGATAACATTTTTCCTTGGTCTACAAGTGACATAATGAAGAAATGGAACATTCATTTCTAAATCCAACTATATAAAAGATGTTTTGAAAATGTTTGGAATAGACAATTCCATGGAGATGAATACTCCAGTTGCTACCCGGATGAAACTGTCCATAGATAAAGATGGAAAGGTAGTCAATATCTAATAATACATGCAAATTATTTGATGTTTGCTGTACATGAATACAACAATGCCTGAAATTGTATTTGCCACATGCCAAGCAGTGAGATATTAGAGTAATCCCAAGGAAATCTACATGCTTGAAGTGAAAAGAATAATTCGTTATATCAAGGGCACGTTGGACTTTGTCATGATATATAATGACAAATCTAAGACAGATTTATCGGGATATACTGGTCTAGATTGGGCCGGTTCATCGAATGATAGGAAATCAACATCAAGTGGTGCTTTCATTCTTGGTGGATTGTGTATTTATTTGGTGAGGAAGAAGCAAGATATCATTTCATTGAGCACCGCAGAGGCTGAGCATATTGCGGCCACTCAAACATGCACACACTTATTGTGGATGTAGAAAAAGCGTGATGATATGGAAGTTGAAGTGTAGTCTCCGATCGTAATCTAGAAAGATAACACAAGTGCTATAAAACATTGCTAAAATCATTTACATCATTGAAGGAAAATTCACATTGAGATAAATTATCATTTTATCAAGGAGAATGCTGACCATGGAATCGTAATGTTGGAGTATGTTCCTACATAACTACAGTTTGTAGAAATTCTAACAAAGGCCTTACTGAAGGAAGCTTTTGAGAGGCGTTGACTGGATATAAGAGTTCTGTCAACTCCCAACACATGAAAAACTGTGGATATGGGTCTCCCCCTCTCCCCGAGGTATGATGTGTTTTTCCCTAATGTGACAATGTGTGTTCTTTACTCTGTTAGAGACTACAAAGGAGGGACCATTGGGTTCATTGAAAAATGGGGGGAAAATAATGACTGTTCAAGGGGGAGATATTCTGGCTATTTGATAGATCATGAATGATACGGGGAGAAGCAGACATGTAGAGTAGCCAGATAGGGGGAGATGAAGAAAAATCTATATAGGGGGAGTTGAAGGAGAATTCAAATAGGGGGGGGGGGTGAGGCTGGCTCAAATTGATTATCTAGAGCCTAGCTTAGACAACACATGAAACAGTCTTAAAGAGGATTTGAAGCGGACAAGAGTTAAAGTTGTCAGCAGATAGGGAGAGTATAAAATCTCATGATGCAAGAAGTGATTTATCAATGAATAGATATCACGACAGTTGAGGATCATGATAAAAGTAGAATAGTGGTGTTGGAATGTGGTAAAATTTTTCCAAAAATTGGTATTAGTTTGGTATCAATAGTAGGTGTCATATTTGAAGTGATTCATTGATGAAATTTTTATTTCCTCTTGTTTCTCATGCCGAGCATTGCTCATATGAGCTTAGAGTATGTGTTGAGTAAATCCTTGATCGCTATCATAATTGCATTAGGTTAATGGTGGATGAATAATTAACATTATATATTTTTATGGAAGAATTTTTAACAAACCCAAAGGGGGTGATTATTTGGAAAAAATCATTGAAGGTATCATTGAAGCATTTTTGAGGTGATTGTGTTTGTTAACAAAGTGGGCCTTTGTGTTGTGTTTGTTGGCAACGAAAAGCATGATGAACAAATTTGTTGAAAAAGGGGATTTTATGGTGGCATGTCGAGTTAATGGGATTTTGTTAATGATCCATGATTTATTAAAATACGATGACAAATGAATGGTTGATCTGGAGATGGTTCAAAAAGAGCAGATACAAGGTGGCACCATTTTTCATTGTTTGCTATTTTTTTTTGATCTCAAAATCGAAGAATGGGGAAAAGTGTTTTTGGAAAAGGGACTTGCACGCCAGTGTCATAGAGGCTTAGAAACATGCATCCCATTTTGTTTCAAGAACATAACATCAATATATGGCAAAGATAAAAAGGGGTGTCCATGTTTTAGGTTTGGTCGCGCAAATGACTAGGGTGACAGAGACTAGGGTGACTGGACTTGCATGTCATCGTTCTAGGTGTCCAAATGCCTATAAATAGAGGTTGACATATCTTCAATTGACAGCGAGTTCCACACGTAATGAAAATGAGGGCTCCCATCACGCCAGTGTAGTGGTCATGCAAGTATAAAGTTATTCATAAGTTGCGCGCTAGTAGATAGTTGCATGCCCAAAGTGGTTTGGGAGATAAAGGTTGTGATTCTCCCATGTTTGGAGTTGAAGAAGGGGGTGTCACGCAAGTGGTTTTATGACACTTATGCCCCGGGTTTTGAAGTTGTGTGCCATTTGATAGTTCTGTGCCGAAATTGGTTTGGGCGTAGAATGGTGTGAGTCGCGCATGTTTGCAGTTGAAGAAGTGAGCATCGCACAAGTGGTTAAAGTGAACTTGCACAACAGCGTGGAGAAGTGTGCCAGGTATATTTGAAGCATACAAGTCTTTTTAGTGCTGCACGAAAGCATGGAGATTTCCCGATACCTTCGGTGCAATATGAGATTCATCTATGGGTGGATATTGGACTTCAACAGAGAATCTACGTACAACAGAGGATGTATTCATTAATGATAATGAAGAGACCAATAGGTATATAAACTATGAGGGGATATTTTCCAGATTAGTGAGAAAAGGAATATGATAAAGGTGATCATCTCGACTGGAAGTGAACTAGTGAGAGAGAAATTTGGAGTGACCCTTGGGAAAGAATTGAACTGACCGTAAACTTTGTAAAGGCAGTGATCCTGGGAATAGAAGTGATTTATCTCAGACATTATTAACAATAGTGTGCTTTTTGTGAATTTGGTACATCAGCACATCACCGGTGTATGCTCCTAGGACATAGCCTAGTAGGGTTTAAACCATTAAAAATCATTGTGTTATGTGCATGCTTTAGTTATTATTTCTACTTTGCTACAAGAAAGATAGAGAAGATAGTCTTTCTTAACAGGGAGACAAGATCAATAGGGGAATTTGTTTTAATCTGTCATACCCTGATTAACCCCCCCTCTCAGGGTATCTAACCTGGTGGACCTTACATCTCCTAATTGAATCTTCTTTCAACGTCAATGTTTTCATATCCTACAAATGTTATCTTTATTTGAGTACCTGATTATGTGTTATTCCATGGGAATATAATATTATAATTTTAAAATATTTTTTTATTATCCCTCTTCATGATGTGGGTTTCAAACTAAATTATATTTAAATATTAATTTCATTTATTCTTTTCTAATCAGATGTGTATTCTTTAAATAACAAGTATTGTATATAAAAAAATGATTTAAAACATTTTTAACAAGAATGGGGTAAAATTATGAGGATAATAATTCTTCATGGGGGTAAAATGAGACACCATAATATTTTTTTTAAAAGGTTACTCTTCTAAATTTTATTATTATCATACAAAAACCAAGCCTGATGAAAATATTGATGCACTAAAAAATATTTTCATTTAAATGTGACCACTATAACCACTCAATTAAATTTGTTTTTTGATTGGGAATAACCATGTTATGAAAAAAATATAAAATTGTTTTATATAATGAAAATGTACAAATTAAATCAAAATATATTATTACATATCTTTTATTAAAATCATTTTATTATTAAAAAAACATTTTCTTAAAAAATGATTATTTTTATTTGAAAATATTATAAAAAATTATTTCAACACATGAAAATTATAATTTACCAAAATATTGAAAACCTTTTAATTATTATATAATTTTTTTTAGGATGAAATTTTTATTTTTTCAGAAAAAATATATTATTATATTATCAGTGAAATTTTTTGATTTTTTTAAAACCATATTTTTTCCATTAAATAAAGGTATTTACATGTATATTTTATTTTTGACATTATACTAACATAAAATATGACTAACTTTCATATAAATAGTATATTTAATATCTTACAAATCAACAATATACTTTATTCCTTACACGTTAATTTTAAACCATAAAAATAAATTCTTATAAAAAATACTTACTATTGTATTTTCCATTTCTATCCTAAATTCATCTCATCCACTAATAGGATTTGAGTTTTATAAATTTTATTCTATAATTTTAATCTACCTATCTTAATTTCATAAAAGGGTATCCCTAGTTTTGGGTCATAATGAATAATAACCTTATAAAGACTTGTCACTAAAATATTGTGTAAATTAGATACACTAGGGTTATAAATAATGTGAAAATAATTTCAAAACAACCTAAAAAAATTTATTAATTAATTTGAAGAGTTTTATTTTATGAGAACCTTGTCAATATACTAATGTATGGAATTTTGGGATATTTGTTTAGATAAATACATTTATATTAGTTTATGTGTAGTATAATCCCAAATTGTAACTTCTACGATTTTAATATATATATTATTTTTCCAACAAGATATATATTTCAAATTAATTGTTATAAATATTTACTTTTATTAGAAATATTATTTTTATGATTTTAAATTATTTTAAATTTTAGTGATAAATTAGTATCTTAATTGCATACATATCCTCAGCACAATGATTATTCTAGTAGTAGAAAAGTCATTTAATTGATTATTATAATAGTAAATGTTATAATTTTTTTTCATTTACAGTGTTCCATGTATTATATATATAATTATATTTTATTTTTTATGTTTTAAAATCTTATAATATAAATATATTTCTTTCTTGGTATTTTTTACTATCTAATTATATGAATAGTCCCAAAAATAACATTTATTGAATTTTATATAAAAAATAATTGATTAAATATTTTGAAATTGGAAAAAATGTTATATATTCCCAATTAATTATAATATGGTATTTAATATCATCTATTTTACACTAATTTGTATCTTTTAATTTAAATATGTCTATCATGACCCTCAGGACCAGCCTAGGGAATGATTATAAATATTTTTTCCCAAGACCAAGAGCATAAATGTTACCCCATTCAAGCTCTTATAGTGCTTGTACAAAAAATGTATAGTATAACCCATGCCACAAAGAGAATCAATAATATATCACATATTCTATTACCCTCACATTAGTTGGAAGGTTTTAATATTGAATGTACATATGTGGGGATAACCCCTGCCACGAAGAGAATCAATATGTTTTTTTCATGAAACCATATATGAGGTTCTATAATAATGTATTAAATTTATAATAATTGTAAAAATTTACTGATTATTTATTTTCAGAGTATGTAGCCATTTCCACATTGACCATGATCAGTACACCAATGTTGTTTTATAAAATATTATCTAAATTCCACCAAAACAACAAATGGGGACAAAACCGATTAAGAAATTTTTAAAAAAAATAATATAAATAAATTATATTAATTAATATCAAGGGAATTACCATATCAATTTTTATAAAGAAGATAATTTATAAAATCTTGTTATACATGATTTAGTGGATATTCAATGATTTGTGGGACTCAAGGTTGAGGGATTCCTAACTATATTTTTACAATGGACTTATACTTCTACTATATATACTATTTTGAACCTCATTTTAGTGTGAAATGAAAACAAATTAAGATAGTATATATGTTCTGTCATTCAATTGGATTTCATTTTTAAAAGGAAATAAAAGTTTTTATCATTGAAAATACTTTTTTAATGATTTAAATTACTCACAACCAAATTATTCCACTATTTGTTTTATCTTATTACAATAATAAATTTTTCTAATCATAAATGATTTCAAATATTTATTTTTAATAATATTTCACATTCCTTTTATTGATTTTAAAAAAAAAATTCAAACGTTATCCACATGGGTTAACCTAGAAGCTTTTTACAAAATATTGAAATTTTTTATCTTTTTTAATTTATATATCATGAATGGATTTTTTCCCCATGATGATTTTTTTCTATGAATATTTATTTTTATGTTTTCATAATTATTTTCCAAAAAAATAATTATCCCAATATTCTATGATGTTAAATTTAAAACATTATCAAAAGAAAGTTATATTTTATAGGTTTCTATAAAAATATCTAAAATGATACTTTAAGTGTAGTTTTTATATATACAAATATCTGTTATTATTTTATTATAATACAATATATATGTGATCTGATATTATAATTACAATTCCTTCCCTATATTTATTATTATTGTTTTAATGAGATTTTCATGAAATATATTTATTTTACATGGGTTAATCAAGATAATAAGGAATAAGGATTGTTTTTAAGGGTATTATATTGAAAATTGGATTATTTTTAAATGGTTTTTTTCAATCTAGAATATATAGAAATAGAAATATATATATTATTTATTTGTGATTCCATTATAAACCATGTGATAAAATGTACGTTATATCACATATATTTTTTGAGTAGTGTGATGGAGTTAACTGTAATAAGTTTATACTAATAGACGATGAAGTTAACTACTATATGATTCTCCTAAGATAATATATATTTTAATAAATATTACGAGATCCTATGATTCTTTAATACTTAGTTTTATTATTGTTGTAGAGGTTTTAATTAAATTAGGATTCTTGAATGTCGGTCTTGAATGTGATTCCAACATTGTTGTGAAATCGGTCATAAATGGAATTATTCACCTTTTACGGAAGATAACTGGCCAATGAGGAAACATACATACTCTATCACTTAAATTTCATACATCATCAAACATATATATCATGATGAAACTTTCATGGATGATGGTAACAGAAATAATAGTACTACTATCCCTGAGCTAAACTGACTCAATAATGTACCTGATGAGGTTTTCTCTTATTCGAGAAGTGTGTAATAGAAGAAATGTTTTTTTTCAAACATCTTTAATTTAATTTTTTTTATAATACATGAGGCTTATACTTTCGTTGAAGCTCTCATAAAACCCAAAAAATACAGATGACAATGGGACTATAGATTGATTTGGTGACTATGTGATGAATTTTATTTCAGAAAAAGATCAATATTTATTTTGGGAATATGATATGATTAATATAAATATAAATTTTTTTATAGGATGATATTTCCTTTGAGGGATAAAAATTGAGTTTAAATATAGAAGAATTTATTTTATTTATTTATTTAGGGTAATTTGGTTTAATTTGTGAAATGATTTGTTTATTCTATAGAATACATGATTAAGGTATATAAATATTTTTATCTTAATTTGTGTTTGATTGATATTTTTGTTGATATATATTATATTTATCATGGAATAAGATGGGATAAAACTATTTTAATATTTAGGTTTTAATTTTTATACCCTATTTTTAATATCATTAAGGTTTATTGAACTTTGTGTATTTTTATTTTGTCATTGAATATTAATTTAATATTTCTCTATATAAGGATATACTCATATATAATATTCTCTCATGTTGTGCATAGCTAAATCCTTTAGTTAATGTAGTGAAAAATTATTTGAATTTTCTTGATATTTTGTTTATATAAAACATTAAAAGTTAATGTTAGTTATTATTGCATAAAAATATTCTATAATATTCATTTTAGAAAGTTAATATGAGAATTAAGTGGAGATTAATCAATTCACATCCAAGTTACAAAATGTTACATGAAAAATGGATTACAATTAAACAAGTATGTATATTCTATAATTAAATACAATTATAGTTAAGTAATAAGTCAACATTGGCAAAATGTAATTTTACATAAATAAGTAATCATTTAACATATGTTTTAATCAATTGGTGCTTATTTTATTCCCTTACTAATTTACAGTTTTCATTCCTCTCGAATTCTTATGATCAGGTACCATATCCCTGTCAGTTTTTCCTACAATATTATTTTTCACTTTTATTTATATATTTTATATTATGTATATAGTTATAATAATTTCGGAAATTTATTTGTTATTTTTTGGGAACCATTTGGTTTCACACATTCCCTATTCAGAGTTTGTGTTTTTATACCTGTGAATGAAGTGTATTTTTAAAAATGGTAGTTTTATATATTGAAAAAATGGTTATTGAGATAAAAATTTTCATTTTCAAATTTATTTACGGATGGAAAAATTTATATCCCTAAATAATTTGTTTAATATATTACCATTATCAGTATATTTTATAACAAACAACTATGAGCATTAAAGAATCTACATTATACTACGAAAATATTATTGTTTAAATGTCACAGTTTTATCCTAATAATTAAATTTGAATGTATAAATTATAATTATTACTTTTTAAATTTTTTTATAATGGTTCTAAATTATGAAATTTAATGATTAATTCATAATAAACAATTACCGAATTTATATTGAAGTCGTTTTATTATTTAAAAATGTACCCTATTTTAAAAAAATTATTGATTATTTTGTGCCTCTAGTATAATTAATTTCTTCCACTTTATTAAATAATAATTCTCAAGAGAAATTTATTTTTTTGTACTTTTTATAGTGGCCCTACCTTTTCTTACATTACTATTACATCATTTTAAAGATAAAAAACATAATAGTATTATATATAGTGTATCCAAAAGTTTAGTGTCTTGGGAAAACTAAGACCATACAAACCAATTACAACATCAAGCATTACCATTTATTTAATTTTTTCTTCTCTAGCATCTTATTAGCACTTTTCCTATCCTTAGTACATGTCAGCCACCTGAGGATATACATTAGAAGAGGTGAGCTAAAATCCAAGTAAGAGTATAGATAAAAAGAATATAGAATGGGGTGAGCATAATCATGACATAGGAAAAAGATCAATAACATTAGATGAGCATAAATGAAAGACTTGACATGTGGCAATTCATAAAAATGAAACATCATGTCTTAGTGGTTAACTACCACACATACTTGTGAACAAAGCTAGAATGTTGTTCACACATCATTTCACATTTACTCATGAGATTCATATCTTTACCAAATTCATTAGAGCGCTGTATAATTTCAGGAGCACCCATCACATTCAATGATTCATATTGCGCTATATAATTTAGGGTGCACATGTCACATCATAACATTATCATTTATCATAAATTCAAAAATAAACATATAACATAAATAAAAATAATTAATCCATGAAAAATAATGGGTTGCATCTCATAAAAATAAATTTATAAACATTTGTTTCCCATAATAATTAGGGAATAACATACATGTTACATGAATCTTCACTCTTGAATGAGAAGTAAAAGATGTGTTCTTGAAAGGAGAGATTATTTTGGAAAACAATTTGTTTTTCATAAATACCAGGGAAAAACATGTATATCCCTGAAAAATAAATACCAATATGCACAACATATTTTTAAGGAGTAACCATATAAAAAAGGATTGAAAGAGGGAGAACCCGAAGGATGAAAGTTGGGTTCGTGAATTTCTCCTTACCTTGTTTCTGAATGCTTCCTTCTCTTTAATGTTTTGTATAATGGAATTTATTATTTAATTAGAAAATAAATAACCTTTTAAAAATTAATAGGGTTCATTTTGGTTTCATTATGTCATTTATGTTCATTTGGATGACTTATAGATTTTAAAAACATTGTTTGGTGATGTTTGTTTTTATGGTTTTTCTTGGTTGGTTCACTTGTATTCATAAATTGATGTTCGGGTAGAACATGGGTAAACATAAAGAACTGATATTACATGTTATTAATGATATTATATGATTTTAATGATCTTATAGTGAATTATATTAGATCCTTGTGAATGAGTTATTAGATAATAATTAAATGATGATCATTTGGGTTAATTTTATCAGTTTTTTTATCATAGTGAACTTGTTTTAACATATAACATAGTAATATGGTCATAAGATAGTTCCAGAACATTAAATAGGAGATAATACATATAATACGTTCTGGTTCGACCATAAAAATTGTTTAATTATCAGATCTGAAGGTAGAAATGGATGAAAAAAACTTTTCGTTCTTGAAGGTGAATCATTAACACCTCATGAAAAACATTATCTTTATGAAAATAAAAGGAATAGGGAAAGGGGGTTGGATAATATAATATACCATTAACATCATAAAATTCTAGTAGATGTACAATTTTTGAGTTACAATACAATTCAGATGATGATAGGTGGGGATAGTTAAATAAATGAACTTTAACTTGGAAAGAAATTAAAGGAGAAGAGGGACATAAATTTTCTCTTAAATCTTCCTCTTGAGATCCTCCTTAAAAAGATAGGCTTGGAATTTTGATTATACTAGAAGATCTTTGAAATGGGTTAGGGATAGGGAAGGTGTTTTTGAACAGTTTAGAGAAGGCTTGGATCTTGAGAGGTGTGAGGAAATGAGGGTGTGAAGGGTGGCTTTTATAGTGGAGGGGAGAGGGGTTTCTTTAATATAAAATTAATTAGTTTATCAATTTCCCCGAATACAAGGAATAATGATTCTTGAATAACCAGGAATAGTCATTTAATCATTTTATCCCAAACCATGTGTGATTACATCAGAAGAACATCACACATGACTCTATAATTAGTTTATTTAGATTATTTTTTTAAATTACGGTATTTCACTATTCATCAAAAATTCAACTATCTCAGATAAATCCCAAAAAACCAGCAATACTATTTTTCTATGTGTAGAATCCAAAAATGAATCCCATTATTCAAAAATAATTTTTTAATTATTATTAATTTAATATTTAGTTAAAATCATAATTTACTTAAAAAAAGTTTTTAAAATTAAAACTGATTTTATAGTGCTTTCAAAAATTACATAGGGTCTCATAAAATTATCTAAAAACTATAAGACATTGATTTGAAAATTAATGAATACATTTTAAAAGAATAAATAGTCTTTTAAATTAATTATTTAATTATAATTAAATAATTATGACTTACTAAATTCCACAATGTTTACTAAGGTCAAATTATCACTTTCAATGAAGTCTAAATTTTATTTAATTATTCATGAGTATAGTTACTCTTACATTGGATGATTTAATATTCATGTTATATTACTATTCATAATGGTATGTTATTATTCATAAGGGTTGGTTATTATTCACCAAAAAATTATTTTTGTTTCATTAGACTCCAAAAATCATCTTGAACACAACTGTGTTTGTTGGATTTTCAAAAATCAAAACAAACTAGTGAAACAAATATGTTTAAAAGTCACTTAGCACTTAGTAGTTTATTATGTTATGTTTTTATGTGATTTTATGAAAAAATTATAATAATGGAATTTCCATTGAAAAACTTTGGGTCCTTACATTATTCCCCCTTAAGAAATTTCTCCCCTGAAATTTCACTTTACAAAAATAGGTGAGGGTACTTCTCTTTCATTGCCTCTTCTGGTTCCCATGTTTCTTCCTCAAATTTATGGTTCCACCAAAACAATTTGAGAAAATAGGTTTTCTTGTTGCGTAGAACCTTATCCCTCTAATCCATAATCTTTATTGGATTCTCCTAATAGGAGAGATCATCTTTCAGCTGTGCCACCTCTGATTTTAGTACATGTGAGGGGTCTGGTATGTACTTCCTCAATAATGATACATGAAAAACATCATGAACATGAGTCATATTCGGTGGAAGTTCAAGATGATAGGCCACGACTCTTATGTGGTCAAGGATCTCGATGGGGCCAGTATACCTTGGGCTTAGCTTCCCTTTCTTCCCAAATCCGATGACTCTCCTCCATGAAGATATTCGAAGGATGAATTTATCTCCAATGTATAACTTCAAGTCCCTTCAATGGTTTTCAACATAGCTCTTTTTCCGACTTTGAGCAGCTTTGATGTGTGGCTAGATGACTTGAACATTATCTATCAACTCTTCAACAAGATCGAGTCCATGTAGCTTTCTTTCTCCCACTTCATCCCAACAGGTTGGAGTTATACATTGAATTCTATACAAATTTTTATATGGAACCATTTGAATACTCGAGTGGAAGCTATTCTTGTATGATAACTCAACCAATGGGAGATTCTGATACCATCCACCTTTGAATTCTAGAGAGCTTACTCTTAGCATATCTTCATTCATCTTAATAATTCTGCCAGACTGGCCATCAGTTTGGGGGTGATAGTCCATGCTGAAATTTAATTCAGTACTGAAAGCATGTTTAACGCTCCTCCAGAATTTAGATGTGAACCTTGGGTCACGGTTAGAGATAATTGAGAGTGGATCACTGTGCAATCTCACCACTTCCTTCACATATATCCTTGCCAGTTTTTCAAGCGAGAAATATTTTTGAATACAGATAAAATGGGTAGTTTTGGTGAGTCGGTCAACCACAACCCATATTGCATTATTTCCCATTGACGTCTTTAGGAGACCCATGATAAATTCCATAGTAACATTTTCCCATTTCCACATGGGTATTGGCGATGTTTGCATCATACTTTTGGACTTTTGTCGTTCAACATTAACATGCTAAAATACCAAGCACCTTGAAATATATTCCGCAACCTCCTTCTTCATGTTATCCCACCAGAAGTGTTCTTGGAGATCATGGTACATATTTTTACTTCCTAGATGGATAGAGAATGTTGATCTATGTGCATTGTACAATAGATCCTTCTTTATCCCGGGTGATGAAGGCACAAAAAACTGCGTTCCAAACCGAATCACACCATCATCGTCGATATGTAACTCTTGCAGCTTCCATTCATTTACTGCATTCACCCTCTTATGTATCTCCACATCATCCCTTTGTGATTCTATAATATTCTCTTGGATGGATGGTTGTGAAATAATTTGGACAAGGTAAGATGTATCCCCTGCTCTTATTATTTCCAAATCTATTATTTGCATATCCATGAAGATAGAGTATTTATCAATCCACAGAATGGATAGAGTAGTAGGTTCTTTTCTGCTTAGAGCCTCATCTACCTTGTTCGCCTTTCCAGGATGATAGTGAATAGAGAAATTGTAATCCTTGATCAGATCTAACAATATCCTTTGACGCATGTTTATCTCCTTTTTTTGAATATATACTTTAGTCTCTTTTGGTCAGTGTATATGTCACAATTCTCTCCCTAAATGTATTACTGACGGATTTTAAAGGCAAAAATCACAACTCCCAACTCTATATCATGCGTCGGGTAGTTCTTCTCATGAATCATCAACTGCCGTGTGGAATAGACTATCACATTTTCATTTTTCATGAGTACACAACCCAAGACAATCTTTGAAGCATCACTGTATATCACAATACTTTCTCCACTTTTCAGTAGTGTGAGCACAGGTGGAGTGATCAGCCTTCTGTTTAGCACCTTCATGCTTCCCTCACATTCTTCCGTCCAAACATACATTACCCCTTACCTTGTTAACAAAGATAACAAGATGGATAATCGTGAGATGTTTCTCAAAAAACGTCGGTAGTACCCAGCTAATCCAAAAAATTACAGATTTCTGTGAGACTAGAGGGCATGGGCCATTCCACAATCACTTTTTTTAGGATCCATAGAAATTCCCTCACTTGTGATCACATGTCCCAAGAATTTGACATGCTTAATCCAGAATTCATAGTTGCTGAACTTGGTATACAAATTCTCCTTTCTCATAGTTGCCAACACAAGTCTTAGATGTTCTCCACGTTCCTCCTTACTCTTGGAGTAGATGAGAATATCATCATTAAACACTACCACAAAATTGTTGAGGTATTGTCTAAAGACTCTATTTATCAAATCCATGACGATTGTATGGGAATTATTATGTCCAAAGGGCATCACCATAAACTCATAGTGCAAATACCTTGTATGGAAGGTAGTCTTCTGAATATCCTCCTTCTTTACCTTTACCTAATGATATCCAGAATGAAGATCCACCATGAAGAATTATTGAGCTCCTCTTAACTGATTGAACAAGTCATCAATCTTTTGAAGAGTATACTTGTTCTTTATAGTGATCTTGTTGAGTTCCCGATAATCGATGAACAACCACATTGTTCCATCCTTCCTCTTCACAAAGTGCACTATTGCACCACATGGTGATGCACTAGGGCGTATGAAACCTCTGTCCAGATGCTCTTGCATCTGTTTCATTCAATCCTCCATTTTTATAGGAGCCATCTTATAGGGACACTTCGAGATAGGATTTGCTGTAGGTATGAGTTCAATTGAGAACTACACCTCACGATCTAGCGGAATTCCGGGTAACTCTTCGGGGAATACATCACCATATTCCCTCACGATGGGAATTTTCTCAATGTTGGAACATTCTTTCGACTCAACCAGTTTAGGAATGGTATTCTTCTTCATATGGAATCAACCCCCACACAATTGAAGGATTTTTCAAAGGATATTTGTGATCTTCCTTGCATTTGTAGAGGTGCATGGGATGGTTCGGAATATGAAAAGACATTTCCTTTTACCGATAGTTGATATGTTCTCTATATAATGAGATCTATTCCATTCCCATTATACTATCAAATTCCACCAAGAGAAGTATTACGAGATTTTCTGGAAGAATATTCCCACATACTCTAACATGGGAGGAGTCAAACACTTGGGTTTCAATGATTGCAACACTTGGTGTTTTTACATATATCTCTACTTCAAGGTTTCAGGGCTTCGATTCTATTGTTTTAGAAAACTTGAAAGATATAATGGAATGTGTATAAATAGAATCAAATATGAATTTTTCCATTATTTAGAGAATAGGATGTGTACCTTATACGACTTCATTATCATTTTCCACCTCCACAGTAGTGATAGCATAAGCCTTCACTTATTCCTTTAGGTCTTGTGGCTACTAACGCTGATTACGGTTGGGAGCTCGTGGTTTATTGAACTAGTTTTAATAGTTCCCTAGCACCGTAAAATTGTAGCATTAAACCATGAGTTTTTCTCTCCTTTAATGGGATACATTTTCCGTACATTTTGGTTCTTTTAGACACTGTTGAGCATGATGACCTTCTTTCCATAACGTCAAGTATTTTCCCATCCCTTTGAGGTTGATCCCATGGTGCAACATCCAACATTTTTTGCATGTCGGTCATTGAGTTTTCTTCCCACTTTTGTCGTTAGATCATCTATCTTGAAACTCCATCTTTCATTTCATATCCCCATAGCCATGGGACCATTATCTAAACTCCATATCCACTCTGAGAGCACATCGAAGAACTTCTTGAGAACTCCCAAAGTCTTGAATTGAAATAGCCTTTCGAAGGTGTGGTTTTAATCCACTAAAGAATCTATCAATTTTTTCTATTATAGTTGATAACAAAACCCAAAGTGTAACTTCCAAGCCTTGTAAAATTTTCTACATAGATTATGATAGATTCTCCTTCTTTTTTCTTGAGCTCTATGAATTCTCTATCCATCTTCAGGTGAAGAGTTCGTGGGAAATACTTATCCAGAAACATTATCTTAAAGTCTTACCATTCCATATAATCAATTTCGTCCCTTGTCTTGGTGTTCTTAATCAAAGCCCATCATTGATCAGCTTCTCTGACTAGAAAGTAAACGGATAGGGTGACATTCTCCATCTCAGAACAGTGAAGAATAGAAAATACCTTCTCTATGGAGGTGACCCACTGTTCAACAACTAGTGGATCGGAAGATCCACAAAGCGTTGGTGGTCGTTTCCACATAAAACATTTGATAGACAGTTGCTCCCACTTTGGTGAAGGAGGACGTTCCCCATTATTATTTTTATTATTCATTAACTGAGATAATTGGGTAAGCATCGCCATGAAGTTTTTAACATTACCTCCCAAATCCTTTGGGTTGTCATTCAGGCAATCGTTTCATTGGACCTCGCACAAGTTGTTGGCCTAATTACTCCTGGTTCCCACAATTTTCTAAAATAGAACAGGTTAGAACAAAACATATGTAAACAAAGCATGAATAAATTATTCCTTTAAAAAACATATTCCAAAAACATAACATATGGGATCCCTAGGTAAATATTCTTGTGGGAATATTTGTACTTAGTCTCATGCTATAGGTTTTCTCTAGGATTCACTAATCTTAAATCCCAAATTAACTAAACCTCCCTCTGATACCAACTCTACCGACCCTGCCTTTTCTTAAAATACTATTACATCATTTTAATGTTAATAAATATAATAGTATTACTCATAGAGTATCCAATGGTTTAGTGTCTTGAAAAAACTAGGACCATACAAAACAATTACAACATCCATCTTAAACATTTATTTAATTTCTTCTTCTCTAACTTCACATTGGCACTTATCCTATCCTTAGTACATGTAGCCACCTAAGGATATACATAATAAGGGGTGATATAAAAGTCCATTCAGAGGATAGATAAGAAGAATATGCAATGGGGTGAGCATAATCATGACATAGGAAAAAGATCAAGAACATGAGAGGATAATAAATAAAAGACTTTAAATGTGGCAACGCATAAAAATGAAACATCATGTCTTAGTGGTTAACTACAAAACATACATCTGAACCATGCTAGAACTTTGTTCACACATCATTTCACATTTACTCATGAGATTCATCACTTTACCTAATTCATTGGAGCACTGTATAATTTCGGGTTCACCCGTCCCATTCAAACATTTATATTGCGCTATATAATTCTGGGTGCACCCGTCACATTATAACATTATCATTTATCACGAATACCACAATAAACATATAACATAAATGAACATAATTAACCCATGAAAATTAATCGGTTTCATCTCATAATAACACTTTTATAAACATTGGGTTCCCAAAAGAATGAGGGAATAACATACAAGTTACAAGAATCATCACTCTTGAATGAGTTGTAAATGGTGTGTTCTTGAAAGAAGAGTTCTTTTGGAAAAGATTTTGTTTCTCATAAAGACCAGTGAAAAACATGTATATCCCAAAAAATAAATGACAATTATTAAAAAATGACTTTTAAGGAGTAACCATATAAAAAAGGAGTGAAAGAGGGAGAACCCGAAGGATGAAAGTAGGGTTTAAGAGTTTCCCCATTCCTTGTATATGAATGCATTTATTCTCTTTAATGTCCTATATAATGACATTATATTAATTATTTAGAAATTCAAAAACCTTTTATACATTAATAGGGTTCATTTTGGTTTCATTATGTCTTTTTATCTTCCTTTGGATGAATTATAGAGTTTAAAATCATTGTTTGGGGATGTTCATTTTTATTGTTTTTCTTGGGTGGTTCACTTGTATTCATAAATTGATGTTCGGGTAGAACATGGGTAAACATCCAGAACAGATATTACATGTTATTAATGATATTGAGGAGTATTAATGATCTTATAATGAATTATATTATATCCATTTAATGAGTCATTAGATAAGAATAAAATCATGATCATTTGGGTTAATTTGGGCGGTTTTTTTATCATAACAAACTTGTTTTAACTTCTCAATGAGTAATATGGTCATAATATAGTTCAAGAACATTAGATATGAGATAATACATATAATATGATCTGCGTAAACTATTAAATGATATTATTAGCATATCTTAAAGGATAAATGGAAGAATAAATCAAGTCGTTCTTGATGGTGAAAAAATAACACTTCACGAACAATGTTCTCTTTAATAAAATAAAAGGAAGTGGGAAATGAGGTTGGATGATATAATATACCATTAGAATCATAACATTACAGTAGATGTATAATAATGGATTTACAATATAATTCATATGATTATAGGTGGGGAGATATTAATAAATGAACTTGAACTTGAAAAGAAATTAAAGGAGAAGAGGGAGATAAATTACCTTTTAAATCTTCCTCTTGAGACCCTCCTTAAAGAAGTTAGGATTCGTCATATGATGAGACCAGAATCTATTGGATGTGGGGGAGGTCTACATAAGGTATTTGGGCAGAGTTTAGAGAAGTCTTGGAGCTTCAGATGTGTGAGGAAATGAGGGTGTGAAGGGTGGCTTTTATAGTGGAGGGGAAAGGGGTTTCCTAAATATAAAATTCATTAGTTTATTAATTTCCCCTAAGATTAGGAATAGTGAGTCTTGAATGACCGAAAATAGTAATTTTATCATGTGATCCCAAACCAAGTTGGATTACATCAGCAGAACATCAGACATGACTCTATAATTAGCTTATTTAGCTTATTTTTGTAAATTACGGTATTTCAGTATTCATAAAAAATTCAAGTATCTCTTAAAAATACCAAAACGTTACCCCTACTATTTTTTGACATTTATAATCCAAATAGGATGTCCATTTTTCAAGAAAAATTATAAATATTACTAATTTAATATTTAATTAAAATCACAATTTACTTAAAAAACATTTTTTAAAATTAAAACTGATTGTATTGTGCTTTAAAAAATTACATAGGGTCTTATAAAATTATCTAACAACTATAATAAATTGATTTGATAATTAATGAACACATTTTAGGAGAATAAATTTTCATTTAAATTAATTAATTAATTATAATTGAATAATTATGACTTACAAAATAAAAAAAACGTTTACTAAGGTCAAATTTTCACTTTCTAAGATGTCTAAATTTTATTTAATTATTCATTGTTACAGTTACTCCCATGTTGGATGATTTAATATTAATAAGGGCCATATTACTATTCAGAAGGGTATGTTACTATTCATAAGGGTATGTTATTATTCACCAAAAAATTATTATTTTTTCATTAGACTCCAAAAATCATCTTGAACACAAACGTGTTTGTCGGATTTTCAAAAATCAAAACAAATAAGTGAAAAACTTATGTTTTAAGGACACTTAGCTCTTAGTATTTCATTATTTTGTATTTTCATGTGATTTTATAACATAATTATACGAATTTAATTTCCTTTTAAAAACATTGGGTCGATACAATTTTCTTGTTCCTAATATATTAGGGTGATTTTTAATAATTGGCTAAAAATATTTTTTTTGTGAAAACTGAAAAATATTGATTATTATAAAAATGCCATTATTTTTTCAATAATAGAATTTATTTAAAATTACTAATGTATTTTATTATATTAAATTAATATAAGATCCATTTTAGTTATTATAAACTTAATCATTGATTATAAATATTTTTATATATGATTTTGCATTATGTTTATTTAATTTCATAAAAACCTATTTTTCAAAAAATTGTTTGTTATTGGTTTGATGAATATATTTTGAATTTTTTTTCCACATATTAGAATAGAATATTGAAAAATAGAATCAATATTCTGATTTTTTATGTTTATATTTTATAATTTTTTCCCTTTTACTTTGGTCGCTATTAATAGTAACCATAGTGATTATGTGTCCCCACTGTAAGTAAAATGTGTAAATTGAGGTTAAAATGATGGGATGATATCTGATAATCAACATAAAACATTATTTTATTTTATTTTATTATATTATATTCACCTTATCCATCCTGATATCATATATATAGGATTTTAGTGCCATTTTTCTTTGCTAATGACATTAAAATTTTGTTAAGTGGTGAATAGATTAAAAATATCACTCTCTAGATTTAACCTTATATTATATATTTTCATAAGATTAAAATGAATTTCTGAATGATTATAAAATATTATTATCGATATATATATATATATTAATTTAATGATGGAAGTTTATTTTTGTATTTTTTTATTTTAGAACTACATAATATGGTTATGTAACTCTTACTCAATGTCTATGGAGTACATTTGAAAAAATATGTAAATTATTTCAATGACCTTAAAATATGTTTATTTTAAATTCATTATGCATTTGAATGAATTTCAAGGTTATTAATAATTTATATTAAATGGTAATAGACATAGTATTCTAAATCAATTGTAATATAGAGGAAATTAAATCAAATTTAAATAAATAGTACTAGAAATGACTTCAAATATATTTTATGTTATATTATATTATATTAAATGATTTAAAATTACAAAAAATATTGCATGCAGATGGGTGGAGTTTTAAATGGTTTAAATTTTAATCCATAGAAAAAATTTTATCTTCTTTTTACCATTGATGTAAATTAATGATACCTAAATGGTAAAGAATATGTTACTAGAGTAAAAATTAAAAATGTGTTAACCAGGGGGGGTAAACCAAAAATTATCGACTAAAATGAAACATAATAATTTAGAATTTTTTTATTTTTTTTATAACCTATAATGTAAAAAAATTATTTATGTATATATTGTACCAAATTACATCATTATGATAGATAATATATTTAAATATTTTATTTAATTCTATGTGGGTCCTTTCCCCCAATTAAAAAATGGAACATACTCTTCTACTTTTTATACAATGATATAGAACTCAATAATAAAACAGAGTTAGACAAATTACATCCCAACATTCCTTCCCATTATTTATAGGATATATTCTCACCAAAATAGACACCAATAAGGTTTTCGGTGTAACCCATATTTAGTTTTCCGAATAAGAGGGATAAATATTAACTGATATCATTCATTATGTAACTTATTAAAACTCCTTAATTTAGATCATTAACAAGTTGATATAATAACATAAGTATCCCAATAATAATAATATGTCATTATGTTTATGGAAAAACCCTAACAAACACCAACACTATCTAATGGAAATATTAAACAGCATTCATGTGTATGTGTGGACTACCTTCTCTGTGATGTGATGCATTACTTATTTCATCCCCACCACAAAATGAAAGTTTTTAGTAGATATTTAATTAATTATATATTATATTATAGATATAATTATGAATATGTAAAGAGAATATATTAATCACATTCTTATAATCATACTTATTGAAAAATGATAAATCTTCTCATTTGTATGATTGTACTATGACATCCATATAGTAGTTTGATTAATTTTCAAATTTTCCATTCATAGACAATGAAAAAATTATATTTAATATATTATTATTATTATTATTATTATATCAGGATTAGAAATCAAGGGATGATGGAACCATAATACATTTTATATGGAAAACCTATAGATGTTGTTTTGGGGTTATGAAGCCGACATCGTCATAACATGTGGTATAAAAATAACTTTTTAAATAATTATATAAGGATGAGTAATAAATTAATTAAAAATCATAATAAAAATTAAAAAAAAATAATAAGGTTTTTAATCATCTGGAGAAATAATATATGTTTATTATATATGAGATAATGTATATATATGGCAATTCAGACTCTAGGATATAGGTTCTTAACAAAAAATATTTTCATTGGTTTATATACATGTTCATCTTATATAACACAACATGATTATGTAACTAGTATCATTTAATTATTAATTATTTTGATTTTAATTATTTAGGGATTTAGATTTGTTGCGCATAATGGCTTCACTGATTAACTCTCACTTAAATGTTAAGATTGTTTCAAGGGTTTTAAGTCTAACTTTTCTTTCTGTCTGGCATATTCCATAATCACCGCATGTTTCTTTTTTGTGGTCTATATGCTAAAACATTGAAATTTTTTATCAAAAATATATTTATATTCCTTGTATTAATGATTCAATTTAAATTTTTTATTTTAATGGGTTATGACTCAAAAGATACTAAATTTAATGGGTAAATTCTACATTCTCGTTGTTATTCAATATTATTATGTAATTGTTTTTGGGAATATAATATGATATTTAAGTTTTAATTGTCATTTTATTTATTCTCCTATATTAATTTATAGAAATATTTTTCTCCATTAATTTTCCACAGTGTATTAAATATTCTTGAAGAATGTTTTTAAGGAAAAATGTTTTTTATCTATTTGGTTAGGAATCAATTTGTTATATCTCCATGTTTTCATTAAAATATTTTCATGAATTTATTTAGAATTATACAATTATTTATTAAATTTTTTAACTCTTTTTTAATTTTTTGTTAAATGTTTTAAAAGGAATCTTCTAATCCATTATAAAATAAGGATTCTTTATTGAAGGTGTAAAGAGAATTTTTTTTCATAAATACAAAACAACCAATTCTAATTAATTTTATAAACATTTTAAGCATTGAATATTTATTTATAAATGTCGAATCTGTTTTTTAATGAATTCTTTAAATAATATTATAATTTTTTATATGTTAAATATTCAATTTCAAAATGTAAAGGGAGTTTTCCTTTAGAAATATTATAATGATCATTTAATATGTTTTGGCCTATGAAAAAATTCATTGATGAATATTATAATTTAAATTGTTATAATATAGAATTTATTTTATTTGTCTTGATTGATCATTATCATATTGTTCTATTTATTAATTTGTAGAAATAATAAAATTTCATATTTTAGTTTTTCAATATGAATAGTTATGTTGAATATGTATTTTATTTTTTTCATTTCATTAATATATTGAATAAATTATACTTTTTATGTGAGAAATGGTGCATGTTATATTACCTCAATTAATTAGTAGGTAATTGGAGATAAAATATCCCATGTATTTGGTGTATCCCTAACAAATTATTTATTATGTATTTGAAGAATGCCATATTGGAAATTTTATGATTTTTTGGCAGAATAATTTGTTTGATTAATTAGGATGTCCAATATTATATATTCTATCATTTTGAAATATTTTATTATTATCTATGAAATTAATGATATTCTTATGTTATATAAGGATATATTCTCATTTTTTTAAATAAAATACATGTGATATTTTATTATTTGTTATCTCTAGTATGTATTCCATGAGTGTTTTGATATATTTAGTTGCATTATTTCCATTACTATGTATATTATATCACCCTTAAATATGTTTTCATTTCCCTTGGAAACATTTAAGATATCAATAAATTATTTTAGGGATATACAAGATAAAATAATAATGTTATGACATATATTTTAAATTTCTATTCATCTTTTCAAATTTAATGATAAAATAGTGAATAAATCTAATTTTCCAAGAATTATGACATATTCAATCCTTTGGGGTGTGATCCCATGTATCTTTTGTGAAGGTATTAAAATTACCATCAGATCTATGTTACTAGGGTCATAGTGTTACATATTATTTGGAAGATGAAGGAATATACTCGAAAAATACTAAGGTTGATAAATTTAAAACATTTTCTCATGACTAGAATGCCAAGAAAATGAAAATTCATTTATGTTATATTTTTTGAGTAAATAAAAATAAAAGGAAATGAATAAATTGCAATATGTTTAATTAAATGTTATATCGGTAGAGAGTATGTTATAAATGGAATGAAAACACACACCATATGAAGGGAACAGCCAATATAAGTGGTAATATATTATTTTGTCTCATCAATTTTTTTTAAATATAATTCTAATGTGTATTATTTCATCTATTTCCAAATATGAATAATGTTCATAGGGTAAAATAGTGGGGTTTTAAGGGAAGAGTACTTCGTAGATAATTATATATGAAATTTAAGAAATTTAATTATTCCCACAAGATCTTGGATTTATATTCACATTCAGAAAAAGTATTCTATTTTTTAGATGTTAGTTAGTAAAAAAATATAAAATAAGTTTTTTTGATAATTTTATTCTAGATAAATACATAATTTTGACATTAAAACAAGGTTTATATTATTTTAAAAAAATACGCAATTCATTAAGGAAACATATAAAAAAGCAATTTAATGACTCATTTGAACTAAAATAAAATGGAAAGTTGGATACCATGTAAAAGGTATTATAAATCATCATGGGATATTTTTTTATGTATATAATATAAGATAAAAGAACAATTTTTAATGGAAATATGAAGATATATTAATTTACCTATAACACCCTATAGTTTTTATGTGAAATTACTTTATGCAAAAAAATTATTTTGTTCTACAGTTTTCTTTACACCAAATAATTTGTTTTAAAGAAATACAACATTTTATTAATATTACAATATAAACAATACAATTATAAAATAGATGTTAAAACGGGAAAGATGAATAGGAATAATTGATTTTTAAATATTAATTATAATTTTTTATATAAAGATAATATATTTATTAAAAGTATATAATTTTTATTATAGTCTTTAAAAATTTTGAAAATCTATTTTGCCAAAATAAAAATTTATTAAATTTAATAAAAAATTAAAATTTTATTTTTCCACAAATGGAAAACACATTTTATGAAATGATCATAGTATTGGGGATAAAAATTTCACAATTAACTATGGGTGAGTTTTTGGTAAATTTCTTAAAAGATTAAATTTTCAATAAATAGTGAAAATATAAATTTTTTTCAAATATCATTTTCTTTTAAAAAACATATAAGGTTATATTTTGTATAAAAAAAATAAATATAAAATTAAATTAGTTATATTATTATAAATAATTATATAGTAATTGGAATAAATTAAATATTTAATTTTTATATAAAAACAATTTCAATATTTTCAGTATATTTTTCTTTTGAAAAAAAAATTATCATCACTTCTGTGGGTTTGATTTTATAATTACATTTACCACTTTGAGGAATGTAATTTTTAATAACGAAATCTATATTAATATCCATATTAATTAATATTATCTATTAACATCAAATTAAATTTTTTACCACTATTAACATGTAAAACTATTAAATTTAATTACCAAAGATAAGGTTAGAACTGTTTTAAATGGGGTGGAGTTAAACTAAAAATTTAAGGGGTAAAATGAAATTAAAAATATTCCATAATTCGTTTTATTTCAATATTTGGACCTTATCACCACTATGGTTCTATTATTATCCATTTTTGTGCATTTTTTTCATGTGAAAACATGGGTACATAGTATTTTATCAACAATTCCCTTTGTGTTATTATTCGCACTTCAAAAAGGCCACCCCATATCCGCTCAACATTACATATCTAAACACATTTTATTTAGTAAAAAAATATCAAATATATTAATTAAATCATACACATCTTCCCAAATTACTGATTTTTATTTATAAATCTCCCATAAATGGTTTTGGTGTTATCATAAGAACCCTCTCTAAAGTAGAGGTAATATTCATAAACATGTGTTTTGTTTTTATTTCATCTTCTACCTACATAAAATAATCCGCAACAATGAAAATATAATTATATCATTATATTCGACATTATTGTTTGTTATTTTGTCAATTACATGACCTACATATATCCCCTCTAGCACCAAATGGGAAATGACACATTGGATTATGTAATAAGAGAGAATTGTTGTTTTCATTGAGATGGTATGGCAGTTATGGTTATTAAAATGATTCTAGAGAATATATTCCCAAGTTGTTTACATATTATGAATGAGAATATTAATATCTACAAAATGATATTTGGAGGATTAATTTTCTGAAAAATATTGTAAAATTTAGTGTTTTTTTATAAGTACTGATTTTATTAATGGTTATAATGTAAAAAATTTGTGAAATGGTTTATTTTGACCATTGGATTATGATTTAGGGAATAATGTATTATTTCACCGTATAATTATTTATGCATATTTGATAACCTATTATAACCGTTTCATTTGTTATAATAACTTTATATAGACGGAATTAATTATATTTATTTTATAGATCTTGAATCCATTTGTGATTAAAGCATGATAAATTTATAATTATTTATAGAACTAAGAGCTAATGATGAAGCTAATTAATGAACAACCAATATATCTTATTTTTATTATGCAATTGAAAGAAATCATGTAATTATTTTTTCTAGTGTTATTTATTATCATAGTGAAATTTTCTTTAACTTTATTAAAAAGGATATTGGGAAAAAATTGTCACATTACCTTTATTTATTTTGAATAAATAAACATTTTACATATAAAATATTTATGATTTTATGATCATTAAAACTACCTTGAACATGTAATCTATCACCATATATTAGTATTTGGGTGTTACATTTCTATTCCATGAAAATTTTTAAGATCCCACCAATGTTCTCTTATTTTTAAACCATATTATTTTTTGAACTTCATAATAGTTTTCCCCCTTTTCAATAGGTTATTTTGTTGATAATTTTTACGATGTGGATTTTAAATGAGTGGGTTTTAAAAAGTCAAAATATTTATTATTGAAATCAGCATCAAATTTATAATACCCATTTTATTCAATGGGGTAAAAAAGTAAATCCCAGATATTTAATTATATATTTTTCTCAAATAAATTTATTTTCATCAATAATGTGCATTATACGGAACCTCATGTTTTAACGAATGATTGTATATTATTAATATTATTATATAAAAAGGAATGTTATAACTTATATGGTAATCATTGTAGTATGAATATTAATAAGAAAAATTTAAAATTTATTAATTATTTTATTATATAAAGAAAAAATATTGTTAATAATTACTTAACATTTAATCAAGTCATTATATGTTTCAAATATCATATTTTCTACGATAAAAAAATTTTTATTTTCATTTTCTAATAAAATAATAAAAAATAATTTAATTCAATTTTATAAAATGTATATTTGAAATTAAAATTTTTATTTTGAGTAAACATATCTACAATATCATAATGATAATTTTTATAAATTTTGTGAAAAGATAAATTTTTTGATGAATATTACAATACTATTTTTTCTAATGAAAATTATATTTTATTTAATGAATTTATAGTTTTAAATTATTTAAATGGTTTCAAATGATAAATTTTATACTTTATATTATAATTAATCATCTCATTAGATTAAATATTATATTAAATTTTGATATCAACACTTATTAACTATTAAAATGATTCTTTCTGGAAAATATTTTTTTCAACACATCTGCATATTTAGTTTTAAAATAAACATTCCCAGTTATAATATTGAAATTAGAAATAATTATTTAATCATTTTAAATAACACTAATTAATATAATATAATAATGCATACTGAAATTTTTACTAAATTTTTTAGTAAAAACAGAAAAAAATAATTACTGCGACTATAGTAAAATGTGTTTTCCTGGTGTAAAACTAAAATTAAAATGGGTAATATTACTTTAAAATATGTTAAAAACAAATTTAATTTAAATATATTCACCTTATTACTATGAATATTTATATTGAATCATTTTTCTAACTTTTGGAATGTGACAACCCCGGACCGACTTAATACTTTTAAACAGTTTCATGTGTTCCATCTCCCCCACCTACAAATGGAAATAATCTCTCCCCTCATATTGAAACATCCAAAACCCATTGGTTCATCCAATATACTCCAAAATTGAATCCTTAAATACCTCACCTCATTTATGATTCATATATTTGATAATGAAACCCTCATTCAATTTAGTTTCTTGGAAACAAAATGATGTTCTTCAATGATGAGGTAAAATTCATTATGTTTTATTTTGGTGTAATATATTACTTAGACTCCATAAAATCTTATCGAACTATGATAATATAATTAAACCAATATCTTAAACAAAATGATATGTTATTATGTTAGTGTCAATATGTATATATATTTCCACTTCATCAAATTGGAAATGAAATTAGTGATTGTGTGTAAGGTAGACTACAGCCTCACAAACTGATATTAATCATTTTCAATCCCCACTTCTCAATGTTTGATATAATTATGTATTTAATTTATTTATACTGTACATGTTTATTATTATACTTTTTCAATTTTATTATAACATATTTATTTTAATTTCCATTTCATGTGAATATGATAATGTCACTCATGTGTACGGAGGACTACAGAGTCGCTAAACAGTGTGAATAATTTTCACCTATATATTTAATTGATGTTAATAATTGTAAATTTAATAAATATATATAATTCATATGATATAAAAATTATTTTGTAAATTTAATATATTATTTACCTTACATTATATGATCCCTCCATGAAAATGGTAACATCATTCATGCATGCATACGTCAAACCATCTCTATCAATTGTGCAGTTAATTTTCATTCCTTAACATTAATGGATTACACTAAATAATTATAAAATTTATATATGTTATATTAATACCAAGGTTAAAATTATATATATTATTTAGCCATGATAAAATTTAATGGACTAAATATTCTGAGCCCAAACATACATAAACAATGAAACCGTTATTATAAAAAATAGATTTTTAACAGTGGATTATTAATAAATATGAATGAAAAGATAATAGGTTAATCATATCTGGTAAGATTCATATAATATTTTTTTGATAGACTTGTAAAAATCATATATTAATTATTAAGGAAATTTTAAGAATTATTAAAGAATATGAGACTTATGTCAAGTGATTTCTAGTCTTGGTTTTTTTAATTTCTAGTAGACATATGCTATATTCAACACTTATTATTTTTATACGATTAATTAAAAACACATGAATTTATTTTATCATTATAATAATAAAAGATATAGAATATAAATATACATATAAGGTTCTCTTTTTTTAGAGTTTTATGATTCAAAAGATTCTTATGTTGTAAGGATTTGATGTTACAATGTCATTATTTATTGGAATTGTTTATTATTAATATTTATATGATAAAATATTTTGATAGACATCTCATAAAAATCACAAATTTTAATTTCCCTTTAATATTTATGATGGATAAATGTATTCCTTTAATTTTTATTTTATGTACTCAATTTATCAAAAATAAGTTTTTATGAAAAAAAATGAATTTATGTACCCCTTTGGTAGAAGACCATTTTTATTCAATATCTATTTTTAAAAAAAAATTATTTCAATAATGTATTTACTTTTATATATGATTTTTTAAATTCGTTATTACTCTTGTTTTAAATTAAAAAATTAAAATAAATCATCATGTATTTATTAAACAAATATTTTTCGGATTATATCAAAAATGGAAAAAGAAACTCTCTTTTTACACGTAGGCCTTGAACATAACTTCCCACTATCACAAGGATTCGATTAATTAAATATTCTTTTATATGTTCCCAATAATATTTTCAATTAATTTTTTGTTGAATTATTTAATTTTTTTAGTTTTTTTATAATTATTTTCAAATTATATAAGCTATTATATTATGAAACGTTCTATGTGATAATTTAAAATGATTTTATATCTAAGATTAAACCTTTTTGTTACATGTTAGTTAATGGGGATCTGATCCATGTTTACCATTGTGATTATTTATCTAATTTTTTTTCATTAAATCATTGTTATTATTATTTTTTATCTTTCATGATTTATTACATGGTCAAAAAAAATTTATAACCACATCTTTTTCAAAAGATTATTCTTTTACAAAATGATGAAATTTTTTGTTAAAATAGATTCATTCTCATAGGTTGTGTTATGATGAAATTTTATTTAAAATCATTTATTTTCATGGGTTCTGATTTATTGAATATTCTATAACAATGTGGTATATTTTTTATTATTGTCATTATGTGATAGTTGGGTCCTATATCTCCCTCTAATGCATTGTGTAAATATTTTGTTCTCACGAGATAAACAAAACTAAAATGGGGAGTGGACCTATTTCAACAGGGGAGTTTTCCCAATGTTATAGTCCTGGGAGTGAACCCAATATAATATAATAGTCATGGTATTGATTAATTACTACTATGAATGTTTTCGGAGTGAACCCAATCAAATATTATATTCCTAGAAATGTGTGTTCACAGTTATTTAAATGATTTTATATTCTTATGTGTAGGAAAAAAATACATGGATTATTTAGTCCGCATTTTATCATGGAATTTTTTCTTCTATATCACTATGATTAATGTATTTTGAACTATCCTAATTTATTCCACCTCTCAATTTTATGATCTATGATATAAAATGTATAATTATCATATGTTATTTTCAAGTTGTCATACAATTATGCTCATGGAATGGTGACATCTCTTTTTTTCCCTTACTAACAATACGAGTTGACTCTTTATTATGTTTTATTTACTCACATTTTTTCAAATATTATTGTGTATTATACTTATAATAATAGATCTTGTAGTTAATAACTTGTCGGAAATGACATAGATTATAGAATAACTAATAGTTTTTATGTCTGTGTTTCTAAAGGTACTAGATCCAATTGTTTCAGGAATGGATTGTTATATTATGTAATTAATATTTGACTATTTAGATGAAATATCTATGGATCACAATTTTGGGCCACTATAAATATACATTAATTTCATTGGTTATCAATATTTTACTCATGGGATTCTTGATATATTAAATGTATCTATTCATGATTAGTCAGATTCATTGGAAATGTGTAAAGAAGATGAATTAATTCAAGAGTTCGTCATAGTGTTTGGTTAGTTTTAATGGGGAATATATTTTATGGGAAATTCAATGATCAGATGAATAAGTGGAAGTGTAGTTATTATATTATTTCATATGATTATTTAATTAATTGTGAACTGAAATAATGTGTAAAAAGGTTGAGAAAAATTTATTAAAAATGTTGTGTCCTATTATAATAATAATTATATTATTCATTAAATGCATTAAAATCATTGATACATTTCATTATCATGAAGGTAAATGAATTTTTTTTAAAAATAGTTGAGATTATTTACATAGCGTAAATTAATTACAAAAGTGAAAATTAATTTTATTATCATAGTAGTTTTTTATTTCATATTCATTGCTTTATTTTTTGTGTGTTTTTATGAAATGAAAATTTTAAATTGTGGTTTATAGTTTTATTGATTTTATTGAATAAGAAGAAAATATAAATTATTCCTAATGTGGTATTAATTATTTTATGAAACTTCCCGAATCATGATACATTTTGTGACATATAAAATGTATTTGAATGTGATTCATATAGGGATGTTGAGAGTTTAAGGATTAAATTATGAAAAAATTAAAACCTGTTAAATATTTGAACTAATGAAATGTAATTTTATTAAATATAATTATTCTTCACCAATAACTAACAATTGAAATACATTGGTTCACTATAAAAAAAATTTTGTGGAAAATTTTATTAAAAAAAATTATACGAAATTTCTTATTGAATTTTAGACATATAAAATTTAATGCTATAACAAATGATATCTATATGTTCCAAATCTCCTGCACATAATTTTATATTGTTTTGTTAATTATGGTCTCCATTTTCTTCAACATACTTGGATATTAAAAAAATGATACATAGAAATTAAATATTGAAATTTGATAGATTGTCACATAACGTATGACTT
The DNA here is from genome assembly GCA_963277665.1 of Viscum album. Taxonomy (NCBI): domain Eukaryota; kingdom Viridiplantae; phylum Streptophyta; class Magnoliopsida; order Santalales; family Viscaceae; genus Viscum; species Viscum album. The sequence continues at coordinate 150,464 of CAUJRU010000357.1, read as the reverse complement.
GAATTGGTATGGAAAAACATGATAGATTGAAAACAATTCACTTTGATCTATATATAATGAAAGTGGACACAACCCAATGTCACCCACATTGGTTATAAATCATATGTAGATGAAATTATATTATTTTACTTCATGGGGATCTGGTTTCTTAAAAGTGGAACAAATAGGTTCCTAATATAATGTAGCTAAAACATTATTGAGGTGAAAATATTTTTGGAGTGACAAAATTACAATTTTTATGCATCATTTTCACCGATAAAAAAGTCATCTTAATTATAATATTTTTTATTCATTTAATGATACACATTTACAACACATATTGTAATCCCAACACAGAAAATATTGTGAAACTAATTGAATATAACATATAGAAAGAATATAATTTTAATAGTTAAAACTTAAATAAGATGAAATGATTCTAGTGAATTATTCAACCCTTTTAAAAAGAACAAAAGGCTATTTTATGAATAATGGAATTTTGGACGATAAATCTAGCAGAACCATTAATCAAAAATAGGGTCATGTGGTGTATATACAATGAATTTGGAGAAACTTGAAATCAAAATATAACCTCATATAACCAAATAAGGTGAACTACGAACTACAAATATAATTTGAGACTAAAATAATTTAGAGATAAAATATTTTCAATAGGAAAATTTATTAATGATAGATTTCAATGTATAATGAAGGAATCATGTATGTTTTAATAGGTGGTATAAGTGTAATGATCACATATATCACATTTTTTATGAATTCATATAAAATATGAAATATTTTTTGCAAATTTATGATACAGTGACTATAGAGTATATATTGTTAGGAGGTTCTAGGGTTCAATTTTTTTAGAGATTGATTAAGATAGAGGAGGATCATAACTAAGAAGGCATACTATATAACCCATTCTTATTTTGATATTATTAGTTTGAGTATGAGTGTATTATTGAATAGTGGGTATTAAATATTATTTTTGTTATCATTAATTATGCTTGAATAAATTTATAACTATATTTTTCCTATTTTTGAATTATTTAGTTTCCATATCGTGTAGTTTATGAACCTTAAGTAAATTATTATATAATAAATATAAACTCTCCAAAGAGACCTGGGTGTGTGTAGATTGTATAGATAAAAATAAAAATAAGCCTATATTATTAACACATGATACATTATTATGACCAATTGTATGAATAAGTTCTTTCATTTTTTATATATTTCACTTGAAATAATGAGTGATTGGGAAAATATTTATAATATAAAAAAAATTGTATAACCAAATTTATCTAAATTCCACTTTTACCATCTTATTAGTACATATAACCTTACGATAGTGATATGGTTAATACACCACTTACATGACATTAAATATTTCTATACTAAAATTTATATCTCATTATAAACTAAGAAACATAAAAACCCATTATTTATATTATTGAAAACAATATAGATTTGATATTTTAATTTAAATAGATTTTTTTTATTTAAACAACATTAGGAATTTGTAATAAATTGGTTTTAAGAAACATTTATAGTTTTATAACACCAATTAATAAATATCATCATATATATGCCCCATAACATTTGAATTTTTTGTATAACTAAATACGTAATATATCTATTTCAAATAGGGTAATTTATTGCACCATGAATATTAAAAAGATGGTGTTTTGTAGTGATGTTGAAATAAAAATGGTAAAATATTAAATTCAATAATTGTTTTGGACAATATTTATTAAAATTTTCTATGTTCCTCATAAAACATAAAAATACTTAAAATATTATTGAAACATATCTATGATAATTGATATTACATAATAACAATCACTATTTAGTGAAGTGTTTAATTTATAATGAAAACAATTCATACATTCCATCACTAAATATTATTAGAACCATTAAATTTTTCATTACTTTGAGTTTGTGTAAAAATTGGTGGAATCTATTCCCACTAGAACAAATAGATTATTATTTATTTAAACAATTAAATGCAGTAATTTTTGTAGAATATTTTGAAAATAAGGTTCTAATTTAACTAACAACCATATATTTGTTTGGAAATGAAATGTTTTATGTTTTTCCAAATTTATGAGGTGATATTGGAACGGTTTACATTCCCTTATAAAATTAAACCAATGGTAAATACATAATAAAAAATTATGGAAAATGAAATTATTTTTTGGAAAACATAATACATTAAAATAGAATATATAAAGGGAAAATTGATTATTTACCTTTGGAAATATGGATTTATCTAAATAAAGAAAATAAAAATGTAATTGTAGATGTTGGTTTATAAATACTACAATCATTTTTCTTTGGACATAGACAATAATGATTTTTGGGAAGTGAAATACTATAATCTAAATCAAATGGATACCATAAAAATATGAAATTTATAATCAGAATTATAAGAGGCATTGTGAATTTCTTATAAATGTTCTAGGTTATACAAGGGGATATCAAAATACAGTCATTTTGATATGATTTTCAATATATTGTTTAATGTAGTATATTTAATACTCTAATAGAAAATGAAATATTGAATTAGTCAATGTGAATTTAATTCAATATGGTAATCTAGATTTATAAAATAATATTTTTTTTCAAAAGTGTCCATGAAAAAAACAATGATAAAAATTATTCTTTTTTTATGAATGAGCATAGAATATATATTTTTAAAAAATATTTATCCATCATGGGAGAATTACATCCTATAATATTATATATACCCCTAAAATAATTAACTTTTTCAATTAATAATTATATTTTATATTTTATACTTAATTTAATTGATTACATTCCTTTAGTGTAATAAAGGCATTATAGAAGATAAATATAAATAAAAGGTAAAATAATAGTTTTAGATATTTTTTTAATATTTTTTATATTCCCATTTTATTTATTTTTGATTATTGTGTTCAAAATAATATTTTTTTGTAATATTAAGCTACATTTTTATTTCAATGTTAAACTTTGTTTTAGATAACTAGTGTGTTGGTATTTTCTTTAATGTCTAGTAATTATATCTATTAAATATTTCCTCTATTAAGTGAAATTAGTTGATTAATAATTAAAATTTCTAACTAATATAAATCCCTTATCTCTCTAATTTTCTAATGTTATATGTAGTATACTTCAACCACTTTATACCGTATATATAAATTATTTATATTCTATCATATTTGAGTAAATCTAAATATAGGCTATAAAATTAAAAATATGCTTCAATTCTTTTATAAGACACTCTAATATTAGGGAGTGTTGAGGTGTTAAATGAATTTTTTTCAAATAAGGACGTCTTGTTTCATTTTTACAAAAGGAAAAAAATACTTCTTCTAATCCATTTTAAAAATTAAAGGCACTACATGATCACAATTTCAAGCATAACTATATTCCCAAAATATTCTTATGAAAGAAAATAACATGATGTGAAATAAATGTCATTTGGAGGTCGCCTATTTTTATGGTTTGATAAATTTGTTGAATGAAATATTATTTTTTTAGGTTATTATACCTGATAAATAACTTGAATAAACATTTAAATATGTTAAAAATAATAATTTCTATTATCTTATTAAAAATAAATGTGTCTAAGTGAAAAATAAAAAAATTAGGTAATAGAGGTAAAATCAAATTATTTATTGTGTATTACAATGATGAAAATGATTATGATTAATATAGAAGTATATTATAGTAGTTTATAAATTATTTTATACAATCATTATACTTTTACAACCTACCACTCCTTTTAAAAAATATGATATTCAATTTTTGATAACACATCCAAAGATGTAGTTGATTATATTTTCGAATCACTATTAATTAAATTAAAAAAATTAAATAAATTAGATGAATTAATACTATTGTATGAATATAAAAATATATTTATATTTTTATAAATATGAAAATAGTTATTAGTTTTTTTTTGAGTTACCATTTAACAAATTTGATGTGAAAATTGATATATTGGTGTAAAAATCGATTACATCAAAATATATATAGTACAATATATTTTATAGAATTTTTGATAGATATATTATATGAATTATTTATTAAATTTTACTTATAAACATGAGTATTCTCAATGGATTTGAAATAAAATATTTCATTAGATAGATAACCATTGTGTAGGGGAAATGATCCAGAAAAAAATGTATATTTATCATTGAAATACACTATAACAATATTTCCATATATTTATGTATATTAGTTAATATTTATATTTTCACATTCTCAGTAATTCCAAAGCATTATTTTGTCTATTTTATATAAGGTATTTTTAATAGTTTTTAGTGAAATATGAATTTCCACAGGATAAGGAGTATTATAATTTTTAAATTGAAGTTAAATCCCAATAGTTTACACATTCCAATAAGGAAATTTAAAACATAATCAATCTAATTTTATATATCTTCTCCAAAAAAATTCTTTAATCTAATATATTGGCCCATAGATACTATTCATTACGATCTTTGAATAGAATGGTTTTAATTATCACAAATCAAGTCATATATTATCACATATCTTATATCATTTCATATCCAGACTATTGTCAAACTATTATCTTTTATATCTAATCATTTCAATTATATAACAATTTATGTATGTTCATGTCTAAATACAATTATAACTGATTATATATTTATAATTATGCATATTAATACTCAATGTCTTTGCTGAACTATATGTTAGAAAGAACATATAATATTTTCTATGGATGAGTCACTGACTCCAAAAGATAGATGAAACACCGACAGACATATTACTCATTGACATAGAGTTCAAACAAGCATATTATCTATGTATGTGAAGCTAACCCCACTAGAAGGACTCACTGATCCATAATACTCCCCAATGCAAAAAATTCACTATTGCATAAGACACACTAACACAGATGACCTACCATTAGTCCATGTGACCTACAGTTTCATGGTGCTACTAACTCATGGGCTCACCATTAGTTGAAATGAGTCAACAACAGATCAATTGTCTCACAAATAAAAGGAAGGACTCACCATTGAAAAAAGCCATGGATGTAATGAGTCGCTGACAGAATGATATATTGATGGGTTGTGTCACTGATAAAAGGATACACTTAAAGAATGATACACAAGAAGACGAGTCAGTTATAGTCAGCTTAAATTTTCAATTATTAATATTTCTTCTAATGGATATATTGTTGTCATTTAATGGTATTGAAATATTTTATAATATTTCATAGGACATTTATCAGATATTACAATGTACGATAAACCTATGCACATGGAAATAAAATTCTCTTTGTCAGCCCTCAAATATAAGAATAAATTTTGAACATAGAATATATATACAAGAGTGTGGTGGTTCATGCTTTTGAGAGAGTAATTCATACTGAAGAACATCTATCACTCTTAGGAAACCACTGAAAACTCAATAAAAATAAAGAAAACATAGGGAAATCCCAAATGAGCTATGCAATGAATTCACAAACTACTACAACATTTCAATGAAAGATAAGAATATATGTGTAGAACCAAACCTTTACATGGAATCCAGAATACAACAATTTGTTTTTGTGTCATCCTCTATAAGAGGAATATACATCATCTCATCTATATCTAAAGAGTCATGAAATACATCTCTAGACACACAGAGCCTTCGAAATCCATTCTCATATTTTTTCACTCTTTTTTGAATTTTTAAATACATTTTTTTGTGTGTATATCTGTATATTAATCACATGTTGTCTCTTGTGTCATACTGTAGGATACAATATTTCCTTCTAAACGTACCTTCTTACACCTGTTAATCCAATATATATGTGTGGAAGAGGTCCTTCTATGGCATTGTATTTTGTACCCATGAAGGACTGTGATAGTGGTATTGTGACTTGGATATCCTCTGGGTTGTTTTGAACCCTAGTATAGGGTGGGGAAAAACTTTTTATTAATTTAAACAACTCGGTTGTAGTTGATCAATATGTGAATATGATTGAGGTGCTAATTGATACTGAACCTGTTATTTTATTTCTTCCTTGTTTTTTACTTTTAGTTGTAATCTATTTTACTTTACATTTCATGAAACTAAAATGAACTCAAATGTTTAGTCATAGCAGGTGTTTATAATTGTGTTATGTTATTTGGCTAGTTTTGAACATTTTATTAATTAAAACATTGATATCACTAAGAACTAATCACTCTTTTGAGATATTAATCAAATATTCGTGTTCATATAACTACACTAACAGCTAACATTACAATTGAATTTTTAATATTGGGGAACTAAAAATTATACCATTTGTAACAAAATATTATATGGATACTAAATTCACCCCTTTATGAGTACTCTACGCCGACAAATATTTTGAATTAGAAGGTTTATAATTTTAATTTTTCAATGAATTATTACCCTTTTTAAAATATGATTTTAGTTGTAATTAAATGAACTTAAATTTCATTAATTCAAAATTTTTATCTATTTAAAAGAATTTTCTATAATTTTATTATGGATAATAGTATGGATGTTGTTGCTAACAAAATTCCTCCATTCATTAATGGAAAAAATTGTGCACAATGGAAAATTAAAATGAAAGTACACTTTGAAAGTATGGATTTTGAAATATGCTCTTCAATTATAAAGAAATATAAGATTATTCATGTAGAGGCCTAAATCATGACGTACATGGAAATTACATTACTTTTTCAGAATACTTAATGCATAACAAAAACAGACACACTAGAACCGTAATAGTTTAGTGTCTTTGGAAACTTGAAATGTAATCATGTAATCATGGTGAAATATCTTCAACATCTCCAATAATAATCTTCCACTTTTTGTTTCCTTACCTAAAACATTTCATTTAATCCTAGGGGAAAAGAAAAAATAAAAAGGGTGAGCTCAAATACTCAGTGTGGGTAAGCATGGATAAAATAAAACATACGATATACATTTTCACTTAAAAACATGAACATAAAGTTTAAACATCAAAATCTTGAGCAAAGACCTAAAACATGGAAGTACATAAGGCATAGATCATAATGGAACATTAATCATGATAAAATATCATGGGAATAAAAACATGTAACTATAGAAAACCATTAAGCACATGATATGATTTCCATAGTATCCAAGGCATTTTTTCGAAGACCATCTTAGTGGACAGACTCCCTTTCTAAATCGAGTTCACTCCACGTTCCAGTCCTGTATTACTGAGCCGATTTAACTTGAAGTTCCAACCATGTCTATCTCATGAGATATAAATATTTACCCAATGCATTGGAGGGAAAATATAGGTCCCACCCATCTCATAATGAAATCATTCTTACTTGTGCCACTAAATAATCATACATCATTCATAATAACCCAACGAATAAAATGGGTTTCATAAACATCATCCCCTTCATCACATAATCCATATAAAAGAAATTGATATCAATTTATAATAAGAAAAGTGAAACCAAGTAACTCATAGAGACTTTATACTTGAAATATACACATATTAAATAATATCATCTTATATGGAAATTGGTTTTGATAAAACACTTGAATTGAATTCTTGAGGAAAATATCATTTCTTCTTCAAAATCAATTTCTTTTCACAAAAAATCATGCAATTTTAATACAAAACGATTTGGTTGAAAATATTCATGAAATAATTTGAAGGAAGATTTATGAAAATAAGGCTTTATAAACCGGTAAAAATCCGTTCGTGCAATATAGGATAAGAAAACATTCTTCTTGTACTTTTGCCGGAAAAGTAAAAAAGTACCTCGTAAAAGAAAGATTCCATACATACCATGTAGTAAAAGTAAAAAATGGGTAAAAAGGACATTAAACAGACATGAATCCGTTTTTAGGAAACATGGACATGAATGAGAACAATAACCCCAGTAAATACATACGAATAAACAATCTCGGATAAGAACGAGATTGGAAAAGTTATCCCTTACCTTAGGTCCGATATGCTTCGTACGTATCTGAACCTCCAATATATTATTTAAATAATTTCATTGACTTATTACAGAATCATATTCATTATTATGATATCATATATGGTTCACTTATGACTTTATATTACCCGCTCTTTTGTAAATTTCATGTTAAAGAGCGTTTTGGGTAAAATCATTTCATTTTTTGTCCATGTTTTAACTTGTAATTATTTATATGATTACTTAGATCATTATTACATAATTACAGAATATAAAAAATTATTTATATATAATATATATTCAGAATATACATATATATAATATATCGACAAATGGAAATAAATACACCGTACATGGAGACGGTAGGTCGTACGTACGGATGAACGTTGTTTTCGTTTCCTCATTGAATTGAATGGAATTAATTGGATGAAATACACATATATATATATAAATTAATCCAGTATCATTATTATGTCATATATTTCATTATTACTTATTATATATAATTTATAATCATTCATGAATGGTTAATCATTGATAATTAATCTCATCGCGTCATGGAGACAGTAGTCCGTACGTATGCACGAGTGATGATATCGTTCCAATAATTATTGAATTGAATTGGAGTGGATGATAAAATATATCAGAATCAGTATGATGTTATAATAACTATGTATAGTTATTATTTAAACCATTATACCCATCCGAGTAAGGTGGTGTTGGAAAAACAGATTACACCACGGCGTGGAGACGATATTCTGTACGTACGCACGCGCGATGATTACGTTTTCTATAGGATGGATAGATGGTGGAATGGGGTTTTTTCATACATATAATAAAATATCAGTATATTAGTGACACTTATGTTATTAATTCATAATTAAACAACTAATGAAGAATAAGTAGAAGAAGAAATAAATTTGAAAGAGTGGGTAACAGAAATTACCTCTTCTTTGAAGTGCCTCTTCTTAACCTCCTCTTAGGGCACTAAAGATGGTTTTTTTAAGAAACCCAGAACCTATAGGATGTTTCTAGGGAAGTAGAGAAGAGAAATTGGAAGGTTTTTTCAAAGAATCAAGGATCAAAATGGTGTGAAGATAAGAGGGAAGGGGTGCCCTTTTATAAGGGAGGAGAGGGGCACCTTTGGAAAAACTAAAAATATTATTTTATTATAAAGTCATATTTGGTTTTTAATAGCTCCTTATTGATTTATTTTGAAGATAAGGAAGGTATATGTCTGAATTATCTCATCCAATAGAATTTAGACATGATTAGGTTTCTATTTTAACCTTATCATTTAGATTTAACTTTATGATAAATAATTTTACTTTTAACGTGTCTTTTTGTTTTCTTACACTATAAGGTTCATAAACATACTATAAAAATACAAACAAACCCGAAGTAGTTTTTTATTAATATATATAACCTTATCTATATAATTTGGCCGAACCTCAGATTTTTAGGAATAAAATTAAAATTAATAATATAATATTTTATTTCAAATCTATTTTATGTCAATTTTGACACTATTTGGTAATTGATTTTTGTGAAAATTATAAAAGAATGATTAGTTCTAAATAAGTTAATTAAATCAATACTAACATGGAATATTAACCTATAAAATTAGTGGAATTCATAAAAGGTCTCAAATTAAAATTATTTGGGTATTAATAATATCAATTATTTTAATATTTCATTATTTAGGTAATTACTGTATCATCATTGTGTCATAAATAACATAAATTATTTAACGTCTAAAAATTATAAATAAACTACCATTAGATATGAAATATTTTTATATTTATAATGAATATTTATAATAGAATTTATCTTATGTATAACCTTATATAAAAAATTATAAGTTATGAAACATTGATTTTAACTATTTTAGCCCTTCTTTAAATAAATTAATAATAAATGTCCTAATCTAATCCAAGTGGACCTAAATGGTAATATATTATTCCTAAGGTTGTTTTTGGTCGAATTATATTTATCCAATAGAATTAGGATAGGTGTTAGGGTAATATTAATATCATTTTTACCCTTAATTTAATCTATTTACATTTAACCGTGGTAAATAAAAGTAAAAAGTTACTATTCACCAAAACTTATTTTCATCTCATTGAACCACATTATAGTCCTTGATATTAACCATGACTCTTAGATTCTATAAATTCAATTCACATAATTGGTAAAATTTCATTTAAATGAAAAAGTCATTTTTTTAACTACCACTAAGTGGTTTCACTATTCATCAAAAATTGATGTTTTTTAGAAAAATATCAAAAATTCAACCTAAGAATTATTTGATATTCCGAATTAAAAATTGATGTCTAATTTTATAAACTCTAAACATATAAGTGGCATTAATTAATTTTAAAATTAATTCCCGTTTTAAAAACAAATAGAGTGTTTTTAAGAAACAAAAACTATCAAAAGATTGATACTTGTTTATATCCAAATTTAACGAGAAATTAATTGCAAAGAAAAAAATTGGATTAAATAGTAAAAATATATTATAATTATAATTTAAAACCAATTAAAAATATAATATAACCATATAAATTCTTGCGATGAAAAAAGTTATTTTAATTAAAATATTGCATGTTTTTACTATTCATTAAAATATGAAATTTATCATAAAAATATGAAATATTTATACAGAGTAAATTATTATATACTTATTCCATATAAGAATATTATTTTGTCAAATTTAACTTATAGACATGTCAAAAACATGATTTAAGGTGGGTGTTCCATCAAAAGGAGGGAAAACTGCAATTTTTAAAAAATACATATTTTACACAAAATATTTATTTTGATCACATACCATATTATAGAAAATATGTAAGATGAATAATAATGTTATAAAATTCAAAATTTAGTTAATATTATTCATAACAGCTAGTCTATAATAATATTATAACAATGTATCGTTTTTTATTGAAACCCGGTATTGCGTACTACACACGTTATCGAGGTAGGTCACGATTGCATGTAATGCAAGCCAAGTCAGGGTTGCGTGTAGTGCACGACTCCGTTGTTGTTTTGGATAACAAAATCCAACCATATTTCATTAATACATTGAATATCTATATACACTCAATGTTGCGTAGAATAACTACTATCAAACAAACTTTAAATTGTATGTAACACAATACAAGATTAGTGTTGTATATACTGCAAGCTAATACGGTGTTGCGTATAACACAAGATAATGTTGGGGTACCATACAACACAATACATCAAATAAATTAAAAATATTATTTCTCATAAAATCTCGGGGTGTTACATTCTACCCCCATTAAAATGAATTTCAACCTCGAAATTCATTGAGGTTATAAATGGTTGAATACTTGATTGTTTTTTTAATTGAAACCCACATAATAAAACTTAATTTTAAAATGTGATGTGTGAAACATAACGGTTACCCAAATTAACTCATCACTGGGTTTCCTCGTGGGATAACATAGGTGAAAATATGGATATGGAAGAGAAATCTAAAGATCAAATTATTATTGAGAGTGGTAGAGAATTTGGCTTTGAAAAAGCCAACAATCACAAACCCATAGATTTGTGATCATATAAGGTACCATCAGATTCATCGGCTATATGAGCACTATGACAACATTTTCGGTTTTTAGGATCATTTCTCTTATGTTGATGAATTTTCAAATCAAAAGAAATACTTACTTTATTTTGGTACAATCTCACCGTTGTTCATGCCTTGAACAATTTCCACTTTATCTCATAAAGAAGTGGAGTTCAATTTTTCATTCATGAAGTGTTAGAAGATAATGTGATAGAATGATTAGTCATTCCATCTGTTTTAAACAAAAGGTTAGAACAAGTTCTCAAATATACATAAGTCCATCTATGGTGTGGTTAATGGTATACGATTCAAAAAATGGACTTATACTTCAACTATCATACTTATTAATAAAATACAACTACTTTCAACTAACCTGGGACTTTTTATAGGCCAGTGTTATGCGATAAAGGCATGTCACACTTCGGTTGTGGGTTCGATTCCCACAGCCTTGTCGGACGCGACAGGTTGTCGCCCGTCCTGCATGTTGTCCTTTTTTTAAAAAATTAATTATTATAACTTTCCATCAATAATATCGAAAAAGTTCTAGCCTTAAACAATACTAAATTATGTCCAACATAATCCATTTAAATCTTTAGGATTATCCAAAATACTGGGGTCCATTCTCATATTATAGTGAAAACAATTACCAGAGAGTTCATATAACAAGCATGTTAATACCATCGTTGATCCCCATATATCATAAGTTATGTCTTGTTGGTCACATTCCAAACATTAGAAGGCCTTAATCATGTATTCTCTTGAAAAATGAAAACCCATTGAACCTTAGTGAAAACATCAGTGCTGTCAAAAGTTAACTCTTTCCACATACCAAAATCCCAAAATTTCGATATACTCAAACCAAAATATCACATTTTCCTTATATTAGTCATGAGCTCAGGAATACTATCAAAAAATTCATTTTCTATTTATTATTCATATCATCTGCTTTCCAAAAATATTTCAATCACTTTTCATGGTTACCGATGCCATATTCTTATGGAAAACCAAAATGGACCAATACATAGACAATCCAATATACCATAAAAGTACATCAAGAAAATTATTATTGAATAAAAACACAAAACACTTCAATCCATCCTCTTCAATTATTCTCATGGTATAAGTCATTCCTTGATTAAAAAGTAATTTCTTAGGTCGGGGCATTGAGTTGGGTAATACCCATGTTCTCTGCTGATAAGACATTGGACTCCATAATAGTTTGTCACTCTATGACCCTTTTATCCACATAGATAACATCATCCCCTCCATTTGAGGTATTCCTCAAGGTTCTTCATCCCTTCTTTAGAAATATAAATCTTCCTTTGTCTATGCTCCTCACCATGAAAACATGCATAAAATTCCATGTTCCTCTTATTTGATGACTTAGGAATACAACTAAAGGTCACCTCGTTAATCATATAGCGGGATGACTGATTCGACATAATGACGATATATTTCTCTCCAGACGTTACATAATTTTGTTGATCATATTCACCAATTTGTCCATTGTAGTCAATGTTATTCGAATTCCTTCTTGTTCCCTTCATTGACTAAAACTAGAAACTATAGTGTATGAAATAGTTACAATAACGAGGAACCACATAATCAAACAAAGACACTTATGGGATGTCTAAATTATCAAAAAATTATTTAATCCATGACACCTTAGGTTCACCCTAGGATATTCATGATTGGCAACATAATTTCTAGGACTCTAACATATACGTATACTTAACCATAGGGACATCCCTAGACATACCTTAGAAATATCTCTAGGGATTTCACTAATGTTTTTCACATCCACGTTTCCAGAGGTTAACTAAACCTTTCCTCTGTTACCAACTATAAAGACCCGATGCATGATGTACATGTACATTACATTACTTTTGCAGAATACTTAATACATAAGAAAAACAGACACACAAAGACTGTAATAGTTTGGTGTCTTTGGAAACTTAGAATGTATTCTTCTAATCATGGTGAAAGATCTTCAACATCTCCCATAAAAATCTTCCACATTTTGATTCCTTACATAAAACCTTTCTTTTAATCTTGTGGGAAAAGAAAACATAAAAAGGGTGATCTCAAATGCTCAGTAAGGGTAAGCATGGATAAAAGAAAACATACCTTTTACATTTGAACTTAAAAACACGAACATAATGTTTAAACATAAAAATCATGAGCAACGACATAAAACATAGAATTACATAAGGCATAGATCATAATGGAACATTAATAATGATAAAATAGAATGGAAACAAAACATTTAATTGTGGAAAACCATTGAGCACATGATATTATTCCACAGTATCCAAGGCATTACTTCCAAGACCATCTTAGTGGACAGAGTCCCTTTCTGAATTGAGTTCACTCCTCGTTCCAGTCCTATATTATTGAACCGGTTTATCTTACCGTTCCAGCCATGTCTTTCTCATGAGATATAAATCTTTACCCAATGATTTGGAGGGATATATAGGTCCCACACATCTCATAATGAAATCATTCTTACCTGTGCCACAAAATTAACATACATCTTTCACAATAACCCAACGAATAAAATGGGTTTCATAAACATCATCCCATCATCACATAATCCATATAAAAGAAATGGATATCATTTTATAATAAGAAAAGTGAAAAAATTTAATTAATAGAGACTTTGTACTTGAAACATACACATATGAAATAATGTCATCTTAGATGGAAAATGGTTTTGATAAAACACTTGAAATTAATTCTTGAGAAAAATATCCTTTCTTCTTGAAAATAAATTTTTTTTTCGAAAAACATCATGAAATTTTGACAGAAAAATATTTTTTTGAAAATAGTCATGAAATATTTTGGAGGAATCTTCATGAAAATATGGCTTTATAAAACAGTAGAAATCTGTTCGTGCAGTGTAAGTTAAAAAAACATTCTTCTCGTACTTTTGCAGAAAAAGTCAAAAAGTACCTCGTAAAAGAAATATTCCATGCATACCATGTAGTAAAAGTAAAAAATGGGAAAAAAGGAAATTAAACATACATGAAACCATTTTTAGGAAACATGTACATGGATGAGAACAACAACCCCAGTAAATACATACGATTAAACAATCTCGGATAAGAATGAGATTAGAATAATTATCCCTTACCATTGATCTGATATGATTTTTACGTATCCAAACATCCTTTATATTTATTTAAATAATGTCATTGACTTATTATAGAATCATATTCATTGTTATGATATCATATATGGTTCACTTATGACTTTATATTACCCATTCTTTTGTAAATTCCATGTTAAAGAGCGTTTTGGGTAAAATCGTTTCATTTGTCATCCGTGTTTTTACTTGTAACTATTAATATGATTACTTAGATCATGATTACTTAATTCCAAAATATAAAACATTTTTTATATATAATATATATTCAGAATATACATATATATAATAGATTGATAAATGGAAAGAAATACACCGTTCATGGATACGTTAGGCCATACGTACGGATGAACGTTGTTTTCATTTCCTTATTGAATTGAATGGAATTAATTAGATGACATACATATATATATACATAAATCCAGTATAATTATTATTTCATATATCTCACGGTTACTTATTGAATATACTTTATAATCATTCATTAATGGTTAATCAATGAGAATCAATCTCATCGCGTCGTGGAGACGGTAGTCCGTACGTACGCACGAGCGATCTTATCATTCCCATAATTATTGAATTGAATTGGAGTGGATGATACAATATATCAGAATCCATATGATGTTATAATAACTATGTATATTTATTCTTTACACCATTATACCCATCCACGTAATGTGGTGTTGGAAAAATATATTACACCACGACGTGGAGACGGTATTACGTACGTACGCACGCGGGTTGATTTCGTTTTCTGTAGGTTGGATAGATGGTGAAATGGGGTTGTTTAATACATATAATAACATATCAGTATTTTAGTTACAATGATGTTATTACTAAATATTGAAACATAAAATGAAGAAGAAGAAGTATAAGAAGAAATAATGTTGAATGAATCAGTAACGGACATTACCTCTTCTTTGAAGCGCCTCTTCTAATCCTACACTTAGGGTACTAAAGATGGTTTTTTAAGAAAACCAAAACCTCTAAAATGTTTCTATGTAATTGGAGAAGATAAATTGGCAGTGGTGGACCGAGAATCTAGGCTCAAAATGGTCTGAAGAGAAGGGGGAAGGGGTGGCCTTTTATAAGGGAGGAGAGGGGAACCTTTGAAAAAATTAAAAAAATTATTTTATTATAAAGTCATATTCAGTTTTACATAGCTCAAAATTAATTTATTTTAAAGCTAAGGTGGGGATAGGTCGATATAATCTCATAAAATAGAATTTAGAAAAGTTTAGGTTTCTATTTTAACCTTATCATTTAGATTTAACTTTTAGTTAAATAATTGTACTTTTACTGTGTCTTCTTGTTTTCTTACACTATAATGCTAATAAACATACTATAACAAGCAAAACGTACCCCAAGTTGTTTATTATTAATATATATAACCTTATGTAAGTCATTTTTCTGAACATAATATTTTTAGGGATTATATTACAGTTAATTATATAATATTTGTTTAAAAAACTATTTTATGTCAATTTTGACACTATTTTGTTATTAATTTTTGTGAAAATCATAACAGAAGGATTATTTCTAAAATAGTTAATTAAATAAATACTAACATGTAATATTAACCTAAAAAATAAGTTTAATTCATAAAAAGTCTCAAATTACATTTATTTTTTTATTTATAATATCAATTATTTTAATATTTTATTATTTAGGTAATTACTTCATCACCGTTGTGTCATAAATAACATAAATTATTTAATGTCTAAAAATTATAAATAAAATAAAATTAGATTTGAAGTCCTTTTATGTTTCTAATTAATATTTATAGTCAAATTTATTAAATGTATAACCTTATATTAAAAATGGTTTAGTTATTAAACATTGATTTTAACAATTTTAACCCCTCTTTAAATAAATTAATAATAAATGTCCTAATCTAATCCAAGTGGACTTAAATGGTCATATTTTATTCATAAGGTTGTTTTTGGTCAAATTATATTTATCCAATAGAATTAGTACATGTGTTAGGGTAATATTAATATCATTATTACCCTTAATTACCCTATTTACTTTTAACCGTGGTAAATAAAAGTAAAAAGTTACTATTCACCAAATATTACATTTGTCTCATTAAACCACATTTTAGTCCTTGATATTAAACAAGTCTCTTGTATTTTAGAAATTCAATTAATAGAAGTGGTAAATTTTCATTTAAATGAAAGGGTCAGTTTTTTAACTACCACTAAGTGGTTTCACTATTCATCAAAAATTGAAGATTTTCAGAAAAATACAAAAAATTCAGCCTAAGAATTATTTAATATTCCAAATTCAAAATTTATTTCTATTTTTCCAAATTCATAACATAGATGTGTCATTAATTAATTTGAGAATTAATTCCTGTTATCCAAATAAATAGCATGTTTTTAAGAAACAAAACTATCAAAAGATTGATAATTGTTTATATACAATTTCAAAGTGAAATTAATTCAAATGAACCAAATTTGATTAAATGGTAAAAATATATTCTAATTACACTTTATAACCAATTAAAAAGATAATCTATCCATATAAATTATTGCGATGAAAAATGTTGTTTTTAATTAAAATATAGCGTGTTTTTACTAATCATTAAAATATGAAAGTTATTAGAATAATATGAAAAATTTATCCAAAGTAAATTATAATATCCTTATTCCAAATGAAGAATTTTAGTTTGTAAAATTTATATTATATACATGTCAAAAACATGATTGAAGGTGGGTGCGCCAACAAAAGGCGGGAAAACTACAATTTTTTAAAAATACATATTTTACACAATAAATTTATTTTGTTTTCATACCATATTGTAGAAAATGTGTAAGATGAATAATAATTTTATAAAAATCAATATTTAGTTAATACTATTCATAACATCTAGTCCATAATAATATTATAACAAGATATCGTTGTTTAGTGAAACCCGGTATTGCGTACAACACACGCTATCGAGGTAGGTCGTGATTGCTTGTAATGCAAGCCAAGTTAGGGTTGTATGTAGTGAAAGACTCCTTTGTTGTTTCTTATAACAAAATCCAACCATATTTCATTAATACATTGATTATATATATATATATTCAATGTTGCGTAGAATATCTACTATCAAACAAAATTGAAATTTTGTGTAACACGATCCAAGATTAGTGTTGCATATACTGCAAGCTAATATGGTGTTGTTTATAACACAAGATAATATTGGGGTATCATACAACACAATACATCAAATAAATTAAAAATAATACTTCTTATAGAATATCGGGGTGTTACAATTCATATTGATAGAATTATATTGGATGACCAAGCCATGATTTCTTATAAAAATAATTTCAATTTCATGAATGTATTATAATATTATTTAAGACATGACTAATTTAATTAAATTTTTCCATGTAAAACAGCCCATATAATTTTGGATGCATTTTCTGTTTGGGATGAAGAAACATCTAGTGTTATGTAAATGAGAATAAACGAATATATAATGAAGTATGAAATTTTATTTATGAAGCCCGATGAGATTATTTCTTACATGTGTCTTAGGTTTAATGATATAATTATCACAATGATCTCTATAGGAAGAGATTTTATAACCGAAGAACAAATTATGGGGACTCTTATATGGTTAGCTTGTCGATGGGGAGGAACATCTATCTCAATTTGAATATCATGTGACATCAGCAAACTACATTTCAATGAACTCATTTAAAAACAAATGAAGTTTGAGGAAGAGTTGAATGTCAACAATGAAGAAGAAGATAAACCTAAGAGAAAATATATTGCCTTTAAGACTACTACCTATAAGAATATGGAAAATGAACAGGTCATAAACTATGTTAGAATATCCAATAATTATAAATCAACAACAGATAGTGATGAAGAGATGGATCATCTGGCAGAAGATTTATGAAATTCAATAGATAGAATTTCTTCCCGAATCCCAATTATAATGGAATATATTATAAAAAGGGAAACTGAAAAATGGACTGTTAATGAAATGAAAAATCATAGGATATTTTTTGTTATGAGTTCATGAGGATAGGATATTTTAAAGCTAAATATCCAAAATTAAAATACAAAATTATTTATGATGAAAAGAAAAGAAGTATAAAAAAGCTAAGAAGGCCACCTAGTGTGCCTCTGATGATAACTCTCATGAATCAGTATCATCTCATGAAGTAAAATATGAAATGGACACTATGGGTATAATAAAAAACACATCTGAGGTAACCATACATTCTCCTACACACAATACCTATTATTCGAAAAATGATATTGATTATAAAAATATTAAAAGTGATGAATTATGTGAATAATCTAACTTGGTGGAAGAAAAATGTAATCAACTAATAGGTAAATATAAATCAATAAAGAAAAATCATGCTTATATTGTACTATTAAGTGTTCACTTCGTACTTAAGGGAAATAATGTTCAATTTATCAAAAAATAAATAAATTACAAATTTCTAATGTGTAATTAAAAGTATGATCTAGAAAATTTTATCAATGGTAATGATACTCTTAGTAAAATTATTGTTTAATAGATAGCTCATTTGTACACAATTTGTATTAGATAACATCTTTGATAGAGAAACCTATCTAAATCCAATTTTTAACTAAATCTATAAAATCATTTTTTCAACCTAAAAATTAAAATTTTGATGC
The DNA here is from genome assembly GCA_963277665.1 of Viscum album. Classification (NCBI taxonomy): domain Eukaryota; kingdom Viridiplantae; phylum Streptophyta; class Magnoliopsida; order Santalales; family Viscaceae; genus Viscum; species Viscum album. Next base: position 131,167 of record CAUJRU010000357.1, on the reverse strand, counting down.
TACTTCCAGTTCTGTAAAATCATTTACTACCACTAGTTCTTATAGACCAAATAGAGTCAACCTTTCAAAAATGATTCATAATGCTTAAAGGAATCCCATTATTAATATGTTGGTACCTAAAAAATTGATTACTAATATATCTAGACCCAAAAATTTCTGAGTAAAAGAATCTATTTTTTTTTGATAATTCTGTTTGAAATATGATTGATGAGATCCTATAACAGTCAATGGTACTTGGACAATGGTTGTTTATGAAACATGATATTATTTTATTCAACATTCAAGTATCTTATCGATATTGATACTCTATATTTCACCATTCGTGACAATGTTTTAGGAAATAAAATTTTCATCGGCTACATTGGTAACAATAACTAAGTTTTATTTTCTAATGTATGTTTTGTTGATGGATTGAAATATAATTTTCTTTTTATTTCACTATTAAGTTATAATGCATTTCATGTCAAATTTGAAAATGAATCTTGCAATGTTTTTATCCGTAAAAATAAATTATCATATTTTTCTTTTAAAAATAAAAATGAATATTCTATTAATATATATTCTATAGATTCTCAAAAAAATTATAATTTAAGATTCTTTAATAATGGGTCGTGTATTTGACATAGGATATTAAGACACATTATTGTGGACTCCCTAAAGAATCATACACTGAATTTTTTATTCAAACACCTACCCAAACATGATTTTCAAAATTATAAACCCTATAATCCATTTCCAAAAGGAAAATAATAGAAGATATCTTTCAAGTTAATGAATGAATTATCAACATGTTTACCTTTTCAGTTGGTTCACATGGATTTGTTTGGAAAATTTAGAGTTTATAGTTTAAATGGGTAGCACTATGTTTATATTTGCGTAGATGACTATTATATGTATTCATGGACCAATTACATAGCTCACAAAATTGATGCATGTACATAATACACCAAGTATACTAAAATATTGGTAAATCAATGGGGAATTATAATAATATCCTTAAGAAGTTATCATGGACTTGTGTTTAAAAATCTAGACTTTGAATTATTTTCCTCAGACTATGGATATAGTCATAACTTCCCGTCCCCATGGACATCTAAAAAAAATGGAGTTTTGGAACGAAGAAATAGAACCTTACAAGATATAACTCAAAAAATGCTTAATTAATATGGTCTACTTGTTTAATTTTGGATTGATGTTGTGAACATAGTATGCTACATAATTCATAAAGTCCTAATTATACCTATCCTCAAGTAGAATCCTTATGAGTTGTGGAATAATTTCAACCCCAAATATAGTTACTTTATTGTATTTGGTTTCAATCTCTACATCCATAATACAATGGAAAATCTTGAAACATTCGCATCCAAGAGTGATAAAACAATATTCCTAAGTCACTCAACCTCTTGTAAACCTTATATAGTCTTTAATAAAAAATATTTGTGTGGATGAGTCTGTGAAAATCATATTTGATGTAATAGATCCCTATAAACCTAATACCTCTCTATACAACCTTGAAGATGATATGTCAATATTGTTCCTAAATTAATAATCATATAATCCTCTTTTCATGAAATCTGTTTAATAAAATAGTTTTTGTAAATTAGTTTGAATCTGAACCTGATGTAATGGAACCCGTAGATCAACCTAAAGATATTATCATCTCCTTTTATAGACTAAATAAAATCCTCATGAACCATTGTTTATATGTTTTTGTTTTCAAAATAGATAAAGGGTCACAAACTAGAGTTTCTATTAGAAACCATGATAAACATCAAGCTTTCTTGCCACAACTTGAACATAAAACATCAATGATAGAATTAAAGATGATCTTTGGTTATTGGCTATGCAAGGAGAACTTAATAAATTTGATAGAAATTATTTTGGGCAACTTATGGATAAAACTAATGGATCCTTGACCATAGGAACTAAGTGGGTGATTAAGAATAAAAAAGATGAATATTTTAATATTGTTTGAAATAAATCTAGATTATTTTCACAAGTTTATTGTCACGAAAACTGTGTTGACTATGAAGAAACATTTTCACATGTTTTGGGACTCTAGGATACCAGAATCCTACTTTCATTTGATTCCCATATTAATTTCAAACATTATCAAATTGATGTTAAAATTTCATTCCTAAATGGGTATATATTTGATGATGTTTCTGTTGAATAACCCTCTGGTTTTACAAAACCTCATTTTTAAAATCATGTCTTCAAATGAAAAAATCATTTTATTGATTAATATAGGAACCAAGTGCTTGGTATGATAGACTAAGACCTTTTCTCATTACAAAAGGTTATATAAAAGGAATGGATTGCAAAAACCTGAGATTTTATGATAATTATTCTTTTTAATTTCATTCATGTCTTGTTTTGTATTCTACACTATGATTATCTAGCGCTATACGCAACACTGTATTAGCTTGCAGTATACGCAACACAATTCTTGGATCGTGTTATACACAATTTCAAGTTCTTTTGATATATGTTATTCTAAAAAACATTGTGTGTATATATATATATATTCTATGTATAAATTATATATGGTTGTATTCTGTTATACGAAACAAAAAAAAAGTCTTGCACTACACGCATCCCTGACTTGGCTTTTATTACACGCAATCATGACCTTCCTTGATAGCGTGTGTTGTAGGCAATACCGGGTTTTACTAAACAATGATATATTGATATAATATTATTATGAACTAGTTGTTATAAATATTATTAACTATATTTTGAATTTTATAACATTTTTATTCATCTTACACACATTCCTGAACATGGTATAAGAACAAAATAAATTTTTCGGGGAAAATAAGTATTTTTTAAAAAATACAGTTTTGCCGCCTTTTGATTGGACACCCACTTGGAATCTAGTTTTTAAAATGTTTATAAGTACACTTTGAAAAACTAAAATTCTTCATTGGAATCAAGATAAATAAAATTACTTTGGATAATTTTTTCATATTATTTGGGTAATTTTCATATTTTGATGAATAGTAAAAACACGCTATATTTTAATTTAAAACCACTTTTTTCATCGCAATATTTTATATTGTTAAATTATAATATTGAATGGTAATAAATTATAAATAGAATATATTTTTACCATTTAATATAATTTATATCATTATCATTAATTTTACATTGAATTCATAGGTACAAACATTTCATTCTTTTCCAATGTTATAACTTTTAAAACACGTTTTCTTAACAACGAGATTAATTTTAAATTAATTTCTGCAACTTTTGTGTTTTTAATTAATAAAAATGGATTCCATATTTGGAATTAGTGGGTCCAAATTTTGTTAATAAGATACTTTTTATTTTTGGACATTATGAATAGTAACTATAGTAAATTTTATTTACCATAGTAAAAGATAAATTGGGTAATTAAGTGTAAATATAATATTATAAAATTATCCAAACACTTGTATGAATATAATTGGATCCTTATATTTTTTCCTAAGGAATATTTGGGTTGAAATGGAATCCATTGGAACCCACATGGAGGTTATTAAAACCTTTAGTTTATTTTATTTATAGGAAAGTGAAATATGTCAAACTCAACTTTAATAATTAACATATTTTTAATATAAATTTATACAGAATTTAAATTCAGTTATAAATACTCATTTGAAAGATAAAATGCTTTTATTTATCATGGTAATTTATTTGTAATTTTTAAGAGTTATTTAACTACGTTATTATCTTATACATTAATGATGCAGAAATTATTTATTTATTGAAAAATCAATAATATAGATTTTATTGAAATAGTAATACATATATTAAGACAAAAATATGCACAAAAATTATTATTAGTGTATATATAAACTCTAATAATACACTGGCCGAATTTTTGACCATTTGGATCCTTATTAAGGCGATTATGACACATATAATATTTTATTTTAAATGATTCCAAAGTTGTCACTTTCATAATTTAGTAAAGATAACAATTTACATGTTGTTATTTTAGGATGATAAATTCTAGTAAAATTATTATTATAAAAGCTTTGATATTTATCTTCATAAAAGGATTTTATTTTTAATTTTACTGCAACAATAATGTATATTAAATAATTATACAAAAATGTGGTATTAATAATTTTATTAAGAGATATACCAAATAAATGGTTTTAAAAATATTAAGATAAATATTATATGAAATTTGTAATGTGTTCCACGACTTTTTGAGACAAATATTTCATTTTATAAATCTATTAAAAATTTTATTTCGAATATATCCTCTGTGTAGAGGTTATTTAAATTCAAATAAATGAATAGTTTCAAAATTGAAACTATTGTCATTTTATAAAAATAACATATTATAAAATAGTTTAAAAATCTCAAAAATATTTTAAAATTATAAATAGAAATTTATATAGTCTAAAATGGGATAATGTTTCAAATTATGGAAAATTAATAACACATAAGTGATTATTTATAACCATTTAAAATTTATAATTTTATTACCACAAATAAACTTAAATAGATTAATTAAGGATAAATCAAAATGATAAGTATTAAAATAAGATCCAAACATGTATAAATTTTATTGGTTGATTATATTACGACCCTATCTCATACAATATTATAATTTAGTCATTTTTGGAGGTTTTTATGTGGGTTTAGAATTTATATTAAACTAATATTTTTGAGGATTACAATGGTGCCCCTCTCCTCCCTTATAAAAGGGCACCTCCTCCCTCTCCTTCATGCACCACTTTGAGCCTTCAAGATCGGCCCAACCCTACCCATTTAAATTCCCAACTTCCTTAGAAACATCCTAGAGGTCCTAGTATTCTTCAAAGACCAATTTAGTGCCCTAAGAGGATGTCTCAAAGAGGCGCTTCAAAGAAGAGGTAATGTCTGTTACCGATTCTGTCGACTTCCTTTCCTCTTATACATATTCTTATTTAGTTTTTTCACTATGAAGTAATAACATAAGTATCCCTAATATACTTATTTGTTATTATAAATATGAAACAACAATATTTCACTTTCTATCCATCCTACAAAAAACAAAATCACCGTGCATGCGTACGTACAAAATATCGTCTCCACACCGTGGTTTAATCTATTTTTCCACCAACACCTTACATGGATGAGTATAATGGTGTAAATAATAAATATATATGGTTATTATAACATAATACTGATTCTGATATATTATATCATCAACTACAATTCTATTCTATAATTATGGGAACAATATCATTGCTCGTGCGTACGTACGGACTACCGTCTCCACGACGCGATGAGATTCATTCTCCATGTTAACCATACATAAATGATCATAATGTTTATATAATGAATAATAATGAAACATATAAATTAATAAATCTACTGGAATTATGTATATATATATGTATGTCATCTAATTATTTTCATTCAATTCAATAAGGAAACGAAAACAACGTTCATGCGTACGTACGACCTACCGTCTCTGTGAATGGTGTATTTCATTCCTTTTATCGATCTATAATATATAAGTATATGATATTATATATAAATCATGTTTTAAATTCTGTAATTATGTAAATCAGGACATAATTAATAATATCAAGAACAATAAGTCGAAACACATACGATAAATGAAATGATTTTACCCAAAACGATGCTTTTACATGGAATTTACAAACGAACTGGTAATATAAAGTCATAAGTGAAACATATATGATATCATAACAATGAATATGATTATTTAATAATTCAATGACATTATTTAAATCATTATATAGGAGGTTCGGATCCATAATAATCATATCGGACCTATTGTAAGGGATAATTATTCCAATCGCATTCTTTTCCGAGATTGTTTATTCGAAAGTATTTACTAGAGTTACTTTATCATCCATGTCCATGTTTTGTAAAAATGATTTCATGTATGTTTAAACTCATTTTTACCCATTTTTTACTTTTACTACATGGTATGTAAGGAATCTTTCTTTTGTTTACGTTACGAGTTACTTTTTTGACTTTTCCTGCAAAAGTACTAGAAGAATGTTTTTTTAACTTATACGACATAAAAGGATTTTTACTGTTTTTTAAAGCCTTATTTTCATGAAGATTCCTCCAAAATATTTCATCACTATTTTAAAAAAAAATATTTTCATTTAAAATTTCATGACATTTTGTGGAAAGAGAATGATTTTGAAGATGAAAGGATATTTTCCTCAAGAATTCATTTCAAGTGTTTTATCAAAACGATTTTTCATCTAAGATGACATTATTTCAGATGTGTATGTTTCAAGTATCATGTATCTATGATTTACATGGTTTGACTTATCTTATTATGAAATTATATACATTTCTTTTTTATGGATTATGTGATGATGGGATGATGTTTATGAAACCCATTTTATTTATTGGGTTATTATTAATGATGTGTGTTTATTTTGTGGCACACATAAGAATGATTTCATTATGAGATGGGTGGTAACTATATCATTCTCCAATTCATTGGGTAATGATTTATATCTCATGAGATAGACATGTCTAGAATAGTAAGTTAATCTCGTTCAGTGTTACGGGACAGAAACGAGGTGTGAACTCGATTCAGAAAGGGACTTTGTCCACTAAGATGGTCTTGGCAGCAATGCCTTGGCTACTATGGAAATCATAGCAAGTGCAGAATGGATTCCACAATTACATGTTTTATTCCCATGATATTTTATCGTGATTGATGTTCCATTATGATATATGCCTTACATAGTTCAACGATTTATGTCTTTGCTCAAAATTTTGATGTTTAAATTTTATGATCATGTTTTTTGCTTTCAAATGTTTATGGATTGTTTTATGTTCTCTATGTTTCCCCTTACTGAGCATTTTAGCTAACCCTTTTATGTTTTATTTTCCCCAGGAAATAAAAAAAGGTTTTAGGTAAAGAAACAAAAAGGAGATGATCGTTATGGGAGTTTTTGAAGATCTTTCAACATGATTAGAAGTTTATATTCCGAGTTTCCAAACACACTAAACTATTACGATCCTTGTGTGTCTGTTGTTGTTCTGTATTAATTATTCCACAAAAGTAATGTAATGTCCATGTACGTCAAGCTTTGGGTCTCTATAGTTGGTATCAGAGAGATTTTTAGTCAACCTTTGGAAACTAGGATGCGAAAACGTTACTGAGATCCGTAGAGATATTTCTAATGTATGTCTAGCTATGTCCCTAAGGATAAGTATAAGTATTGGATATAGTCCTAGAACTACGGTAATGATCTTATAATTTATCCTAAGATGATAGATATTGAGGGTACTCCCCCTTTACTATATTGTTTTCCCTAGAATGAATTTTTCCTCTCACACTATTCTTTTTGGGTTTTAGAAAATTGATGGAAAGAGGAAGATTCACGATAATGGAGGATATGACGGACAATGGAATGATATTCTTCATAAGCAACCAAATGAAATGGGATTTTGAAGTCCAAACGTCGTTATTATGCCTAATCATAAATCTCATAATTTGATCAATAATATCAATATTGGTAAGTTTCCTGACTCAGATAACAAGGGAAAGATGAGGTTTCATGATATTCATAGAGGAAAGGAAGTTCAATTTCCCTCATGTAAATCATGTGAGAAGAGGCAACAAGGAGATTGTTTCAATGGAACTGGAATATTATTTGGGTGTGGAAAATAAGAACACAAATCCAGTAAGTGAAATGGAAAAGGTTCAGTTAGAACCATGGACACAGATAATGGCATTGCTACGACATCAAAAATTATTAGATGTTTTAAATGTGAAATGTATGGGCATTAAGCAAACCAATTCCCTAAGGGAAAATCTCATGAAGAGAATCATAATTGTCATATGAGTAGTATTTATGTGGATGATGATGAAGATACTACAAATGAAATATGAGATGAAAGAAATGATGAAGCTCACTTAGTGTTTTAAGAAGTTAGTGGAGTGATTGTATGTTGATAAAGAATAATGTATGGTACTATAGAATAAAGAATCATCTAAGGATTGTTACACTATTGTTTTTCCTAAATTATTTGAATGTATATGTTGAATGGTGCAGGTAACCATATAAGGTTATTAAGATATTTTTGAAAAGTAGATGATGTGCGCATAATGAAGGTATAAGAAGATAATGAGATGTTTGATTGTATTCATGAGCTCATGACTCATATAAGGACTAAGTGCTATTATGGTTTGATTATATACATTTTTTGGGATTTTGGTATGTGGAAAGAGTTACCTTTTGATAGTATTCTTGTTTTCACTAAGGTTCTAGGGTAATTTATGTTTCAAGAGAATATATGACTAAGGTATTCATGTGATTGGAATACAACCAAAAAGATATATCTTTTGATATATGTGCGCTAAATTCTTGTATTCACATTCTTGGTAGATAACCATTCTAGTAATTGTTTTCTTTATACTATGAGTTTGGACCGAAGTATTTTAGATAAGCCTAAATATTGGAATGGATTATGTTGGACATAATTTATTATTGTTTAAGGATAGAACTTTTTTAGATATTATTTGATGTAATGTTATAATATTTTAGTTTAAGGAAAGGGACAACATGCATAACGGGCGACAACACATCGCGTCAGACAAGGCTATGGGAATCGAACCCACAACTGATGTAAAACTGGCCTTTATCGCCTACCAATGGACTACAAGATGTCCATGGTTAGTAGAAACTAGTTTTATTTTATTAAGCGGCATGATAGATAAAGTATAAGTTCGTTTTTTGAATCGTATATGATTAACCTCACCATAGATGGAATTACGTATATTTGATAACTTTTTCTAACCTTTTTTTTGAAACAAATGGAATGACCCATCATTCTATCATGTGATCTGTTAACACTTCACGAATAACAAATTCAACTTCATTTCATTAAGAGATGATGTGGAAATTGTTCAAAGCACGAACAACAGTGAGATTGTACCAAAATCAAGTAAGTATTTCTTCTAATTCAAAATTTTAAACTTTAGGGAAATGATCTTGAAAAACAAAAAAGTTTTCCTAGTTCCTTTATATCCAATGAATCAGATGATACCCTAGATAATCACAAATTTATGGCTTTGTGATTTATGGATTTTTCATAGCCATGTTCTCTACCACTCTCCATCAGAACATGACAATTAGATTTCTCTTCCATATCCATATTTTCACCTATGTTCTCCTATGTAGAAACCCATTGATTAGTTAATTTGGGAAACCATTGTTTTTCATACTTCACTTTTAAAATTAATATTTAGCATTCATTTTTATGATGTGGTTTTTTATGAAATAAATTCTCAAGTAAGAAAAACCATTTATAACCCCAATGAATTTCGAGGGTGAAATTCATTTTAAGGAGGGTAGAATGTAACAACCCGAGATTTTATGAGAATTATTATTTTTAATTTCATTGATGTCTTGTGTTTTATGATAAATCAAGATTATCTTCCACTATATGCAACATCGTATTATTTTTTAGTATACGCAACACAATTCATGGATCGTGTTATACACAATTTAAAGTTCCTTTGATAGAAGTTATTCTACGTGACATTGACTGTATATATATATATATTAAATGTATAAATGTAATATGGTTGGATTATGTTATACAAAAAAAGAAAAGCATCATTCACTATAGGAAACTCTGACTTGGCTTTCATTACACGCAATCACGACCATCCTCGATAGCGTCTGTTGTACGCAATTCCGGGTTTTACTAAACAACGTTATATTGTTATAATATTATTTTGAACTAGCCGTTATAAATAGTATTAACTATATTTTGAATTTTATAACATTATTATTCATATAACACATTTTCTAGAACATGGTATAAGAACAAAATAATTTTTTCGTGTAAAATAAGTATTTTTAAAAAAATGCAGTTTTTCCACCTTTTGATGGTGAACCCACATTGAATCTAGTTTTTGAAATGTTTATAAGTTCAATTTTAAAAAAATAAAATTCTTCTTTGTAATCAGGAAATAAAAATTTAATTTGGATAAATTTTTCATATTATTCGGGTAACTTTCATATTTTGATGAATAGTAAAAACACGTTATATTTTAATTAAAAACAACTTTTTTCTTCACAATAATTTATATGGTTAAATTATAATATTGTATTGTTTTAAAGTATAAATAGAATATAATTTTACAAATAAATATAATTTATGTCATTAACATTAATTTTACATTGAATTCATAGGTAAAAATATTTCAATCATTTCTAATTTTATAACTTTTAAAACACGTTTTCTTTACAACGAGATTAATTATAAATTATTTTCAAAAAATTTTGTGTTTTTTTTTGAAAAATGGATTAAATATTTGGAATCAGAGGGTCTAAATTGTATTAATAAGCTACTTTATATTTTTGGGCATTATGAATAGTAACTACGTAAATTTTATTTACCTTATTAAAAGATAAATCAGGTAGTTAAGGGTAAATATAATATTATAAAATTATGCTAACACATGTCTTAATATAATTGGATGTTATATTTTTTCATAAGGCATATTTGGGTCGAAATGAAATCCATTGGAACCCACTTGGAGGTGATTAAGAACTTTAGTTTATTTTATTTAAAGAAAATTGAAATATGTCTCACTCAACTTTAATAATTAATGTATTTTTACTATTAGTTTATACTGAATATAAATTCGGTTATATATACTCATTTCAATGATAAATTTTTTTTCTTTATCATGGTAATTTATTTGTAATTTTTAAGAGTTATTTAATTACTTTATTATGTTATAGATTAATGATGGAGAAATTATTTATTTAGTGAAAAATAAATAATATAGTTTTTATTGAAATAGTAATACATAACAAAAGGCCGAAAAATCGGCACGAATCATATTATTACTGTATATATAAACCATAATCATCCGATGTCTGAATTTTTGACCATTTGGATCCTTATAAAGGTGATTATGACACTTATAATATTTTATTTTAAATGATTCCAATGTTGTCACTTTCATAATTTAGTAAAGATAACAATTTACATGTTGTTATTTTAAGATGATAAATTATATTAAAATTTTTATTATAAATTATTTGATATTTATCTTCATCAAAGGATTTTATTTTTAATTTCTATGAAACAAATATATATATTAAATAAGTATACAAAAATGTTGTACTAATTATTTTATTAAGAGATATACCAAAGAAATGGTATTAGAAATATTAAAATTAATATTATATGAACTGTTTAATGTTCTCCACGAATTTTATAGAAAAATATGACATTTGAGTAATGTATTAAATTTTTTAGTTCTAATATATCCACTGTGTAGCTTTTATTTAAATTCAAATAAATGAATAGTGTCAAAATTGACACTATTGTTATTTTATAAAAATAACATATTATTAAATTGTTTAAAGATCACAAAAACATTTAAAAATTATGAATTGAAAATTATATAGTCTAAAATGGAATAAAGTATCCAATTATTTAAAATTAACAACACATAAGTGATTATTTATAACCATTTAAAATTTAGAATTTTATTACCACAAATAAACATAAATAGATTAAATACAAATAAATCAAAATGAGAAGGATTACAATAAGATCAAAACATGTATAAATTTTATTTGTTGATTCTATTACAACCCTATCTCTTATAATCATATAATTGAGTCATTTTTGGAGGTTTGTATTCGGGGATTAATTTATATTAAACTAATATTTTTGAGGATTCCAAAGGTGCCCCTCTCCTTCCTTATAAAAGGGCACCTCCTCCCTCTCCTTCTTACACCAATTTTAGCCTTCAGGATCGGCAAAAAACTGCCCATTTCACTTCCCCACTTCCCTAGAAACATCATAGAGGTCTTTTTCTTCTTGAAAGACCAATTTTAGTCCCCTAATAGGAGGTATCAAAGTGGTTCTTCAAAGAAAAGGTAATGTCCATTACCGATTCTTTCAACATTATTTCTTCTTCTACTTCTTCTTATTTATTTGTTTCATTATAAAGTAATAACATAAATATCCCTCATATACTGATATGTTATTATAAATATGAAATAACCCTATTTCACATTCAATCCATCCTATAGAAAACAAAATCACCGCGCATGCGTACGTACGGAATACCATCTCCACGCCGTGGTGTAATCTGTTTTTCCACCAGCACCTTACATGGATGGGTACAATGTTGTAAAGAATAACTATATATGGTTATTAAAACATCATACTGATTCTTATATATTTTACCATCCACTCCAATTCTACTCAATAATTATGGGAACGATATCGTCGCTCGTGCGTACGTACGGACTACCGTCTCCACGACGCGATGAGATTCATTCTCCATGTTAACCATAAATGAATGATCATAAAGTTTATATAGTGAATAATAATGAAATATATAAAATAATAATGCTATTTGATTTATGTATATATATATTAATGTCATCTATTTTGTTACATTCAATTCAATAGGGAAACGAAAACATTGTTCATGCGTACCTATGGCCTACAGTCTCCATGAACAGTGTATTTCATTCTTTTTATCGATCTATAATATATATGTATATGATATTATAGATACATCATGTTTTACATTCTGGAATTATGAAAATCTGGATATATGTAATACTTTGAAAAACGATAAGTCGAAACACATACGATAAATGGAATGATTTTACAAAAAACGCTACTTTTACATAGAATTTACAAAAGAACGGGTAATATAAAGTCATTAGTGAAACATATATGATATCATAACAACGAATATGATTATGTAATAAGTCAATGAAATTATTTGAATCATCATACAGGATGTTTGGATCCATACGAAGCATATCGGACCTAAGGTTAGGGATAATTATTCCAATCTCATTCTTATTCGAGATTGTTTAATCGAAAGTATTTACTGGGGTTATTATTATCATCCATATCCACGTTTTATAAAAATGTTTTCATATATTTTTAAAGTTATTTTTACCCATTTTTGACTATTACTACATGGTATTTAAGGAATCATTCTTTTGTTTCTGTTACGAGGAACTTTTTTGACTTTTCCGACAAAAGTACGAGAAGAATGTTTTTTAACTTATATGGCATAAAATGATTTTTATGTTTTTTTAAAGCCTTATTTTCAGGAAACTTACTCCAAAATATTTCATGACTGTTTTCAACAAAATCCTTTTATTTTAAAATTGCATGAAATTTTGTGGAAATAGAATGATTTTGAATAAGAATGGATATTTTCCTCAAGAATTCATTTCAAGTGTTTTATCAAAAACATTTTTCATATATGATGACATTATTTCATATGTGTATGTTTAAAGTATCATGACTCTATGATTTACATGGTCTCACTAGTCTTATTATGAAATGATAACCAATTCTTTTATATGGGTTATGTGATGATGAGATGATGTTTATGAAACCCATTTTATTTATTGGGTTATTATGAATGATGTATGTTTATTTTGTGGAACATGTAAAATTGATTTCATTATGAGATGGGTAGGACCTATATCTCCCCCAAATGAATTGGGTAAAGAATTATATCTCATTATATATACATGTATATAATGGTATGTTAATCAGGTTCAGTGTTACAGGACTAAAACGAGGAGTGAACTCGATTCAGAAAGGTACATTGTCCACTAAGATGGTCTTGGCAGCAATGCCTTGGATACTATGGAAATAATAACAAGAGCTGAATGGTTTCAAAAATTACATGTTTTATTACCATTATATTTTATCAAGATTGATGTTCCATTATGATATATGCCTTACGTACTTCGACGATTTATGTCTTTGCTCAATATTTTTATGTTTAAATTTCATGTTCAAGTTTTTGCTTTCAAATGTTTATGGATTGTTTTTTGTTCACTATGTTTTCCCTTACTAATCATTTGAGCTCACCCTTTTTATGTTTTATTTTCCCTAGGAAATAAAGAAAGGTTTTAGGTAAGGAAACAAAAAGGGTAAGATCGTTATGAGAGTTGTTTAATATCTTTCAACATCATTAGAAGTTTATATTCTGAGTTTTCAAATACAGTAAACTATTACGATCCTTGTGTGTCTGTTTTTGTTATGTATTATGTATTCCGCAAAAGTAATGTATTTTCCATGTACAACATGCTTCAGGTCTCTACATGGATGATCCTGGTAATTTTATAAAAAAATTGTAAATATGTATTATTAGTTAAAATTAATGTAGATTATATTATTTTGGTATTTTCAATAATTTATTTATGTATTTATTTTTCTATAATAAGGAAATATGAATTTGAAATGAGTATCAAGGGTGATCTCAAATTCATTCTTGGATTTCATATTTTGGAAAATAATGAATATATCATATTAAATTAATGTAAATACACATAACATGTTTTAAAAATGTTTATATTTAATTGAATCAAAATAAGTGACTCTCCAATGAGTACTACTAGTATGTTGCATCTTGTTTAAGAAGGTAAATCATTAGATCAATCACCTTATAGATGAATTATTAGATGTTTTCATTTTTTGACTAATAACAGGACTGATATAATGTCTATTCTGTGTATGTGTGCTTGTATTAAATATAATACCCAAAAATCTCACTTATATTATTTAAAAAAAATCAAATACCAAAAACATAGAATCAATTAAGGTCTATTTTATCCTAATGAACATTCAATTGATATAGTGAGTTCATCTGATGCTGATTTTGGTGGATTCATGCTATATAGAAATATAACATATGAAACATGTCACTTTTTGGGAAATTCTTTTGTATCAGGGTTTAGTTGGAAACCAAATTTTGTAGCATTATCGACTACCTATGATTAAGACATATCTCTTGGAAGTTGTTATTCTATGATTTTGTGGATAAAATTAACAATGCAGGATAATAGATATCAATTTAGACATGTACCTATAAATTGTGAAAATACAAGTGCTATTACTATTTCTATGAACCTAGTTTCTCATTCTAGAACAAACAATATTGATGTATGACATCACATAATGAGATATCATTATCAAAATACTGATATCACATTAGAATCTATTTGTATTGAATAACAACTTACTAACATATTCACTAACCCATTGAACTATAAAACAATGAATTACATCAGCCATCAGTTAGGAATAATCAATAAATAAATCCTTATATTTACTTTCCATGGATCCCATTATGTAATGTTGTCTTGCTGACACATACACTGTTGTCTTGCCAACACCATTTTTACACCGACACCATTGGCATACCAGCACCATTGTCATGAAGACACTATTGTCACACCAATACAGTTTTCATGCCAACATCATATTCCTACCGACACATTTTTCATGTCGACATATGATTGTTATGAAAAATATGTCATGAGGAAACCATTACTGTGATGAAAAATCTCTCATACCGACACAGTTAGTGTTATGAAAATTTAGTCATGCAGACATGTGGACTCACAGTTTCTACATGTTTTATATTATTATCAAAATGTTATGGTTTCATTAATATTGTATAACCCAGTTCATGTTTTCATGATTGTGTAATTTCAGAATCCTCAAATGATATAAATGTTAATAGATCCACTCTACTCCTTTACCGCTATACTCTCTCGATCACCGCTCTCTCTCTTTACCCCCGAACATTCACCTTTTGACCTTGAGACTAAACTAATTTTAATATTGTGTGTGTTGTGATCTCTTGAATACTGTGAGTTTGTTGCTACTATGAAACTGAAAGGCAAATTGAGAATAATCTTTAGGTCCTATAAATCATAGTTTGGAAAATCGTGTTGTAACCTCAAAGAAAGAAGTACTAGCAGAATTTCCCTTTAGAGAGGAATTCATTATTGTAAAAGGTGCAGCATGACCATGAATGGATTTATTGGTTAAAAAACATTGACAGATTCTTCTACCCAAATATTTTAAATGAATTTTACATTAATATGGATGTTTTTTTGGAATAAAGTGAGGTCTCCTTGTTCATGTCCATAGTAAAAGGGAAGAGAATCTTATTATCTCCAAGATGTTGGGATGAATGTCTTATAGTTACTCATGAAGGAATGTTTGATTATTATAATGGTACTTCTCCAAAAATAATTGAATTGTTTTGTTATGAGACAACTCTAAAATTGATAATTGGTAATGAGGAACAAAAGAGACTGATTCAATTAGAGCAAAATGGTGAGTGTAGAATTTTATTAATGATTATTCAGAACCAATGTTTTTCATGGAAATGGGACTTTTAATCTCTGAAATATTAGGATGTATAATTTGGTTATTTTTATCAGAAATTATATAAATGGAATTTTTGTATATATATGATGGTTAACATTAATGAGACGATAAAACCATAATTTAAGTCAATCTCTCCTTTATACTCTCGAATGAATTCAATAGTGAAAATAGATAAAGGATGTGTCAGTGAAGATGATGATGTAGTGGTTACTAAATTTAGAGGAAACTTTTTATTTTGTAGCATTTGTAGGAGAATCAAAATTAACAGAAACCCACGGAGGACGGAAGTGGTTGTTGATGAAGATAGACATTATGACAATTCAATTCTATTGATCATTTAGTTAGACCAATAAATTTAGTGGATCCTCACCTTGTACTAGATGATCTAGTGATTTATTCCTTAAATGTGGAGGAGGAGCCTTCTACTCATGTCAGAGATGAGGGATCTCCAATTGATGATAGAAGTGACCATTACACAAATAGAAAAACAAAAAAATATTATATTGAACATCCATGTACACATTTGGTATTACCTTCTGATGAAACATTTCTCCAATATAAAATATGTAAATAAATAGAATTCCAAAATAGTATAGAATATTTTTGTGAATATTTTTTAGAAGAAGATGAAGAAGTGGATGTTGGTAGTGGTGATTGTGGTTCAGAATTAGGTAGCTAAGAAGAAGATGAGAATATTGATGATGAAATGGGTGATGAATAGGATGAAAATTGTTATATTGATGAAAGCAGAAAAATTTGTAGTGATAGTGAATCTAATCACTCTAATTAAAATCCATAGGCAGTTAGTATGTATATTGTTGATGTTAATTATGGTGTATCTATTTTTGGATCTCTTCAATATAAAAATGTTTCTCCAACTGAACTAGTTGATAATGCTGTATATACATTAAAAAGAACACTATATATAACCACCTTGGACTTTATTACACTTTTATTCATGATTTATTCCATAAACGTGCACTTAATACAATTATGTAGATATAAGGGTCCACTGTATTGAAAATTATTGAAATTACATGACAACATAAGACATAATAATACAACATCTTTATTGAAATCATTTATAAAGGATGACAACATTCACCCATACCTAGCATTTCCTGGGATAACCTGAGGGCATAAATGTCAAAAGGGTGAGATATAAAGTCTAGTAAGGGAGTAAACAAGGAATAACATTAAGAATAAAAAACATGTAAGGCAATAGGCATTTCAATAGAGCAGAATAGAAAAATGAACATTAAGGCATGGTATAACATTATTATCAAAACAAGGAAATGTGACAACAACATTTAACATGATATTATCATGATCCAAGGATCATGGCACATGGATATTGATTAATACCTGATTAAACTTGAATTATTATGTGCAATCCCTCATTTCACATGACAAATCGGGATACAAAACATTACCCACTACATTGGAGCTCTATAAGAGCACACCCTTCATAATCATTTCTTTTCATGTATAAGTCTGCCACATGGATCATACAACATGGAATCATTCAACATAATAATTTATTCTGTGATAAAGGAATTAGGAATAAATAAATGAAAAACTATAATAAATAAGTAAATGTGAGTATATGTGATTATCATTTATAGAGAAATTGGAATGGTATTCAATACACAATGGCATTGTGTGAGAAAACCACAGTGTAATTTTGGAAGCATAACAACGTGACATAAGAATTCATAAAAATGGTTTATGAGAGATAAACCAGTATCTAATAATATGTACATGATATGGACAGTAAGGGGGGTTATATAGATATATTTCCAAATATATGTGATAGAATTTAATGCGTAGTATAAAATAATTTCTTGAATTTAAATGGGAAGAGATAAATTCCTTACTGAATTTCATCATGGTAAAAACTATACATGGGAGGAATTAATGGGAGAGAGAAAGGGGCCTCTCATAATTCAAACATATGGAAGGAAGTATAGGATAGGTTGGTAATCATACCCCAACATTTTTAATTGAAATGACAAAGTTATAGATACCTAATGAATCTTGGACAAAAATTAGAGAGGCAGATATCCATTACTTGGATGTAAGCTCCCAAAGGCTTGGTAGAGGCTTGAGAGAGACTTATTGGGAACAATGGTCACCTTTTAAGGATTATAAAGAGTGTAGGGTATAAGATGTATATTCTAAAAATATTTTTATTGAAGAGATATGTAATGATGGGTGTTTTTATATGAGAAAAGATAGGGGATTCTTTATTATTTAGGTTTTGGACACCACACAATAAAATAATCAATACCACAAACAAACCCATGGGTTTTCCCATTGTTTTTTCGAAATGGGACTAAATTTTATTATTTTATGTATAATGTATTATCTTTTAAAAATATTAGGTATTCTTATTTGTATGTGCGTCACATTTTCATGGAAATATTTTTAAATGTTAAAATGTTTTATATGCCTTATAGGGTCTTCTATGGAATCAAAAAATTAATCCAAAAAATCTAAAATCGCTTTATTTTAATGGGAAAAAATTTATTGGCTATAAAAAAATTTATATTATTTTTTTACATCACTATTGGGTCATTATGATTTCATAAAAACACATTATATATTTAATAGGTCTTTAATTTTATCTACGTAATTCGACTATCTCCAAAAATAATGAAAAATTCACACTTGGATATTTTTTATGTCTTTTTTGGAAAATATTATTCATTTTTTATAATTAATTTTATAAATATGTAATTTTTTCTTCTAAAATAAAAAACATTAATTTATCCAAAATTCCTTGGGTTTTAGAAAATCAATTTTCAAACCATAATAAAATTTACAATTGTATTTATAAAAAATTATACAATAATATTTATTTTATAAAACTCTGTATTTTTTTAATAATTTCCTATTAATATATTATTTAATTCAGAATTCCTTTAATTGATAAAATTTATTTCAAAATATAATATTAATTGAAAAAATAATTGTGATTTACAAACTATTTACAAGTAACAATAATGATGTGAATGCATATTATTTATTTTATAAAAAAATAATTCACATAATCACAATGATATATTCTTGTTACATAACCCCTTATAAAAACATCATAAGACATAATGGTACGGAGTAAGATGGTGACAAACTATTGGGGATACCTTGATAAAATCGATCAGGTGGTAATCTCTATTAACATCCACTTCTCTCATAGGCGGATCCATAAAAACATTACGTGTTGTTGCTCAGATTGGCCGTGGTCAAGAGAGAATCCAAGGGATGCTACCTATTTTCTGAGATAAAAAAATAGGAAATATATGGAGAAATTCTTCTGGATAGGGACATTATATAATTTTTTCTAGTTAAATTATAATTATTAATTCCTTATATTTATACTAATCATGTGATCTATATTCAATGTCTATATTAGCAAAGGTAATAATTATTAATGGTATTTTAAAATTCAAAAACATAAAACCAAATAAGATTATAAATTTTATATAAACATTTACATAATAATATTTTTAAATATATCTATAGGAATTTTCAATAATAAATTTTTGGGTCGTTACTCTCTTCTCCCCTTAAGAAATTACTCCAAGATAATTTCCTTTTCCCACATTAAAATGGATGGGGGTAAATCTGCTTCATCACTTCCTCTGATTCCCATGTTTCCTCCACAAACATGTGGTTTATCCATAACACATTGATGGAGGGAATGGTTTTATTTCATAGAACTTTTCCCCTATGATATAAGATCTTCATCTATATATTTTCATAGATGAGGCCATTCTCTAATGGTACCACAACTAGATTTAATACATGTGATGGTTCATGTATGTACTTCACCATGAGTGATACATGGAATAAATCATGTACTTGACATTTTTTCAGTGAGAGTGCTAGCCGATAGGCTACTGCTTTAATGTGATCAAAGATCTCAAAAGGGCTGATGTACCTTGGATTAGGATTTCCATTCATCACAAATCCCATAACTCTCTTCCTTGGAGATATTCAGATGAATAACATGTCACTAACATCAGTCTCTATGTCTCATTGACTATTGTCATCATAGCTATTTGGGCATCTCTGAGCATGTAACACCCAAGACTTTTATGAGAAATTTTTTGTTTTTATGTTATATAAATCATCAATGAAATATTTCACTATACACAACACTAGCTTGGCTTGCTTTACACACAATCACGACTTTCCTCAATAGCCTGCGTCGTAAGCAATACCGAGTTTTACTAAACTACGATGTGCTATTAAAATATTATTAAAAGCAGCCTTTATGAATAGTAATACCCACTTTTTGAAATTTTTTAATTTTATTTTTCAAAATGGACTTCATTTTTTGGTTAAGAATATCGAAATTAGCCTCGGGTGAAATTTTGGTATTTTTCTGAAAACATTCAATTTTTGATGAATAGTGAAAACACGAGGTTACTATTTAAAAACCGAATTTTTATTTAAATAATTATTTATTTTATTTAAATTTATTTTTGGTAAAAATTGATACATAATACCTATATATGTTCAATGCAATTCATTGCAGTAATTTTATAATAATATTATATATATATAAATATTATTGAACTTTTCACCTTCTTTTCCCCACCTCCTAGGAGAATTTTTCAAATTCACATAAAACTAAATTTTACCTCATCTGTGACTAGAATTTAGAAAATCTGAGAGACATGAGTAATATAAAGGACTTAAATGTGGTTCAATGAAATGAAAATAATTTTTCGTGAATAGTAACATTTTTCTTTTTTTTACCTCCTTTAAAAGTAAATAGGGTAATTAAAGATAAAAATGATATTATTATTACCCTAACACATGTTCTAATTCTATTGGATATGTGTAATTCGACCACGAACAACCATTGGAATAAAATATGAGCATTTAAGTCCACATGGATTAGATTACCACATTTAATATTATTTTATTTAAAGAATAGTTAAAATAGTTAAAATCAATGTTTTATAAATAAAACATTTTTAATATAAAGTTATACATAAGATAAACATGACTATAAATATCCATTATAAATATATAAAGATTTCCTACATAATGGTTTTTTATTTATAATTTTTAGACATTATATAATTTAATTTATATATGACACAATAATGATGCAGTAATTATCTTATTAATGAAATATTGACAAAATTGATGTTATAAATACCCAAATAAATGTAATTTGAGACTTTTTCTGGATTAAACTAATTTTATATTTTCATAAGACATGTTAGTATTGATTTTATTAACTTTTTTTGAACTAATCTATCTGTTATAATTTTCAAAAAAATCAATTACCCAATAGTGTCAAAATTGACATAAAATAGTATTTAAAACAAATATTATATTATTAATTGTAGTTTTATTCCTAAAAATATATGGTTCCTCAATATGACTTAGATAAGGTTATATATATTAATAACAAACAACTTGGGGTTTGTTTGGATTGTTATAGTATGTTTATTAACCTTATAGTGTAAGAAGACAAAAAGACATGGAAAAAGTAAAATTATTTAAATTAAAGTTAAATCTAAATGATATTGTTACAATAGATACCTAAACTTGTCTAAATTCTATTGGATGAGAGGATTTAGACCCATCCACACCTTACCTTAAAAATAAATCAATTTGGAGCTATTAAAAACCGAATATTACCTTATAATAAAATAATATTTTTAGTTTTTCTAAAGGTGCCCCTCTCCTCCCTTATAAAAGGGACCTCCTCCATCTCTTCCTCACACCACTTTGAGCCTTAATGCTCGGCCAAAACCTGCGAAATTCTATTCTCCACTTCCCTAGATATATCCTAGAGGTCATGGTCTTCTTCAATGACCAATTTTAGTGCCCTAAGAGGTGGTCTTGAAGAGGTAATGTCCGTTACCGATTATTTCAACTTTATTTCTTCTTCTACTTATTCTTATTTAGTTGTTTCATTATGAAGTAATAACATCAGTATCACTCATATAATGATATTTTGTTATAATTATGAAACAACCCTATTTCACTATCTATCCATCCTATAGAAAACGAAATTACCGCGCGTGCGTACGTATGGAATACCATCTCCACGCCGTGGTGTAATCTATTTTCCACCACCACATTACATGGATGGGTATAATGGTGTAATGAATAACTATATATGATTATTGTAAAGTGAAATTTATTCTGAAATAGTATACATTCACTGCAATATAATTCCACGATCATGGGAACGATATCATCGCTCGTGCATACGTACGGAATACCGTCTCCACGATGTGATGCGACTCGTTCTACATGATCTTCATTGGATAATTATTTTATAAATGAATTGAATGAATGAATATGATATATATTACACTAATACCATTCTGAAATGAGTTATCTATAACCTAAATAGTAGAATAAAAATTTATTCGACAAAACACGCATAAGAACAATAAGTAATAAACACCCGAATAACAAGTAGTAATGAAATATTACTAATAAGAAGGTAATAATATGACCATATATGATATCATAACAATGAGTATGATTCTGGAATAAGTCAATGACATTATTTAAATCATTATACAGGAGGTTTGGACACATACAAAGCAAATCGGACCTAAGGTAAGGGAAAATCTCACAATCAAATTTTTATCCGAGATTGTTTATACTTCAGAATTTACTGGGGATTATTTATCATCTACATCCATGTTTACTAAATATGTAACATTATTTACATCATCCTATAATTATTTAAATCAAATTTTACCCTTTAGTGAGTTTTTAGTAAAATATATGAAAGGAATCTTTTGTCGTTTTTCGTACGGGGAACTTTTTGACTTTTCCGGCCAAAGTACAGGAAGAATGTTTTTTTAACTTATACGGACTCAATGGATTTTAGAACATTATTTCCATGAAGCTTCCTTTACAAGTTTTCATGTTTATTTTTAATCGGCTTCTTTTAGTTTAAAATTCTATGACGTGTTAATAATGGAAAAAAAATTTTGAAGTAGAATGGATATTTTCCTCAAGAAATGAGTTCAAGTGTTTTATCAAAATTATTTTCCATATAAGATAATATATGGTTATATTTATATACCTATTATTACATTTATTTGATTATGTTGTGATGAAATTATTTTTATGAATTCATTTATCTTATATGAATTGTTTTATGGTGTCATGATGTTTAAGATTCCCATTTTTATTACATGGGTTATGCAATGATGTATGATTTTTTTGATTTTGTGGCACACATAAGAATGGTATAATTATGAGATGGGTGGGAACTATATATCCCTCCAATGTATGGGGTAAAGATTTACATCTCATGAGATAGACATGGCTGGAACGACAGGTTAAACCGGTTCAGTGAAACAGGACCAGAACGAGAAGAAAAGTCGGTTCAGAAATGGACTTTGTCCGCTAAGATAGTATTGGTTATGAGTCTTGAATACTAATAAATGATTCTCCATGATTATGTGTGTATTCCAAAAAGTTTCATGTTTTATGTTATGATTATTGGGATTACATTTCACTACTATGATTTATCCCATGTTATGAAATTATGATCTCTTTTGCAAGTTATGATTTCCAAAATGATATGTTCTTATGAATATGATGTGATTGATATTTCTTTTGTTTACCCTTACTGAGAATTTGAGCTCACCCTTTTGTATGTTTTCTTTTCCCCAGGTCAGGACGAAAGATATTAATTAATATATTCCAAAACAGACTCTAGATATGATGAAATAAATGGGAGACAATGTAGATGATTTATGAAATAGTTGTTTATGTTTCCCAATTTCTAAATACAATATACCTATAAGGTCATTTCCTAGTTTTCTTATATTTTGTAATAAGTGTGATTCAATTATGTAGTAATAAAAGTGTAAGTAATGTATGGTTCGTTATAGTTGGTATTAGAGGAAAGGTATAATCAACTATTGGAAACTAGGAATTGAATGCCTTAGTAAGAATCCTAAGGATATGTCTAAGCATAGAACACAATCATAGTGTTTTAGAAGTGTCCATGAATAACCTATGAGAAGACATTAAGTGTAAAATTTTATTCTTGATTATGTGTTTTCCCTATTATAATTATTGTTTCTCACACTATTCTTCTTGGTTTTAGTCAATGGCTAGAACTCGAAGGAACCGTGTTAATGCGGAATGCGACGGGAAATGCAATGATTGTTCCCCTGAGCAACCAAATGTTATGGGAACTAGAATGCAAAATTTTTTAGCCATTCTCACACATATTTCTCAATCTATGAATCATGCAGGACTTCCAAACGAGAAAAGGAAGGATCAACATTCTGCTGAATCCTCCATTAGGCAGCGTCCACCTTCATTCAGCAGGTCTACTGATCCATTAGTTGCTGAACAATGGATTGATACAACTGAAAAGATATTTTCAGTTGTTCAATGTTTTGAACATGAGAAATTCATCTTAGCAGTGTATCGTTTGGAAGGTGATGTGAATAAGTGGTGGAATCATATTAAGAATATGAGGCAAAGTGATGAAATTGAGTCCATGGAATGGAACGAGTTCAAGAACATATTTTTCAATAAGTATTTCCCTCGTATTCTTTGAACAACGATGGAGAAGGAGTTTCTTGAACTAAAGAAAGAGGACGAGGAATCCGTTGGTACCTACGAGGAAAATGTTACAAGACTTTCAAGGTACGCTTCGGGTATTATTATCCAAACTGAGATTAAGATCGATCGATTCTTTAGTGGCTTAAAACCAAGTATTAGAAGGGAGATAGACATAAGGGACTTCGATTTCTATGTGGAAATCATTGGATGTGCCCTCAAAGTTGAGATGGAGATTGGAGTAACCCATCAGTCATATGGGTTTGATAAGAAGAGGAAAATGGAATTCAAAGGAAAATATAAAGACCACGCTAAAAAGAATATGAGTTTTACCTTATGCTCAAAGTGTGGAAAGAGACATGGAGGGAGTTGTCATAAAGGAACAAGTAAATGTTTCAAATGTGGGAAGGAAGGTCATCGAGAATTTGAATTCTACAATGATGGGAAGAAGATGTCTACTGATGCAAACAATGAAAAGGCTACACAGAGTGCACCTCCTACACTTCAATGTTACAAGTGAAAGAAAATGGGGAATCATGCCAATCAATGCCCTAATCCAAGGGTTGTTGATGATGATCGACGTCAACAAACTCTTAAGGCTAAAGACAAAGGAATGTCGAATGCAACTTCTATCAGCGGTGTGGAGTATGATAACGAAGTGGTGAAAGGTACAATTACCATCCACTCTAGAGTAGAAAATGTTTTATTTGATTCTGGATGCACCAACTCATTTATTTCTGAAGAAGTTTCTAAGGGTATCTCCGTATTACGTCATCAATTAGATGTT
Organism: Viscum album; assembly: GCA_963277665.1. NCBI lineage: Eukaryota > Viridiplantae > Streptophyta > Magnoliopsida > Santalales > Viscaceae > Viscum > Viscum album. The sequence continues at coordinate 105,621 of CAUJRU010000357.1, read as the reverse complement.
GAGTTAGCTGTGAGAACCCCTAATGGAACAATAGGCACATAAAAAGTTTATAATTCTTCTCCGATTGATGTTTGTGGGAATTTTCTTCCTGCAAATCTTGTGATCCTTCATATAGTGGAATTTGATGTGATTCTTGGCATTGATTGTCTTTCTCTATATGGATCTCATATCAATGTCCAAATAAAGGAAGTTACATTTCATATTCCAGATCAATCTATGATCGTCTATCGATGAAAGGATGAACATAACCTTCCAGTAGAAATTTATTCCATATTATGGGTCTTGATTCCACTAAATGAAGGTTATTTATCTCAAATGGTTCATGAGAAACTCATGATTATGAATATTCCCATTTTATGGGAGTTTGATGATGTCTTTCCAGAGGAATTTTCGGGGATTCCACCAAATCATGAAGTTGAGTTATCAATAGAGCTCGTACTGGGTGCTTTACCTATTTCAAAGAAACCTTATAGAATGGACCCAATTGAGTTGCAGGAATTGAAGATGCAAATCAAAGAGAATCTTGATAAAGGGTTCATATGACCTATTTCATCACCTTGGGGAGCATTCGTTTTGTTTGTTAAGAAGAAAGATGGATCAATGAGACTCTACATTGATTATCGAGAACTTAACAAGATAACTATCAATAAAAAATATCATATACCGTTCATTGATGACTTATTTGACCAACTATGCAAAGCTAAATACTTTTCCAAGAATGATCGTTGTTCAGGGTATCATCCATTGAGGGTCAAAAGGGAGGATATACTAAAGACGGCTTTCCGTACAAGGTTTGGACACTATGAATTTATAGTGATGCCATTTGGTCTTAATAATGCCCCTGCTATCTTCATGGATCTGATTAATAGAGACATTAGAGACTTTCATGATCAGTTTGTGGTAGTCTTTATAGATGATATTCTTTTCTATTCAAAGAGCAAGGAAGAACAGGAAGGTCACATGAGAATTATATTAAAGACCTTGAGAAAGGAGAAGCATTATGCCAAATTTACCAACTGTGACTTTTTGCTTCAAGAAGATGCGTTTTTGGGTCACATAATCTCAAAATAGGGGATATCTATGGATCCTGCAAAAACAGAGGTTATCGAAAGATGGTCGAGACCAATAATAGTAACTGAGATCCGAAGTTTTCTTGGATTGGCTGAATATTATTGACGTTTTGTGAATGATTTTTCACGATTATCTAATCCACCCACCAAGTTGACTCGGAAAGGATTTAATTTTGTTTGGACGGAGGAATGTGATGAGAATTTCAAGGAGTTGAAAAGATGGTTGTCCAGTACACCTGTACTCAAACATCCTTGTAGTGGAGAAAGGTTTGTGATCTATAGTGATGCATCCAATAAGGGGCTGGAGTGTGTTATTATGAAAAATGATATGGTGATAGCATATGCCTCACGACAGTTGAAAATCCATGAGAAAAATTACCCAACTCATGATTTGGAGTTAGCTGTGGTAATCTTCACATTAAAGATTTGGAGGCATTATCTTTATGGAGAAATGTGTGACATTTATACTGATCATAAAAGTTTAAAGTATATTTTCACACAAAAAAAGCTAAATATGCGACAAAGAATATTGTTGGAGTTGATTAAGGATTACGACTGCTCAATTCATTACCACCCTCGAAAAAAAACAAGGTGGAAGATGCATTAAGTCGACAAGACCATGCTAGATTATCCATGATGAGGATCATAAAAGATCCAATATTTTTGGATTTACAAAGGATGGATCCTGGAATTATAATGGAAGGGGAAAATCGTATATTTCTCCAATGAAAGTTCAACCATCTATACATGTGATGGTTAAATAGGAACATAAAGAAGATGTAGAGTTACAAAAGAAGGCACGAAATGTTATTGAATTCAACCTTTTCTATGATGGAATAATAATGTTCAATAATTGGGTTTGTGTTCCTCCCATCCCTGAATTAAAGAAGGAGCTGCTGGATGAGGCTCATAGTTCTTCATTCTCAATTCATCCTGGAAGCACGAAGATGTATAGGGACCTGAAAGAGTACTTCTGGTGGGATGTCATGAAAAGTGATGTTGCGGAATATGTCTCTCAATGCTTCATTTTTCATCAAGTTAAAGCTGGGAGACAGAAGTCTAAGGGGATATTAGAACCATTACCCATGCCTGAATGGAAATGGGAAAACATCATTATGGACTTTGTCACTGTACTTCCTAAAACATACAAAGGAAATAATTCTATCTGGGTTATAGTTGATCGTCGGACAAAGTCTGTGCACTTCATTGCTATTAGAGAAGATTTCTCTCTGGATCAGCTTGCTAGGATATATGAAAAGGACGTGTAATGATTTCATGGAGTACCACTTTCCATTATATCTGATCGGGATCTGAGGTTTACCTTGATGTTCTAGAGAAGACTTCAGCTTACTCAGGATACAAAGTTGAGTTTCAGCACTGCTTATCATCCTCAGGCAGACGGTCACCCTGAGATAACAATTCAAACTCTAAAAGATATGTTAAGAACTTTTTCTATGGATTTCAAAGGTGGTTGGGATCTACACATTCCTTTGGTGGAATTTTCATATAATAATAGCTTTCACTCCAACATTTAGATTGATCCTTATGAAGCTCTCTATGGAAAGAAATGCAAGACTCCAACTTGCTGGGATGAAGATGGGGAAAGAAAGCTATTAGGACTTGATCTTGATGATGAGATGGCAGAAAAGTTCTGATCTATTCAACAACACATAAGAGTAGCTCATAGTCGACAGAAAAGTTATGCCGACAACTGAAGAAAAGACTTAGAGTTTGAAGTGGGTGATTAAGTGTTCGTACAAATATCTCCATGGAAGAGAGTAATGAGATTTGGAAAATAAGGGAAAGATGATCCCTTGATATATCGGTCCTTTAGAAATACTGGATCGTGTTGGGAAGGAATCTTACCGATTGGCGCTTCCACCGAATCTATCTCAAGATCACGATGTGTTCCATGTATCTCTCCTGAGAAAGTACATACCTGATCCTTCACATGTACGCAGCTCAGAAGTTGTACCGCTAGAACAACAACATTCTTACTAAGAACAGCTGATAGATGTTCTCGATCATAGAGAAAAACTACAAAAGAATAAGACAACTCACATGGTGAAATTTTTATGGAGGAACCACCAATTTTAAGAAGCTACATGGGAGCTCGAGGATACGATGAGGGATAGGTATCATCATCTGTTTGTTACAAAGTGATGAATTTAGAGGGAAAAATTCATTTTAAGGGGGGTAGAATGTAACACCTCAAACTTTAATGAGAAATATTTTTTTATGTTATATAAATTATCAAAGGAATATTTCACTACACACAACACTTTCTTGGCATTCTTTACATGCAATCGCGACCTTCCTTGATAGCTTGCGTCGTACGCAATACCGAGTTTCACTAAATAATGATATGCTATAAAAATATTATTAAAACTAGTCGTTATGAATAGTAATACCAACTTTTTGAAATTTTGTAAAATTTATTTCTCAAAATGGAATTCATTTTTGGATTCGGAATATCAATATTATCCTAGGGTGAAATTTTGTTATTTTTCTGAAAACCTTCAATTTTTGATGAATAGTGAAAACACCGGGTTACTATTTAAAAACCGACATTTTATTTAAATTTATTTTAGGTCAAAATTGATACATAATATCTATATATTATTAATTAAATTCATTGGAGTCATTTAATAATAATTTTAGATATATAAAATTTTAATTGAACTTTTCACCGTCTTTTACCCACCTCCTAGGAGAATTTCCAAATTCACATAAAACATAATTTCCCAGCTTATGTGAGTGGAATTCCAAAAATCCGAGAGACACAGTTAATATCAAGGACTAAAATGTGGTTCAATGAGATGAAAATAATTTTTGGTGAATAGATACTTTTCTTTTTTTACCACGGTTAAAAGTAAATAGGGTAATTAAGGGTAAAAATGATATTATTATTACCTAACACAAGTACAAATTTTCTTGGATAAGTTTAATTCGACCAAAAACCACCTTATGAATTAAATATGACCATTTAGGTCCACTTGTATTAGATTAGGGCATTTAATATTGTTTTATTTAAAGAATAGTTAAAATAGTAAAAATCAATGTTTTATAAAAAAACATTTTTAATATAGGGTTATACATAAGGGAAATTCGACTATAAATATTCCTTAGAAATATAAAACGAGTTCCTACTTAATGGTATTTTATTTATAATTTTTAGACATTAAATAATTTAATTTATTTATGACACAATGATGATGCAATAATTATCTTATTAATGAAATATTGACATAATTGATGTTATAAATACCCAAATAAATGTAATTTGAGACTTTTTATTAATTAAACTAATTTTATAGGATGATAAGACATGTTATTATTGATTTTATTATCTTTTTTAGAACTAATCTTTCTGTTATGATTTTCACAAAAATAAATTACCAAATAGTGTCAAAATTGATATAAAATAGTTTCTAAAACAAATATTATATTATTAATTGTTATTTTATTCCTAAAAATCTATGGTTCGGCCAAATTACTTAGATAAGGTTATATATATTAATACTAAACAACTTGGGGTCCGTGTTTCTTGGTATATTATGCTTATTAACCTTATAGTGTATGAAAATAAAAAGACACGGTAAAAGTAAAATTATTTAACTTAAAGATAAATCTAAATTATAAGGTTAAAATAGATATCTAAACATGTATAAAGTATATTTTATGAGAGTATATCTCTCCATCCCCACCTTATCATCGAAATAAATCAATTTGGAGCTATTAAAACTGAATATGGCTTTATAATAAAATAATATTTGTAGTTTTTCCAAAGGTGCCTCTCTCCTCCCTTATAAAAGGGATCCTCTTCCTTCTCTTCCTCACTCAACATTGAGCCTTCAAGATCTACAAACCCCTGAAAAATCCTCTTCTCCACATCCCTAGAAACATCCTAGAGTTCCTGGTCTTCTTCAAAGACCAATTTTAGTGCCCTAAGAGGTGGTCTCAAAGAGGTGCTTTAAAGAAGAGGTAATATCCATTACCGATTCATTCAACATTATTTATTCTTCCACTTATTCTTATTTAGTTGCTTCATTATGAAGTAATAAAATCAGTATCACTCATATACTCATATTTTATTATAATTATGAAACAACCCTTTTTCACCATCTATCTATCCTACATAAATCAAAATCACCACGTGTACGTACGTACGGAATACCCTCTCTGCACCGTGGTGTAATCTCTTTTCCACAACCACATTACTTGGATAGGTATAATGGTGTAAAGAATAAATATATATGATTATTTTAAAGTGATATTAATTTTGAAATAGTATACATACACTCCAATACAATTCCATGATCATGGGAACAATATCTTCGCTCGTGCGTACGTACAGAATATCATCTCCACGATGTGATGCGACTCGTTCTACATGATCTTCATTGAATAATGATTTTAGAAATGAATTGAATGACTGAATATGATATATATTACTGTAATAAAATTCTGTAAATGATTTATCTATAACCTAAAGAGAAGAATAAGAATTTATTCGACCAAACACGCAAAAGGACAAAAAGTAATATACACCTGAATAACAAGTAGCAATGAGATATTACTAATAAGAAGCTAAGAATACGACCATATATGATATCATAACAATGATTATGATTATGGAATAAGTCAATGATATTATTTCAATCATTATACAGGAGGTTCAGACAGTTACGAAGCAAATCGGACCTAAGGTAAGGGAAAATCTCACAATCTCATTTTTATCCGAGATTGTTTATAATTCAGAATTTACTAGGGAATATTTATCATCAACATCCATGTTTCCTCAATATGTAATATTATTTCCATCCTCTTACAATTCTTTAAATACAATTTTACCCTTCGGGGAGTTTTTAGTAAATGATATGAATGGAATCTTTTGACTTTTTTCGTACGAGGTACTTTTTGACTTTTCCGGCCAAAGTATGGGAAGAATGTTTTTTAACATATACGGCCTGAATGGATTTTAGAAAATTATTTCCATGAATCTTCATTTAAATGTTTTCAATTTTTTTTAATCAACATCTTTTAGTTTAAAATTTTATGACATGTTAAGAAAGGAAAATTGTTTTCGAAGTAGAAAAAATATTTTCCTCAAGAATGGAGTTCAATTGTTTTATCAAAATTATTTTCAATCTAAGATAATATAGGGTTTTGTTTCTATCCCTATTATTACATTGATTTAATTATGTTGTTATGGGATTATTTTTATGAATTCCATTATCTTATATGAATTGTTTTATGATGTCACGATGTTAAAGAATCCCATTTTTATTACATGGGTTATGAAATGATATGTGATTTTTTTGATTCTGTGGCCCACATAAAAATTGTATAATTATGAGATGGGTGGGACCTATATATCCCTCCAATGCATTGGGTAAAGATTTATATCTCATGAGATAGACATGGCTGGAACGATAGGTTAAACCGATTCAGTGAAACATGACTGGAACGAGGAGTGAACTCGATTCTGAAATGGACTTTATCTCCTAAAATAGTCTTGTATATGAGTCTTGACTACTAAGAAATGATTATCTATGATTTTGTGTGTATTCCAAAATGTTTCATGTTTTAAGTTACAATTATTGGGATTGCATTTCCCTACTATGATTTATCCCATGTTATGAAATTATGATCTCTTTTGCAGGTTAAGATTTTCAAAATGATATGTTCTTATGAATATGATGTGATTGATATTTGTTTTGTTTACACTTACTGAGAATTTGAGCTCACCCTTTTGTATGTTTTCTTTTCCCAGGCCAGGAAGAAGGATATTAAGTAAGATATGCCAAAATGGACTCTAGATATGATGAAATAAATGGGAGACAATGTAGATGAATTATGAACCAGTTGTTTATGTTTCCCAGTTTCTAAAGACACAATACCTATACGGTCCTTTATTGGTTTTGTTATATGTTGTAATAAGTGTGCTTCAATTCTGAAGTAATAAAAATGTATGTAAAGTATGGGTCGTTATAGAGCAGCTTTAAAATACAACTGTATTGTATTATCCTTTTCATCATTTTACTGACCATTTTTGAACCAAAGAGTTTTCTCTCCCGAAATTCATCCCAACATGCATGTGTTCTACACCTCTTCGCATAACGAACTTCATTAGGATCCAATTGGTGCTTGGGTGGAAACTATAATTGTAAGAGAACTCAACCAGATGAATTTTCTGATATCATCCACATTTGATATCTATTTAGCATGATATAAACATGTCTTAAAATGTTTTGATAGTCTACTCAAATTGGAAATCAGTTTGAGGATGATATTCCATACTAATGTTCAACTCACTATTAATTTTTTTTGAAGAATATTCTAGAACATCGAGGTGAATCTTACATGATGATCAGAAACAATATATAATTGTAATCCATGCAGCCTTATCAATTATATAATATATATCTATTCTAGACTATCCAATGAGAAATCTACTCCGATTACAATTAAGTGTGAAGTCATTGTAATAATATCCACAAAAATTAAGATAACATTATTTCACATTGATTTATTTGGATGTTTTTTGTATGAGTACACAGTGGCATTTTCCCATTTCCATTCTGGTAAGGGTAATGGTTGCGTCATACCCATAGACTATTCCCTCTCAAACATCACATTCATACATATGATGCACATTCATTTATTCTCAATGATGTCATTTTTCATATTATCCCACCAGTAAAGATTTCATAGATCAAGATACATCTTTGTGTTTCATGGTTGAATGTAGATATTTAAACTCTTTGTATCATCCAATTGTTCTTTCTTTAACTCCATTTTTGAAGTAACACATAGTCTTGAACCAAATCAATTAATTCCTTCTTCATTAACATTTATCTCTAAGGATGTCCCTTATTTGAAAGTTTCAACATTATTTGAAATTCCCACATCATCAATTTGATAATTCATTCACATTTCTAAAACAGATAGTTGAGCAATATTTTGTGAAAGTATTGATGATGTTTCGTTCTTTATTATTCCCATGGAAATATTCATCAAATATAATTAGATTGGATCCTTTTCAAATAAAATTAATGATATAATTGTTGGATCAATTCTAATTAGAGCATTTTCCACTTTGTTCGCTTTCCTAGGTTGTGAATAGAATTTGGAATCATAGTAATTGATTAGTTCAAATCAACTTCTTTGGCACATTTTCAACTCTTTCTATGTGAATATAAATAAGTGTCTTTTTTTATCCATATATATTTCACAATTCATCCAAATGATTTAATGTCCAAAACTTTTCAAAGAGAACATTAATGAAACCAAGTCTAGATCATGTGTTGGATAGTTTTTCTAATAAAGATTAATTTCCTTAACGAATTGGGAATGAATTTGTTATTTTACATCCACACACAACATAATACATTATTCAAATCATCAATTAGTACCACAAAAAGTTTTCAACTTGTGGCTACTGTGACCATAGGTGTAGTGATAATCCCACTTTTCAAATCCATGAAGCTATTTTCACATTCATAAATCCATGAAAAATATACTCCCATCCAAGGGAGATTGGTAATAGGGTTGGAAAATCATGAATCATTTCTAAAAAATCAGAAATAATATCTAGCTAGCCCCATGAAGCTACGAATACTTGTTCCTAATGATGGCCTTGGAAATCCCTATATTGTAGTTATCATGGAGGGATCCACAGATATCCCATTTCTTGTGATGATATTACCCAATAATGAGAACTCATTCAATCAGAAATCACACTTTTTTGTACTTTTCCTAGAGCTTCTCCTTTTGCAACCTCTCTTGTACAATGCTTTGATACCCCTCATGCTCCTCCTTGATTTTAGAGTATATTGAAATATTATCTATAAAGGATACCAGAAATATTTTTAGGTAATATATAAAGATAATATTAATCAATTATATGTATATTGATAGATCATTAGTGAGTTTGAATGGCATTAATAGGAACTCTCAGTTCCTGTAAATAGTTCGAAAAAGAAATATTGGGGTTATCCTCTTTCTTCACCCTTACATGATAATATCCCGACCACATATCAAACTTGGAGAAGTATTGAGCTCAATTTATCTGATCAAACAAGTCAAAAATTCATGGAAGAGGATATTCGTTCATTATCGTGATTTTGAAGAGCTCACGATAATAGATGTAAATGTGCATTAACCCATTATTCTTATTGATAAAGAGGACTGGGGAACCCCATGGTGAAGCACTTGGGAATATAAACCCTTTTTCTATATTCTCGTGTAGTTTTCACTTCAAATACTCAAGCTCCACAAAAGACATTAAATATTGAATGTTAGATATTGGATACACCCCATTTATAGGATCAATTGATAATTCAATATCTCTTCTCGGATGATGATCAAGAAATTACTAGGGAAACACATCAATAAATTGCCTCATAATATGAACTCTTTCAGGGATGGTTGCATATATAGACACAATCATCTAAGAAATATATTCATGATCATAGGGAAATAATATCCAAACTTGAGATTTTGGTGCGAATGAAAATTCATCCTCCTATTTGAACTTGTACAAAATTAGGGGTCGATTCTGCATATGATGAGTGATTTACCTCTCATAGTAATTAATGTTTTCTCTATATATGGAAATCCAATCCATGCCATGAATTGATTCAAATTTTACCAGAGGGTGTATGAAGGCATTCCTTGGGAAATTAAATCCATAAATTTTGATATGTGTATAGTTATATTAATATGATGCAATTATTTCCCTATATTTTGATCCACTAACATCATTAATTCAATTATTTTTGGTGGTGTTTTTATTGTTCTACTTAACATTTTGGGTATAATATAATGTGTAAAATAATAATAATAAATTAATTTCACTTTTCTAGAATTTATGACTAGTGTACCTATCACCACATCATTTTTGGGCTTCACTTCTAGGATATTTATAATTAAATATCACTCTTTATACCTTGGAGATTATTGGTTTCCTCCGAAAACTATTGCCTTAGGGAACTAGTTTATAAAGTGCGGAATTTATTTTTAGTTGAAGAAATAAAAAATTCAATGAGGTTCGAATGGAATATTTATCTCCTCTGTCATTGTAGTGACTTTTTCTTGTTGGCAGTAAATAGAGAGGTTCCCTTCTCTTCCATGACGAATTCCTTTCCACATCCCCTTCAGGAAATTTCTTGGGGTTCTTCTTTCTGCACCTTTGGAATGTGGGGTGCTATATTTTCTTAGAACCATTGGATTTATTGATTGGACCTCTAGAATTAAATTCCATATAATTCTTCTTATCCCAATAATACCCATGTGATTCTTTGATCCCCATTTATACTTTGAGGGCACATCATTCAAATTCCTCATATCTCACAAAGTCACGAATCGTAAGGGAATTCCAAAGTATCTATTTTATCCCACCAAAGAAGTTATCTCCCTTGAATTCGGGGTTAAATACAATTCCATAGTCATATCGTGCAATCCATTGGTCTTTTTCCCCATATGCTCTGATCAATTCTTCTTCTTGATGAGTGAGTAAGCGGAAGTCCCTTTCTATCTTATGTCGGAGGGTGCAAGGATAATATGTATCAAAATTATTTTACAGAAATCCTCCCATTCAAACACCTCAATCTATTCATTAGGAATAATATTTTTTTTATCAATCTAACCCATTAATCAGATTCATCCTCTGTATGATAAGCAGCTAGAAGAACTATCTCTTGTTCAAAATACTTAAGGATGGAGAAGATCATTTCAATATCATTGATCCATTAATATGCAATTGAGGGATTATATGTTCCATTAAATTTTTGTGGCCTTTGACTCATAATGATCTCGATCGTGAATTTATCTTTTCTAAGTGGTGTTGACTATTCTTTTTTATGCTTGTTTCTATTCATGACATGATTTAACTAAAAGTGTATCATTTTTATGGTTGTGATTCCTACTCCCATCAGATTGGGAATCTCTTTAGAACATTAGTCACATTGAACTTCACATCGATTATTAGCTCGAGTCCCCCTATCAAATTGTATGAAATCAAAATAAATTAGGGGGTGACACATAAAATGGGAATCCAAAGAAATAAATGAATAACATATAAATAACTTTTAATTATTTAACTTATTAATTTATAGGCTTCAATCAATGTTATCTTTGATCTACTTCCCAACATATATTAATATGGGAATTTTTTCATTCAAATAATAATAGAATTTACTAATACTATGAATTTAACAAAGCATATCTCATTGGAGTGTCATAATAAAGAGTGTAGAAGATCCTATTATCATGCACTAGTTCCCATTCGAGTCTAGATCAAAGGAGTATTTTTGGGGTTTAACCATAAAAACATTTATCCCAGATCCTCCTCTACATTATTGTATCCATACATGGATGTATATTCATGATATACCACTTACTAAATAATCTCCAATATTTATGGATGTTTTTTTATATTTAGTATAATCTCAAATGCTTTCACTAGGTTTTTCTAATCCAATTCTCAATAATAACTAAACATATCCTCTAATAGGAACTATAAAAACATGCTATTTATGACACACGTAAACATGATTTATTACACAACCAACCACTTATGAACACTCTAAGGATCAATAGTTATTTTTTCTGGGAAATTATTGACATTATTTGACAACTTATGATAAAAACATACATCACATTTATTGAAAACCTTATTTACATGACGACAATATTTTATCATACCAATCATTTCATGGGAGAACCTGAGGAAAAACATGTGTAAATGGTGAGATATAAATCCTAGTATGGGAATAGAACATATATATCATGATGAATATAAAAAAATTTATGCATTAAGTGTATCCATATATAATAAGAGAAACATGAACATAAATTCATGTTATAACATGATTAACATAACATGGAAATATGGAAACAACATTTACATTGAGATTAAAATGATCTAGGTCTCATTGCACATAGAGAATGAGTAAACCCTCATTTAAATGTATTTATAATTTTTAAAATCTTATTGAACTTAACATATCTTGATAATTATATTTACCAAATGTATTTTTGCACTATCATGGTGCACCCTTCTTAATCATTTCATTTAATGAAAAAGTGTGTCCCATGGATCATACGACATTGAATCCTTCAACATCATCATTTATTCAATGATAAAGGAAAGTGTTATACATAAACGAAACTATATAGTCAATAAATAAATGTATTTAAATGTTAATACCCTTGATAGATAAATAATCATGGTATTCACTACACAACGACATTGGCTTAGAAAATTATCGTGCAATTTGGGCAGCATAACGATGTGCCATAATAATTTAATAAATGGTTTATGGTAGAGAAAAGGGAATCACATTAAATGTAAATGAAATGGATAGTAAGAGAGGTCATATAGTCACATTTACCGAAATATGTAATGGAATGATGATGCATAATATAAAATAATATCTTAAATGTAAATGCGAAGAGAGAAATTCCTTAGGGATTTTCAGCATGGTAACAGTTTACATGGGAGAAATTAATTAGATATAATTGTACCTATAATAATTAAAACATAGGGAGGGATGTATTGAGGAGTTTTGTAATCATACTGTAATATTTTTAAAATAAAATAAGAGGGTTTAACATCATAATGATACATGGATAAAATGAGAGAGGAAAACTCCCTTACATAGAAGTGTGGTCGCAAAGGGGTGGGATATGAATGAAAGTGGATTATTGGATGATTGGAAGGCCTTTTAGTATTCTACAGAGAGGAGGAAAGAGTAAGGATGTGCTCTATGGGTTTTGAGTGAAGATATGTGGTATCATTTGTGGGTTTATGTAGTAAAAGAGAGAGAATTCATTATTATTTTTTGTTTTGGACAACACAAATTAAACTAAACAAAACCACAAATCAAACAATTGTTTTTTCCCAGGGTATTTTCCAAAGGGGAGTGGAAAATATTATTTTATATGAACAATGGCCCAATGTCTTAAAAAATTAGGATTTATTATTTGGAGGTGAGTCACACTCTAATGGAAATTATATTAAATGTTAAAAGAATTTATATGTCCTAGATGGTCCACTAAGGCACCATCAGATTAATCAAAAAAATTTAAAATCTAATTATATTGAAGGTAAAACATATATTGGACTAAAATAATTTTTTTTATTTTATTACATCAATATTAGGTCATTATGATGTCATAAAAACACATTATATATTAATATGGTTTTAAATTTTAACCAAAAAATTCAACTGTCTTAGAAAATCATGGAACATTCACCTTTCGATAATTTCTACATTCTAATTATTAAAATAATAATCATTTTATCTAATTTTGTTTTCTAAAGATGTTTATATATACATTGAAAATAAAAAACGACATTTATTGAATATTGTTGGGGTTCAAGAAATATTTTTCAAATGTTTATAAAAATTAGGATTTTATACATAAAAACCTATATGATCATTTATATTTAATTAAATGTAATATAGTAATGATTTTTTATAACAAGATTATTTAAATTAAATATCCATTAATTCATCAAAATAGTTTTTTTAATTTAATATTGACACAGATAATATTTGTGCTTCAAAAACTATTTACAAAGTAAAAATAATAAAATTAATGTATATGACTTATTATATCAAAAAATAATGCACATAATCACAATGAAAAGTTATTGTACAAAAATCCATTATAAAAAAACATAAGACCTATGTGTAAGGTGTGATAAGGTGAAAGACTATTTTGATGACTTAGATAATATCGCTTGGGTGGTATTCTTTAATAACTTCCACTTATCTCGTAGGTAGTTTCGTTCAAGAATAACATGTTGAATCTCGACATGAGATTAGTCAAGAGGGAATCCCAGAAATACTACCAGCTTTTTGAGCTATGACAAATGGGATTCATTTTGATAAATTTTATTTCATGAGGCCATAACTTCTTTTCTCTTTGTAAATTGGTTTTGTTAATGCATTTTATTTATACTAATCGTTTGATCTATTTTAAATGACTATATTAGATTTGTCAACAATTAATAATGATATTTTAAAATCCAAAAACATAAAAACAAAGAAGTGCATAAGATTTATATAACCATTTTACATAATAATACATTTAATTGGATCAATATCAATTTTTATTAATAAAATTTTGGTTGTTACACTACAAGAGGTTATGCAACTTAGAATGGAATAATTATGTGAGGGTGAGGAAACATACCAAGAAGTATAACGAAAAAGGGGATCCATAATAAAATGTAGATGAATCTGATGAAGTGCATCTACTTGGAAGAGTAGGGATTGATACTATTAATCCTACAGATTCTGATATAATGGCTGAATGGTGGATAAATACTGGGTATGTTGGACTAGTATTAGATTATGTGGATTCAAAAGACGAATTCATTGTGTATTCTACAAGGGTACCAGTGGATGAGATCTATTCTATTCACTATGTCACTATGGTCAATTTTCAAAAATTCATGAAAGACACTTGATCCTCCATAAGACACATATAAAAAGATCAGATGTGATATGAGATTGAGGAATCCAAGAGAGAGAACACTCGGTTGAATGAAAATTTAAAAATTATTCATTCTATAGTTGATGGTGTAATGAAATCTAGTATTTCTAGTTCTACTCCTACCTCAACCAATGTATTTCATGATGATTATGCTTTAGTTTTCATGATTGTGATAACAAAAATTCAGAATAAAATGATTATAATAGAAAAAAATAGTGTCAAAAACATTCTTTTTGAGAATAAGATAATGAAGTTAACCACTGGCATAAACACATTAAACACTAAGTACAAAAATTCAATGGAAGGATTTATGAAATGACATGAGAATCATATTTCTCTTAAAATAGCTCTTGATGTTTCCTAACTATGATAGGAATTTAAAGAACATTCCTCTTATTCTCTTGAATCAAATTTATCTACACTTATTCAATGTATTAGTATTTGGTATCCTATATATGAGTGACCTTGATATAATTTATCTATGTATCATTATTTGGTATCCTATATATGATTCATCTACATAGAATTTCTTTGATTAAATATGGGAATTCAATTTTACAAAAATCTTAAAAAGGAAATTTAAATAATTATTTCCATAAGTATAAAATAATTACAATAAATATTATTCTGATTTTATGGGATTTCAAGAATTATTATTATTTTTATTGATGATCAATTTTTCAATTATGTTTTGACATGATGTAGATGAATTTTATTGAAATGAACACTTAGGTTGTGAATGATTGAGATGATTTCACTAGTATGATTTAAAACATTGATCTACAAAGATGCAATCCATAAAAAAGAGAATTGGGATATAAAACTCCAGAGGATTCTAAAGGTAATAGAATTAATCGTTAAAAGAGAATATTTAAATGATTCCCAATTGGTTGATAAACTAAAAATAATATTAAATGGAATTTTAGTTCATTATTATAATTTTATGAAGTTGTTTATTGTACATTTATAGAAAAAATATAATTCTTCTATTCCGATGAGAGCTACTGTTATATAATTAATTTTTATTTACATAATATATCTCAAGTGAAGGCACACTGTAATAGTTAGGGTTGATCTAAGGATAAATACCCTATAACATGTAATGAATTATTATTCATAAAATGTAATTATATCTTTTATAGTCTTTCGAAATTATTGGTTTTATGAGGATAGTAATATCTGTTAATTATTTATTTCATTTCATTTCATTTTCCTTTAATTATTTACTAGTTTTTACATAAAAGATCCGTAGATACTCTTTAATTTCCTCAAGAACGAGTGAGGTACTGATGGATTCAGGAGTTATTAGGGATTCCTGATTTCATAGTGTTAAATGATATGGACATCCAATGGTTATTTCACACCCTTATTTTAACCTAATAAATATTGAAGGTTCTTTGGATGTGGTCTTGACCAAAATTTAAAAGGTAATAAATGTTTTATCATAGCGGATAATGATTTATAGTGTACATAAGGAAATATAGTATTGTTAGAGAAATACTATTAAAACTAAATTTATGTACAATTATAAATATATTCTAAAATCTAATTAATTCATTTGATCAATATATAGTGAACAAACTAAACTACTAATAATAGAAAACAATAAAATAATTCCCTCCTATGGAAATAAAACTTAAGTTCCACTCTTACTAAATCTTAACTAGGAAATAAATTCATTACGTTGATGAATGTGATAGATAACACATAAATCTGGAGCCATTTTAGAGAACTATGGATTATTTTTGTATTTTTTTTCTAGATGTAATTGGATCATAAATAGATATAATTTAGTCAACTTATTTGACATTGATACAGTGGTAAAGTAAACATTACTAGATTGGATCAAAATTTTAAGAATCAATAAATAATATATTTTGGTGTTTTCCACAATTTTATTTATTAATTCTCCATCCTCATCCTCTTCTTCTACTACTAGGGTTAAATTAGGAATTGAAAAATTGAAATATATTCCTCATAAAATAAATTGAAAATTTAGCTAAATTTATTATCGGAAAATAAAAAAATAATAGGTTTTTCAAACTAAATAATAAATCAGGTATTAAAATTAATAATAGAATGGTCGAAATTCTTCCCACATTTCATTTATTGGTATGAGAGGATAATAATAATAATTTTATAGAAATTTATGATTTTATTTTAATTTTAAACACCAGATGGGTCCCTTAAACACAAAAAAGTTAGAAGCCCTTTCTGTTATCCAATGAATGTGATGATATGTAGTGTGTGTTCAGGTTTTATCCTAGATAAGTCAATACATGTGATGAAATAATAAAAGACACTATTTTAATGTTTCTCATACTTTAAATATTTCATAATTAGTGTGAGGAATATATATTATCAATAATGAATGTAGAGAAATAATATATTTTTTTATTGGGAAATATTAAAGTGGATTCTGATATAACCTGCACAATAAAAATTTAAATAAAATTATTTCAATGTATTATTATTCCAATAATTATTCAAAAATTAGAGAACACTACGGGAAGAATTTCTAGTAGAAACATAGATGGATAACCACATTTTGATGTCAATGGAATAATATAAAGGAGAAAAAATAAATATTAATAATTCAAAACAAGATAAACCATTAGAGTATAACATGAGTTAATTAGTTCTAAATTTCATTTACATGAATGTAAAATCAATGTACTAAACTATCCTGTTAGATAGCTAGAAATAAATAAGGTTTTTGAAGAATCATCACCTTCAACTCATATATTACGTTATCACTATCATTATTTAAAGAATTTCATTAAAGTATTTCCCCAAGTGAAAGATACCAAGTGTTTTAATTCTATGTTACATCATTATTACGCCAAATAATAGTGATTCCATCATGGATTTATGGTCACTCCTAAAATCAATATGAATATAGGAACCCATAACCCAAAATGCACCTTTATGAAATCATTCCAATTGTTTTACTAGCCTCCTCAATTATATAGGTATAGATCTCAACCATATATATGATACCAATAATGACCCAAACATGACCCTTCTATTAATTTTATGATTAGGTAGCTAGTGGATTCCAAATGTAACATATAATACAATGTCACAAGTCATGGATTATTGTTAATCTAAATGAATCATCAGTTCGAGAGATCTATCCTAATCTAAAGATATTCAAAAATAAACTCTCATGTAATGTCAATTCCAAATGAATTTATAATACTAAGGTAAATATATGGTCTATTTCATGATGAAATGACATGGAGCTAACAATAATTGAAAAATAATTGATCAATATAGAATCTAGACGTTATGTTACATTAAACAAGAATAACCAATTAGAAAATATTTTTTTTGGTTCTACAAATAAACAATGGAAATGTAAAATAAAAGATATAATATTTTTATACCACCAACATCCCATAACCTCAAAAATAAAAATTTTATGAATACTAGTGAAGGATCCCTATAAATATAAATATTTGAAAATTTCAAAATTAAAATTTAATAACCTATTTTTGAATTTAATTCATCAAATTTATATGTATGTGAATTTTCTCAATTATATATCCACTAATATATAATAATTACAAAGATATTAATAGGTAATACTATGAAAATAATGTTTTTACTCTACTGATCTCAAAACACATAAGTGGAAAAATATAATTGTTCTATGAAATTATAATAATGTTTTTTTAAATTGGTGTAACAATACAGATAAAGATAATACTAATTGAAATCATAACTGAATCAATGTTAAATTTATTTCCAATACAAATTCAGTGTTAGTATTGTATAACAATAAATGAAACATTACATTTAACAGTCTAGATTAGTTTTAATTAAAAACAATGATGAATAATATTTATAATTTATAAAAATGGTTTTTATAGGAATTGGCGTGGTATACTATCTAATAATTTTCGTAAACATCTGTTCTAGTTTTCATAAATACTAACTACACAAAATTTATTAAAAAAAATTGATGTTAGTTTTAATACAATGAAAAATAAAAACAATAAAAAAATATCCCACATATGTTTCCCCTCATATAATACGTTAAATGTTTTCTAGAAATCTTAAACCCTCATTTTGTCACACTTCACTCTACTTCATCTCACATTATCTTCCACCTTTAATATGATTTTTTCCTTTATTTTTTTAAACAAATTCTTCTTTTATTCCACTAAATATAAATAAACAATCATATGATGAATTGATATTATATGCCAATTGAATAATATTAACTACATTTGATAATAATCAATGACAGAGTCATTTATGTGTAGTAACGTTTGAATATTGGGAAGGTAAACAACTGGTCCATAAGTGAGCTATGTCATCTCCCCCAATAGTTTCATAACTAGAATACTTCCAAGACATAACATACATAATTCCTTTCATCATAACCTTGGTAAAAGAAACATAATAATGGATTAGATTAAATGATAATTATGGGAAACACAGGATATTTCAATAGATCATGAGCATAAGTGTTTGAGGACATGTGAATAACATTATAAAATAGTAAAAATGATATCATATATCATAAACAATAGTCAAGGAATAATTAATATAATGTACTAAAATGTAAATCATAATAGAATCATGTAAGATAAACTATGATAACATTATATTAGAATATGGAATAGATTTGGAAAATAAACATAAGAATATAATATTATTTTCTCAGTAGTTTGTTCCTTATTTATAATAATATCAAGGTGAAAATGGGTCACTCCCACAACCATAATATTAAAAAGGGTTCAAAATAAATACAATTATAGAGGATATAATTCGTTACTAAAATGAAAAACATTATAATAATATTCAGATTGCATACCCTTCATATCAAAGATCAAAAACATGAGTCATGGCATAAATCTTATCAGTTCATAAGATATGAATATGAATTGAATCAAATACAATATATATGAGTACATAAAATTTTCTATTGGAATAGGTTTTTGTTATAAACATAAACATAGAAAATAATTTTCTTAGTATTCCAGGTATATTTACCAATAACATCATATTTCAATGGTTTTACACCGCAAACCATCACTGTACTCTACATTCACACTAAGTACTATTATTCTGAATAAAGTCTCTTATTTAATAGGGTTCTCTCTATATTAAAATCATATTTTTTTCATGAGATATAAATATTTATCGAATGGATTGGAGGGAGATATCATTACCACCTATCATATAATTATCATAATTGATATGTGTAATCTATGTTCAGAAAATATTCATTATTTAAGAACCCATGAATATAGTTGGGTTTCATAAAAATTTCAACATAACATATTTTCTGTAATATAAATAGTACTGAGAATAATTTAATATATTCATCAAATAATAACACGATGAAACATTTTTATGATTCATGGGAATTTAATAGTGGTATAACCCTTGTATGAGAAATTGGTATCATAAACATTATGTCAGCATAAAGAATTTTTTTATACTGAAAGAGTAACAATTATATACTTTTATAATACCCATTATAATGAATAATTAACATACAAAGATATCATCACCAATGGAAAATGATTTTGAAATAACCCATTTAACATTTATTCATAAAAATAACTTTTCTATAAAGATTTAAATTTGAAAAAAAAATTAATAAAATATTTTATAAATCATTTTCATTGAAAATTTAAAAATAATGATTTAAATCATTTAACACATTTCTTAAAAAAATATTAATTAAACATTTAAAAAATCTTTTTAAAATATAAAATATTTCTATTTTCCATTTCATTAAAATAAACCCATTATACTTATATAAAATGTTTATAAAATTTAGTGGTC
This sequence comes from Viscum album, assembly GCA_963277665.1. Lineage (NCBI taxonomy): Eukaryota > Viridiplantae > Streptophyta > Magnoliopsida > Santalales > Viscaceae > Viscum > Viscum album. The sequence continues at coordinate 85,234 of CAUJRU010000357.1, read as the reverse complement.
ATGATGGATTAAAATTCCAAACACTATGTATATTGTTTTAAGAAATATCCATTCGCTTTTTCCATAAAATGAATATGGGAAAAGTTTGAAAACCACACAAATATTAATTTTATGAAAAGTAAAAAATTTAGTCAATGGTAAAAATAAATTAAACAACAATAACATTAAAATTATTTTAATATTTTTTATTAAAAATAGTCATATAAAATAAAGGGTTTTCTATCAAATAGTTAACAAAAGAAAGTATTCATATAAATAATTATTTCAAAGAACATAGTGTATAATGAGAGAAAAATTAAGTGATAACATGAATTCTTATGAAATTTTCATTGTAAAAAAAATTAAAGGGTTTCCAAGGATATATATATAACTATTTCACCATCAAAAAATTAAACATAAATAATCCTGATAAATGGTGAGATTGTATCATAAAACCCTTACGGTATTGGAACCTTTTGAATTATTGGTCCCATTTATGAATAAAATTAAATGATTTTTTAAATATAATGAATGTATGGATATTAGTAATGTAAAATGTAAAATTTAATTTATATATAGATTATATAATAGTAACATTTTTGAATAAAACATATTTCATAAATAATAAAATTTGAGACAAAATTCATATACTGCTTGGAAAAAATTTAGACATAAACCCCATGAATTAGAGATCATTAATGGATATGTAAATGTAAAAAATTTTCTAGATATGAATCAAAAAATATTATTTTTGGAATTATATTAACTACATAAAATAAACAAGTTAGGAATATGACATGTGTCTCAAATAAGTAACATGTGTGACAAAAACCATTAACATAAGTATGGAATACCAATACAAATGTTAAAACCTAATGCATAAAAAATTTATTTTTATTATAAATATATTAAATCAACATAATTAAAAATTATATATAATATATTATATACTTTTAACATTTTATTAACCATTTACTCTCAATTATTTGTTATAATTACATTTTGGGTAATAATTGCTTTTTATGTATGTCTTGATTGATTATATTTTTGGTCCTATTATTATGATAATTGTTCCATAATATAAAATATTTAAACCATGATATAAATATAAGATATATTTAATATTAATTTATTTTGATCAATTCGATAATTTTAGAGATTGACAATGAAATACTCTATTCATACCGACAGTATGTCATATATACTCATGAATTTTGTTTCATTTATATTATTTGATAAAATAAAAGATTGGTAAAAATAAATTACCAAAAAAATTAATTTTTTTATATATAAAATATATATTCCTTAAATTTATCTCAATTTCCTTATAAGGGAAACATTACAAAAAAACAAATCACATCACTACATGAGGACTCAGTTCATCGTTCACATGAACATCCTTATTGTATCCAACATGAAATGAAATTATGAAGGTATATATAGTTTCATTGTTATATAATTAAGAATATTTTAAAAATAAAATATATTTTAATTTAATATAGCCTTATTATAGTCTATGTAAAATAGAAATGAAAAACACATGAGATATGTTTGCGAGTCGGTAGTCCATCATACACATGAACGATGATATGATTTTCAACATTTTGAGAGGTAAGAAATTATATTTGATAATTTAATTAAATCGATATAATAATGTAATAAATATCATATATAATCATTAAATATATCATTACATCCTGCTATGAGAGGTGGTGATCGAAATAGAATAATAATGGTTCCCGTGGTTGTAGTCATCAGTTCTCACGAATGAGTATTTGATCTCAAATTTCATATAATAAGTGAATAATATAGGTTATTATACATCAATAATAGCATATAACTATATAGAGTATAATGCGTGTATTATATAATTTTTAATATTAATTAATGGATGTGGAGGAAGAAAGAATATAAATTACTGGGTTATTGGTGTTACGTCTTCTTTAGTGAATTTTATTTGGTTTTTAGCAAAATGCTACAATGTTGAAATATCTGATCAATATATGTTATATGGGATCATATGAGTGAATTTTTTTAATTGATTTTGTATGGAATTTTCTAAAAAATGTTATTTTAGGTTTGAATTTGATAAGATAGAGGGTGTCCATTAATGTTTGATGTTAGTGGGACACATGAAATTTGATAAAATAAAAAGGTGTTCCATATATTTTACATTAATGAAAGATATAAAATAGGATATCATAAAACCATGGAGGCTATAAAAATTAACATTTCTCAAAAATAAATTTCTGACATGTTTTGTTTTATTGTTAACATATGTATTTTTTCTTTAACGCCCCATTAAATCCAGTATTTCCAATACATAGGTAATGTTATTTCAAGGATTTGTCTATTCAAATTTGTAAATATATTTTTGAACATATAAGATAAAATAAATTATCCTGATTTAAAATATTGATCCATTTCTCAAAATCCAACTCTCAAAAGTGTCCAGATTTATTTTAAAATGAATCCCGTAGATGAAATGAAAAATATTTTTTCCAAATAGAAAATATTAAAGATATTATGACGTTATTTTATAAAAATAAATTATGGAATTTATTTAAAAGACCTTAATTGGATTAAATGACAAATAATTTTAAAAAATGACGATATATTTTACTCTCTAATTTAGAAAACACATAAGATGAATTTTAATCATTTGATTAATTAAATAATATATATATTTTAAAAAAAAACAACTCACTAAGTGTTATTTAATTAATTTATTGAGGAAAAACGTGTATGGGTGCATAAAAATTGTTTTTCCTGAAAAATATTAAAATAGTTCTTAAATTGTTTTTATTCTAATTTCTCATGAATTGGAAACCAAGAAATCAATATAAAATCTACAATATACCATAATGTTTAATAATTTATTCAATACTAATCATAACCCTGATTCCAAATGCTAGGTAATAATGATAATATAAAATAATAATATTTTAATAATATATCACTTTTAGTTTAAACACAGTGTTTTGTGTAATGAATGATAAAATTGGAGATGCATGTAATGAAATATTTCAAAGAAATATTCTTTATCGATAATAAATATTTCATAAAATCTTGGGGAGTTACACTTGTACCGTTATTAAATTAATTTTTTAGAGTTTGGATATTACAATTCTTATAATGATAGGTTCTTAAATACTAATTTTTTATCTTTCTATCTCAGGCATACTTCCTGAATCATTATTTTTTTATGTATGGTTTTTAATTTTTTAGAATAATTATTTAATTTTTTTTACTTTTAAATTGTAATTTTTATTATTATTTATATATACATATTTTAAAATTATAAATTCACGTAGTTATATTAATTTTCATAATAAAAATTCCATTGTGAACATGAATTATATATTATTATGATATACTATCTTTTTAATTTGGGTTTTTTATTTATAATAGTTTATATTTAAAAATTATTTTTTTAAATATCTTTCAGGTAATCTTATTAATAATTAGATGGATAATTAAATATTTTTTCCAAATTGAGGGAATTTTTTTGATATTATAGCATATTCGATGTAATACACCATTTTGGAGGACAGTTACTTAAAAATGGAACTCAATAATAATAATTCACCAACATATTAAATAAAATTATACTAAAAATAAATATTCATAAATGTACATATGTATATGTTTTTTTATTTAACATAATAATTATAAATTAGTTTTTATTCATATGATCATAAAATTAAAAATATCTTTTAATTTAAAAATAATAATAGTTAAATTAAATTATACTAAATTACCCACAGACATATATATTTAGAATGAATCAAAACATATTTTATTACATTATGGTTATTATTTGAAATTTATTTATTTAATCTAACCATATAATTGTAAATTTTTTTCATGACATTTTAATAACATGTATTAAATTTTTTTAACTATATGTATTAAAAATTATTTATAAATTTTTTGTTTTATCAAATTCATATCAATAAATGGTTAGTTTATTTTTTTCATAATGTTTTTTATGTTATAAAATTACTTATATATATCTTAATTATTTAAATATTTTAACATATTTGACATATTTATATTTATATTATGATCTTAGTTAATTAATGGATTATAATTATATAAATTAATGAAGAACCAATAACAAACATGAATAGATTTTGATGATTTATTGTAATTCACTAAATAAAATAATTGAAAAAAAAGATTTTTTTTGTCAAAAAATATCAATTTTAAAATGATTAATTAAAAATCATGTGAAATAAAAAATCATTTAATTTTTTTATGTTTTTAAAAATAATTATCCATGTGGGGTTTTTCTAGTTAAAATATTAGAAATATCAACATATATTATTAATTAAAATATCCAATAAGAGGTTGAGGATCATATTGTATAATTAATACATAATATAGGATTGAAACATGTTAAAAATTAAATGTTGTATGATTTTATTTTGATTTTGAGAATCTACTATTCTCAGATTCCACAATATTTATTGTGTTAGAAACAGTTTCGTAATCAGTTAACATGAATGAATGAAATGGATGGAGTGATTCAAATTTATTTGAATTTATTGAACATTTAAAAGTGATATTTCTATAATTTAATGTGCTTCTAGATTAAAAATTCAATGACAAGAACATTTAACGTCCAAATGGAATTGGGGTATAAAAAGATATATAAATTCCCCAATGATTGTGTGGTCTTTAGAAATGAATATAAATATTTATTCAAAAGTAATTTATGTGGTACATAATAATTTAAGATGGATAAATAGTTCAACTTTGATTTATTTATAAGTACAAAAACCAAAACACATTATAATTCAATTTTTTATATTCTAATAATTCTAAATTTTAACGTTCTATTTTCAATTTTATATTTTGAAAAAGTGTTTACGAAATTTATAGGATTGGATCATTGATTTAAACTTACATAATGATGTTGATTCACTATAATTGAAGTTTTTTGTGAACAATTTCAATATTTTATATATGATTAAAAAAATCATAGAATGGGAATCTACAATGATGAAAAGAATCTATATTTGATCCTTAGTATCCAACATAATTTCAAGGCTATTTTTTTGGTAATTTTAAAATATTAACAATAAATATGTAAAAATAAATAACAAATTCTGATGAGATTGATGGTATATGGAACACAATATCTAAAGAACAATATTAATTAAAATTTTTCACTATATATGGATGATTTGAATCCACTATTAGAGATGTGTCAAATAATTGTTTACAAATACAACAAAGTGATTTTTCATTTAAAATGTTAAATTTTTTATTTAAAATATATTTTGTGCATCAGAAAAATTATATAGGAATAATGTTAAAGAACAAAAATCATGTTCAATTTTGGAAGAAGATATTTCACAATATCAATTTCATAATTTTATAATGACTATATTAATGAAATATTAAGGATTTTTTTTGAAAGTATCATCATAATTCTTTTTTTAAATTTCCTTTAACTATATGAAATAATATAAAATTTTGCCACATCCATTTTCAGATGGAGAACATATCAACAAGGTGAAAAATATTGAATTCAAATATGAAAATAATGATTTTTGTTCATAAAAAAATCAGGAAAAAATAGTTTATCTTATTTGATATATCTTATTGATTAATTTTTTAGATAAAACGTAACATTGAAATAATTCCTGTGTATATGAAAATATGTGATAATTTTATATGATCATTTTGAGACATAATAGGATGAAAAAAATCTATATTTAATGATATATTTAACTTGATATCCATGTGAATATATTTGTTGTTATCTTCCATTATGATAGAAAGATGGACATATTTTCCCCTAGGTTTTCACACATTTCGTAAAAGTGTGATGTTTATTTTATTTTAATGTCTACATGGTATTAATTTATAAAGGGGATGTTATAAAAATGTTATGAATATTGATTCACAAATTTATTTTAAATTAATATGTATGAAATCCCCTAACTATCATATATGTATTAATCTACTCTTACAGGTCACACTGTGTAGATAATTTCCAATACATGTTAGAACTAATATCATTAGGTTTTGTTATTTTTACAAATCCATTTTTAGTAATGTAATAGTTTAATTTTTTTTGGTGTGGTAGAGAATGAAGCATCATACATACTTTTACAACTATAAATTTTTTCCCACAAACATTTTTTGATATAATTATATTTATGGTTATTCATTTTTATACGAGAGATCCAAATATATGGGGCTTTTTATTTATATTTTATATATAATTTTGAATTATATAAGGAAATATTTATGGGATATAATAAATATCATCGTTGATCGGAGGACTATATTTCTAATATATATATATATATGTAACACCCCAGGTAAATAAAGAATATGACATTTTTATATTTATCCATATTTGTGAATAAAATATTAATATTACTTTAAAGGGTATGCTATGATCGATGGCGTACCGAATACGCAACAACATGTTTCTTGGGAATCTTACGTTGCACTCTCTTAATAAAATAATATTATTTTAAATAGTAGTTAACGCCTAGTCGTTGTAATGGCAGGAATGAACATAACTAACTAAAAAATTATTATATATGTTTGTCAAATATTTTTTCTTTTTACAATAAATGTTATAGTATTAAAAATGTGAATGAATCCAATTTTAAGCGTAAACATTCCAATATTCTTTAAAAGGTTGATTAACCGCCTTTTGATGGAGAACCTATTTTAAATCCACTTTTTGATAATTTTATGTGTTATATTTGAAAAAATAATATTCTTCTTTATAATTGGGACATCAAAGTTTACTTTCTGTAAATATTTGGTATTTTTCCGAAAAAGTTCACTTTTTAATGAATAGTAAAAAATGTTGTATTTTAATTCAAAACCTCTTTTTAATCTAATTTATTTATATTATTAGGTTATCTTTTTAACTTGTTTTAAAGATAAATTAGATTATATTTTTACCATATAATCCAATATTGTTCGTTGGAATTAATTTCACTTTGAAATCGGACTTAAACTAGTGTCAATCTTTTGATACATTTTGTTTCATAAAAACACGCTATTTGTTTTGACAGCGGGAAATAATTATTAAATTAATTAATGAAACATATATGTTTTGAATTTTGTAAATTATACGTCATTTTTGAATTTGGAATATCAAATATAGCTTAGGGTGAATTTTTGGTAATTTTCTGAAAAACTTCAATTTTTGATGAATAGTGAAACCACTATGTGATACTTATAAAAACTGATTTTCCGTTTAAATGAAAATTTTCCATCTTTGTGTTTTGAATTTCAAAAATCCGACATACATGGTTTTCATTAAGAAGTAAAATGTGGTTCAATGGGATTAGAATAATTTTTTTGGTAAATAGTAACTTATTAAGTTTTTAATCGCGATTAGAGGTAATTAGTGTAGTTTAAAGTAAGAATAATATATTAATAAACTGAAATGACCTATACACATGTCCTACCCTCATTGGATGTGTCATGGCCGACCAATACAATCCATGGGTCAACTAGGGGACCCCATGGAGCCACATTGGGTGGAAAATGACATAAATAACTTTTTATTTAATGTTAAAGTAAAAATGACACAAACATGAGATGTTTTACTAAAAAAATTTACATGGGGTTAAACAAGTAAGAAATTTTACTATAAATAGTCATTTGAAATATAAAAGGATTTACTACATCATAGTATTTTTTTTATAATTTTTAGACATTAAATAAATTAAATTATTTATGACATCATGATGATGCAGCGATGACCTCATTATTTAACAATTTAAATAAAATGGAAAGATAATTTAAACTATAAGACCTACACATTTGAAAAACCTATTGTATGAGTGGATTTACAACCCTTATCACCTTATCCTTGAAACACATCAATGTGGTACCATTAAAATTCGAAACTGATTCTAAAATAAAGTATCATTTCTTTACATTCCAAGAGTGCCCCTCCCCTCCACTTATAAAAGGCCCCCACCTCTTCCTCCATACCCACACTTCCAAAGACTTTGAATCGGCCAAACCCTACCCATTTTGTCTCTAAACATCCCTCTATAACTCCTTGAAGCCTCACATTGGGAATAAGTCTTCCCAAGGAAGCCTTTGAGCTCTAACCAAATGGAGTTACCCGATTTTAAGGTAATGTCTTCACTTGAGTCCTTTTTTTTATTTTGATTCTCCAACCCCCTATACTCTTTTTATTCATTTATTTTGTAACAACTACAGTATAGTAAATATACTAGGATGTTTTTATAAGAATTATTTGAGCTACACTTACACACACCTACATCTAATTGTTAAAGAACATACTGTTTCTGTGGATGGTGTATTTTTGCCTCACGAAACGATGATTGTTCAACACTCATATATCACCTTCAAAGGTGGACATTAAGATGTAAATATATTTGAATATTATATATAATATGTTTATGTTTTAATTAAGATTCTGTATTTTACATTTATGGTATATCCTTTATGGTTACCATTATGAGTAAATGCGATATCTTCATTTTAGGAAGTGTGGACTACCGCCCCCTCAAAGTGATTTGATTAGTTAATGAAATATGTGAGATGTATAAAGGATGTAATTAATGTTATTATATGTGATATTATAATATAATTATAATATACCTTTATATCATTATGATTCCATTCTATAAAATACGAAATAGAAATGAAAGTAGCGTTCATGCGTACGTACGGCTTACCGTCTCCTTGAACGGTGCATTTCATTTCTTACCTATAAATGATTATGTAATATTATAAATGCATATATATAATGGATATATATGATATATATGATATATACATCATGATTATAAATCTGGATATATTGGATTCAAGAAAAACTTGTAATTATAAAGAGCATATTTTGACTCAAGTACCAATGATCGTTTAAATTACCGTTATTAACTAAAATAAGTACATAGTGTTCATGACATGGTAATAAGTGATATAAAAGGAATAATGAACTTGAAAAAGGTTCTTAAGGATGTAGAAATTAACTCTTGTTTATTATTTAGTAGATTAAATAACGATCGAGTCAAGTCGGACCTGAGGTAAGGGATCATACTCCTCTCTTTTTTTAAGAACACTCTTTTATGTCATTCCTTTTTAAGCTCATCTTTCTTGTGATCGGGATGTTCTTTTATATTACTACTACTGTAGTTTTTATGTTCATATGATGAGAGACCCTATTCTCTCTCATAAATCCATTTTGGAAGTTTTGAGTGGTGCAGTTAGGCTGCCGAATTATCGTAAGAGATCTAACCTCTCTCTTTCTTTTTAAGTACCCTCCTTTATGTCACTTCTTTTAATCTCCTATTTTTTATGTTGGGGGATGTTATTTTATATTCATATTTCCTTAAACTTTTTGTTAATATGATTGGAGACCCTATTTTCTCTCATCAATCCATTTTGGAAGTTTTAAGTGGCGACGTTAGGCTTCCGAGTTTTCGTAATGGATTTTTCATCTCACATTTATTCCCATGTGATTTATGCTACATTTGCCACAATTTCCATTGAGTGGTGTATGTACTTCCCATTATTTTACTTATTGTATAATATAAATTCATTTATGATTATTTACATCAATATTGTATTGTCCTTTTTTCACGGGGAGTATTATTCGGATGATTCCTATGTCGGTAAGGTAACCTTTCACCCTCCTCTTTTTAAAAGACTTCTTTTGTAATGTCATTTAATTCACATACTATTATGTTGGGATATGTTCTTATATATCCTTATTGATTTAAAGTTTATGTCCATGTGATGAGATACCCTTTTTATCTCTCATCAACTCATTTTCTGAATTTAGTAGTGACGCCGTTAGGCTGTCAAATTTTTGCAAGGGAACTTCTGAACCTAAATTTGATTCTTTGGGATAAACTTGTACTCCTTAAATATGTCGTTCTGTGAATATGTGTGAATAACCTCTTATTTTTTTAACCTTAATATCCATCTATATTTGGTGTATTTGTTTGTCACACATAATTATGTAATTGATTTATCCTTAATCCAAGTATACCGTCTTTGTATGGGACTTCGTCTCAATCTCCTTTCTTTGAGGCATATTTTGTTTTATACACAACTTTCTTTATACGGTGTATAAAACACTTTGAAATTTATGTTTAACCAAAACGAATCTTTTTATACGAAGCGTTTTACTAAATGACATAAGGGGATGTTTATGTCATACGTATGCGGCGACAAAGACTTCTCCGCCGCCGTGACCATTATTTGAGTTTCGGCGTCCTCTACAAGTCATACCTTCTTTTTAAAAGAAAAATAAATACCATGTTTTACTTTTCTTTTATTTTGGCATTGAAAATGTTTTTTCATAATGTTTTTATATAAATGTGTTGTATTGATATCTTGTGATTGAAAAGTGGAAATGTTATGTCTCTTTTATGCATGTTTTATGTGATACGATTATGTTATGGTTCTTGGGAATTATTATGTAGACGTTTGGTTCCGTGAAAAACTAAGGGAGGGTGAGCCTGACATAGCTCTCCAATGCATTGGGTAACGCAAAGGAGTGAAATGTTAAGGTTTATCCGAAGAGATTTAGGGAATATACTGTGGTGGGAATTCCAAACGTAACCAAGAGGGTTACTCCTTACATAATAATGTTATGAATGCCTCAAGTTACCTTTTATGTCTTATGATTTCTATGATTTATTCATGATTTGATGAGGTATGTTAAAGTAACAATGTTTTATGGGTAAATTATGATTTCATTCTTATGTATATATGAACTCATGTTTCCTTTGCATATTTTTATAACCCTTATTGAGATTTTTATGCTCATCCCAAGTTTTTTTTGAAATGTTTTTTACAGGTCAAGGGAAAGGTACATGTTATGATGATACTGTCAAGGAAGTTTCAAGAAAAAATCCATGCTTTATTTTTAAATATTTTTCCGTTGATGGGAAAAAATGAATACTATATTTTATTTAACCACTTTGTTTAAATGTGGAATGTAATGCAATTTTATGATCTAATTCTCTAAAACTATAAAACTGAAATGACCCTCAATGTGTAATCTTGTATTAACTCAAGATTAAGTAAGGTTTAATGTTGGGGCCTTATAGTAGGTATCAAAGTTCGGTTTAGATAACTTCAGAGGTTAGGGTATTCTTTATGCATATGTGACATTACCATAATGGCTAGGAATTTAGAAAGAGTCGTAGTTTTAAATAAAGTGAATGAGTAAGTATATCTTAGTGTTTATCTTCCTCGTTAGTACATGATGGTTTTGTTGATATACTCACATTGACCTTTTTGGTTTTAGTAAATGGATGGATCTAGCAGGCACCAAAGTAACAGTGGATTTGAAGGAAACTGTGACAGTTTTTTGAGCAAGCAACTGAATGATATGGGAGCTGCAATGAGAACCCTTGTTTTTATCCTCAACCATCTATCTTGAGTCATGATTGACCACCTAAACCTTGGTGATTTCTATAAGGCATCATATATGAGAGAAACAAATCCCTACGGAACTACGGGTAATAATCATAAAGGTAAGTGTGTTCAAAAACCTATGTGTCAAAGATGTGGAAAGAAACACCTAGGAAAATGTTTCAAAGGGACAGAAATATGCTATAGATATGGAAATGAAGGTCATAAAGCAAGAACCTTTCATGTAAAAAGGAAGCATCCAGTTGACTCGAGGAAAGGGAAAGAAGTTCTTTCTGAGCGATCAATTGAATATTTTAAATGTGGTGTGCATGGTCATTATGAAAACACATGTCCTATGAAGAATTTTTGTGAATGGGATCACCAAGATCGTACAAATATTCATTTACCAATACCTAATTCCATTCCAATTGAGGATGATGAAACTGACAATGAACAATCAAAGGTATGGATTATTTCATATATTTTGTTTTCCTATTTTGGAATCTTAGGATATGACTCATGATTTTATTTGTAGGAAAGAATTATTTCATAATATGTTGGAAAGGAATGGTTAATGGATCATGAAGAATGTTTAAGTAGTAAGAAGTCAACATATAAGGGCTTCAAGAGTTATGGTGAAATTCTTAATAGTATTAAGTCTCTTTTGATGATGGGGTTACATTATAAGTCTTTTTATAGTATGTTTAACCCTGATGTTTAATATATGAAAATTCTATTCAAGGAATAGTTATCTGTTCTTTTGTGGACATATTTATAAAGGACCATTTGGGTTTATATGATCCTTACATTTGAGGTAATTATGGGTTACTATATGTTATGATAGAAGTGAAAGGCATGAGGTAAAATTGAGGTTAAATTATGTAATGATTATTTTTGATGATTTTATCTCTTTTTGGGAATGATTTGAGAATTATATAGTTTTGGAAAAAGGAGAACACGGAGACCGTGTGACAACCCGTCGCGTCGGACAAAGCTACGGGAATCGAACCCACAACCAATGTGCAACTGGTATTTATCGCCTACCAATAGACTATGTGAAGTCCCTAGATAGTTTGACTGATTCTTTTTATTTAGATGATTTTATGAATTAAGATTATGTTGATTTTGGGTTATCTATGGAAATTTATTAACCTATCATGGAGGATATGTGGTTAGGTTAATTACTTTTCAATGGGAGACATTAAGAGAAAATGATGTTGTTTGGAGATAAATGTTACAATTTAACTTGGAAGACTATGTGACTAAATCCCTCAAATATTTTGGTTTCAATCTTAGTTTGGTTTACTATGAATAATTTTATAGACAAATTGTTTATCGAATGGTCCTCTTTGAAATTTTGGTTTTGTTGGAAAAATATTGGAGGTTAAGAATAGATTTTCTTTTTATAAAGGGTTATCCTTTTCTGGATTATCTGATCTTGTACTAACCTTTTTGGTTTTGGTTTTGGTTAAAGTATAAAGGCATGGGAAGTATATAGTTCTCTTTTATGGATTAGATGATTCTCTAGATGTTGATTATATAACACTTAATGTGAACAAGTCTTCCTAAATACTCATCTTTTGGGGAATGTATGTGTTTGTGTAAGAAATCTTGTAAAAGTTGAAAGTCAACATGAAAAGTAAGTATGTTTCCTTAAGATCAAAAATAAATTCCTCAATAAAGAGTAACTTAAAACAAAAATGTTGTCTGTTAACTTTTCCTACTGGGGAATCGAATACCATTTAACCCATCACAAGTTTGTGATTTTCTTATGGTTAACATTCTCCTAATAATGTTTTCTATAACTCTCCATCAGAACATGACCCTATGTTTTTCCTCCGTGTCCATGTTTTCCTACATGGAATCCTAGTATGGGTTAACTCGGGTGACCTCTGTACATATCTTTCTTTATTTTAAAGTGATTGTTTTACTGACTCTTGTTCTGATGTGGGATTTTCAATGAAGTTTCCAAGCCCAATTTTAAAATTGTGAGGACGCAATTCCCAAATGGGGGGAAGGATGTAACACCCCAGGTAAATAATGAATATGACATTTTTATATTTACCCATATTTTTCAATAAAATATTAATATTACTTTAAAGGGTATTCTATGCTCAATGGCGTACCCAATATGCAACAACGAGTTTCTTAGAAATCTTATGTTGCACTCTATTAATAAAATAAAATTATTTTATATAGTAGTTAACTCCTAGCCGTTGTAATGGAGGGAATGAACTTACAAAATGATTACATATGTTTTTCAAATATTTTTACTTTTTACAATTAATGTTATGGGATTAAAAATGCGAATGAATCCAATTTTAAGCGTAAACATTACAATAATCTTTAAAATGTTGATTAACCACCTTTTGATGGTGAACCTATTTTAAATCCACTATTTGACAATTTTAAGTGTTATATTTGACAAAATAAAATTCTTCTTTAGAATAGGGACATCAAAATTTACTTTGTGTAAATTTTTGGTATTTTTCCAAAAAAGTTCAATTTTTAATGAATAGTGAAAAATGATATATTTTAATTCAAAATCTCTTTTTAATCTAATTTTTTTATATGATTAGATTATCTTTTGAATTGATTTTAATGTGAAATTAGAATATATTTTTACCATTTAATCCAATAGTTTTCGTTGAAATTAATTTCACTTTGAAATCAGACTTAAAGTAGTGTCAATCTTTTGATACATTTTCTTTCATAAAAACACGCTATTTGTTTTGACAGCGGTAATTAATTATTAAATTAATTAATGTAACTAATATTTTTTGAATTTTTTAAAATATACATAATTTTTTAAATCACAATATCAAATATATCTTAGGGTGAATTTTTGGTAATTTTCTGAAAAACTTCAATTTTTGATGAATAGTGAAACCACTAAGTGGAACTTATAAAAACTGATTTTCCGTTTAAATGTAATTTTTCCATGTTTTTGTTTTGAATTTAAAAAATCTAACATACATGGTTTTCATTAATAATTAAAATATGGTTCAATGGGATTAGAATAATTTTTTGGTGAATAGTAACCTATTATGTTTTTAATCGTGATTAGAGGTAATTAGTGTAGTTTAGGGTAAGAATAATGTTATAATTAAACGAAATGACATAGAAACATGTCCTAACCTAATTGGATGTGTCATGGCCGACCAATAATATCCATGGGTCAACTTTGGGACCCCATTGAGCCACTTTGGTTGAAAATGACATAAATACCTTTTTATTTAATGTTAAATTAAAAATGACACAAACATGAGATGTTTTAATAAAACAATTTTTACATGGGGTTATACAAGTTAGATGTTTTACTATAAATATTCATTGGAAAAATAAGAAGATTCCCTACATCATATTAGTTTTTTTATAATTTTTCGAAATTAAATAAATTTAATTATTTATGACATCATTATGATGCAGCGATGACCTCAATATTTAACGATTTAAATAAAATGGAACGATAATGTAAAATCTTAGACCTACACATGTCCAAAACCTATTGGATGGGTGGATTTCGAACCCGTATCACCTTATAGTAGAATCACATCAGTGTGGGACCATTAAAATCAGAAACACATTCTAAAACAAGGTAACATTTCTTTACTTTCCAAGAGTGCCCCTCCCCTCCTCTTATAAAAGGACCCCACCTCTACCTCCTTACCCACACTTCCAAATCCTTTGGATCGGCCAACCCCTTACCATTTTGTCTCTCCACATCCCTTTATAACTCCTTGAAGCCTCACTCTGGGCAGAAGTCCTCCCAAAAAAGCCTTTGAGCTCAAACCAAACGGAGTTACCTGATTTTAAGGTAATGTCTTCACTTGAGTCATTTTGTTTTATTTTGCTTCTCCAACCCCCTAAACCCTTTTTATTAATTAATTTTGTAACGAGTCCAATATCTTCAATATACTAGGATGTTTTGATAAGAAGTATTTGAGCTAAACTTACACACACATACATCTAATGGTTAAAGAACATACTATTTCCTAGGATGGAGAATTTCTGCCTCACGAAACGATGATTGTTCAACACTCATATATCACCTTCAAATGTGGCAATTAAGATGTCACTATATTTTCATATTATATATAATATGTTTATGTTTTAATTAAGATTCTCTATTTTTCATTTATGGAATATCCATTATGGTCACCATTATGAGTAAACACGATATCTTCATTTTAGGAAGTAAGGACTACCGCCCCCTCAAAGTGATTTGATTCGTTAATGCCATATGTGGGACATATAAAGGATGTAATTAATGGTATTATATATTATATTACACTGTAAATATAATATAACTTTATATAATTATGATTCCATTTTATAAAATATGAAATACAAATGAAAGTAGTGTGCATGCGTACGTACGGCTTACCGTCTCCATGAATGGTGCATTTCATTTCTTTCCTATAAATGATTATGTAATATTATAAATACATGTATATACTGGATATATATGATATATATGATATATAAATAATTATTATAAATATGGATATAATGTATACATGAACAAATTGTATTTATAAAGAGTATATTTTGACTCAAGTACCAATGATCGTTTAAACGACCGTTATTAAGTAAAATAATTTCATTGTATTTATGACATGGTAATAAGTGATATAAAAAGAATAATGAACATGAAAAAGGTTCTTAAGGAAGTATAAATTAACTCAAGTCAATTATTCAGGATATTAAAGAATGATTGAGTCAAGTCAGACCCGAGGTAAGGGATCCTACTCCCCTCTTTCGTTTTAAGTACACTCTTTTATATCATTCCTTTTTAAGCTCATCTTTCCTGTGATCGGGATGTTCTTTTATAATACTACTAAGGTAACTTTTATGTTCATATGATGAGAGGCCCTATTCTCTTTCATCAATCTATTTTGGATGTTTTGAGTGGCGCCGTTAGGCTGCTGAATTTTCGTAAGAGATCTATCCTCTCTCTTTCTTTTTAAGTACTCTCCTTTATGTCACTTCTTTTAAGCTCATATTTGTTATGTTGGGGGATGTTATTTTATATTCAACTTTCTATAAAATTTTTGTTAATATGATGAGAGAACCTATATTCTCCCATCAATCCATTTTGGATGTTTTAAGTGGCGCTGTTAGGCTTCCGAGTTTTCGTAAGGGATTTTTCATCTCACTTTTATTCCTGTGAGATTTATGCTACATTTGCCAAAATTTCCATTTAGTGGTTTATGTACTTCCAATTATTTTACTCATTGTGTAATATAAATTAATTTATGAGTATTTACATCAATGTTGTATTGTCCTTCTTTCAAGGGGCGTATGTTTCGAAAGATACCCATGTCTGTAAGGGAACCTTTCACCCTCCTCTTTTTAAAAGACTTCTTTTGTTATGTCATTTAATTCACATACTATTATGTTGGGATATGTTCTTGAATATCCTTATTGATTTAAATTTTATTTCCATGTGATGAGATAACCTTTTTATCTATCATCAACTCATTTTCTAAATTTTGTAGTGACACCGTTAGGTTGTCAAATTTTTGAATGGGAACTTCTTTACCCAAATTTGATTCTTTGGGATAAACTTGTTCTCCTAAAATATGTCATTCTATGAATATGTGTGAATAACCTGTGATTTTTTTACACTTAATATCAACTTATATTTGGTGGATTTTTTTGTCACATATAATTATGTAATTAATTTATCCTTAATCTATTGATACCGTCTTTGTATGGGACTTCGTCTCAATCTCCTTTCTGTGAGGAATATTTTGTTTTATAAACAACTTTCTTTTATACGGTGTATAAACCCCTTTGAATTTTAGGTTTAACCAAAAGGAATATTTTTAAATGAAGCATTTTACTAAATTACAAAGGTGAATGTTTTTTTTCGTATGTATGCAGCGACAACGACTTCTCCGCCATCGTGACCATTATTTTAGTTTCTGCTTCCTCTACAAGACATTACTTATTTTTAAAAGAATAATAAATACAATGTTTTACTTTTCTTTTATTTTGGAATTGAAAAATGGTTTTTCATAATTTTTTTATATCAATGTGTTGTATTGATATCTTGTGATTGAAAAGTGGAAATGTTAAATTTCCTTTATGCATGTTTTATGTGATACGATTATGTTATGGTTCTTGGGCATTATTATGAAGACGGGTGGTTCCGTGATAAACTAAGGGCGGGTGAGACCAATATAGCTCTCTAATTAAATGGGTAATGCAAAGGAGTGAAACGTTAAGGTTTCTCCGAAGAGATTTAGGGAATATACTGTGGTGGGTATTCCAAATGTAACCAAGAGGGTTACTCCCTGCGTAAGAATGTTATGAAAGCCTCATGTTACCTTTTATGTCTTATGATTTCTATGATTTATTCATTATTTGATGAGGTATGTTAAGGTTCCTATTTTTTATGGGTAATGTATGATTTCATTCTTATGTATATATTAACTCATGTTTCCTATCCATATTTTTATAAACCTTACTTAGCTTTTTATGCACATCCCATGTTTTTTTGAAATGTTTTTCACAGGTCAAGGGAAAGGTACATGTTCTGATGATAGTTTCAAGGATGTGTCAAGAAAGAATCCATGCGTTATTTTTAAATATGTTTCTATTGATGGGAAAAAATGAATACTGTCTTTTATGTAACCACTTTGTTTAAATGTGGAATGTAATGAATGTTTTATGATCTAATTCTCTAAAACTCTAAACCTGAAAATATCCTCAATGTGCAATCTTGTATTAACTCAAGATTAAGTAATGTTTAAGGCTGGGGCCTTATAATATATATTGTTGATTGAGTTCTTTTCTATTTATTTTTATGATGAAGATGATATTGGTCACCCTATATCTCAACATTTGATAGTGGATAGTGAATATATAGGGATTTTTGGATCAATTCAGTATTTATTCATGATTATTTAGTGATACATAAAAAATTAAACAATTTTAATAACTATAAACAAAATACTTCATCACATTTTGAATGGTTTGAAGTGAAATTTATGAAATGAAATGAAAATTGGTTGATGATTTAGTAGAAGAAGAAATTTGTTTCGTGGTTTAATAGAGAGTAGACAAAAATTAAACATTATCAAAATAGTTAAATTAAATGATAGGGGACCATATATTAATGTGATAACATGGAATTGTTTTTATATTGATGATCACAAATTTTACCCAATGTAATTATGACAAAAATAGTTCTGTTTGAAATGAATTTTAATTATCATTCTACGGTATGAAATTTTTTGAGTGTATATTTTTAAAAACAATTTTTTAAGGAAACATTTTATAGTTATTGGGTATTAATATGAAATTGATTATAAAATATATTTTTTGGATAATGATTATGTTTAACAACATTGATAGTAACATTGGTATGAAAAATTATGATTATATATTTTCATTCCATGATTTGAAAAGATATAGTTGTGAAGAAGAATCATTTATCACATAGACACAAAAAGAGTAGATATTTAATGTTACAAACCCATGGAATGACCAATGATCTGTTATTTTTCATGTTATACGAATTCATTATGATTAATAGGATTGTGATGATTTCATGGATTTATGTGTGGTTTCTTCATCTATAATGTCATTTATTGAAGATTTAAACTAATTTTTTATTGTTATAGTCTATCCTATATTAAATGATCTCATTGAAAGAATATATGAAAACAATATCTTTCACTACTAAAAAATAATTTACACATTAAAATGTTTTTTATTTAAAAAAGTTTCATCTAAAAAGTAAAATTATTAATTTGGTATGCTAATATATATATATATTATTTATATGTGTTTTTGTTAAACTTTATATTCATTAGTTATGGATAATCATTTTCCTTAAAACCCAAACCAACATCAGTTTGTTTTCATTAATATTATGCTTCTATAAATATATTATTGAATCTAATATATTCAAATTTATAATTTATAATTATTTATATCATATTTGAAATAATGATAATATTTAATTTATTAAGTTGGATATTTTTTTGATATGATTCTGGATATCAATAATATTTTGAATCATACATAAGACTATTACTATTTTTTCCTTTCATAGTTTAATATTTTTTATTACATATTAATCTTTAAAATAATATATAGGTGTATATAATATCATTAAATTATAATATTTAAATGAAAGAAATATGTGTATAATAAAATTGATATATATATATATGTGTTTTTTTCATATTATTAAATAACCAATAACTAACTTATTTAATATATTTAATCATTTTTGTTGTCAAAAATTATTTACCAGAAAACTGGTGAACCTTATACATTAGTGTTTTCTTCTTCTCCAAATAGAATTATTCTACGATTTGGAATATTTGTGATTACAAATTTTCCAAAATATTGAATTTATCATATACAAGAAAGGATTAATATTAATATTTATGGAATAATAACTCATATATCCCAAATATAATGTAGTTTTGGAAGTTACATCGCAATGAAGAGACTTTTTAGGATTAAAATTTTATATCTTGATTATAAATCCAAAAAAAAAGATTATGAATGAAATTTTATGGGAGTCCAAAATATTAAAATATCTTAGTTGATTAATTATTTTATCATTAGTAAAATATTATATAATTTTAAATACAAATATCTAATAATTTTAATTATAGATAAAATTTTAAATTCATTAAATAAAAGAGATAATGAAAAGTTATCTCTCTTTAGAAATAGTTGGATTGAAAGATGTCAAAAAAATTAATAGAAAATATGTTTTCCAGTAGTTATATATTTAAAAACCTTGCCACATGTATAGGTATTTAGATTCATATACATGAGAATTTTTTCTTACCAATAGACATGATGAATGAATTATGATATGATATTTTATTTATAATGTAAATTTTAGAATATATTTCATAATATTTATACAATAATATATATATAAGGTGTCTAATAGAGCTCACTAAGATAACATGTTGTAGAATTTATAAAATTAAACATTATTAACTGTATTTAATCATTTACATGAAATAAAATTGTTGAATAAATGTTTTATAAAATAATAGTAAATCTAGTATTGGTTCGGAATATTCCATGTTTTTTATTACACCTCCCACACTCTCCATGGGAATTTTCATAGGGTGAAAATGAAAAAAATGGTTTCCTTTAGGTCAATCTAAATAAATATATGAGAAATTTATGAAATTATTTTTTATTTTTCATTATTTTGTGAATTTATAAATTTAATAGCACCAATATATCAGTATAAGATAATATTTCGGGATTATCATAAGGAGGAAGAAGCCTAGTGTCTTTTATCATTGAAGGAATTAAGTAAATTATTATAAGTTCTTCTGGAAATCCAGAACAACCTGGTCACATAGTTATATAAGAGGTGGGATTTTAGTATTAGAAACATTATGGATATTTATGTTATAAATCAAGAGAAACAAAAATATATTTCATAATTAATGTAATGAAAATCATAATGATGTCTATGTGTAATTATATTAAATTATCTATGTATAAAAAGTTTCTTTAAATGGAAAGTCAATCACAAAGAATGAAACCATTATACTAACATCCTCAAACTCCTCATTTGTACCTGAACATAAACGTTGAGTGGAATGCAGGATATCCTTTTGTTCACATTATAGCATATGATGTCACATATAATTTTAAAGAATATATACATAACCATCCTAAGATTTTCGTTTATGTAATTTTATTAGTATAATTTTTTAATTTCATAAATTATCTTGTTCAAATAACAATATAGGTTGATACCATATATAAAGACTATGTTTTTTATTTTTTTACGTTATCTATTTAGCATTCATCATCAGCTGAAATATAATTCATTGTGTTCTTTTTAAATATGATTTAAATTTTATTAAAAAATAATTACAATATATTCTTATATATAACTTACATGTGACTTTATAAAATCAATATATTTTGTATATAATAAATAATAGTATCATGAACCAAAATATTTGGATACATAATATACTTTTAATGGGTTGAAAATATTATCCAGGATTTCATACATATTTCGTAATATTTATGAGTTTTCGATGGAAAATGATATATATTTAAGGTCCATTCATTGATCATATAACAAAAAATATATACTGGTTATTTTTATTTTGGGTGTTCTCATTATACCTGTATTTTAATTGTTTCCTATGTATGGAAATTTATATTTTTTTTAAATAAATAGATTGTGAAATGACAAAATTTTAAAAAAATATAATTATTTAATCTTTAAATTAATTTGATTATAAGTTATTTCAGAGTCATTTTAGGTTTCATGGTTCTAGAATACATATCTATTGTTTTGAAATATATTAATTATTAATTTAATGTTTCTTTTCAATGATTTAGATTAAAAAATATAGAGATTGGGTGTCGGTTTATTCCATTATTTGATGGGAAAAAAGAAAAATATAATAGTGAACTAATATTCGTAATATTTTTAGAAATTCTTTAATTTTTATACTACATGGGTCATTGAATGTTTGGGGTATTCTTATAACAAGAATACACATGATATTGGATTTTATCATTTTTATATGGGTTTCATAATAAATATTTTTTTAAAAAAATTATTTTTTCAGATTTTTAAAATGCCTATTAATCACAATTTATCTTGTTATACATTAATTATTAATTTATATATCAATATATATTTCATCAAAAAATGTTTCAAAATGACCATTACTTCGATTCAATAGTTGAATAAAATTAAAAAATGTTAATGTAATGAAAAATAAATTTTCTATTTTCTAATATTGATTTTCATACATATATGATGGTTTTTATTTCCAAATTAATAATTCCTTTCAATATAGACAAATTAAAATATAAAATGTAGAATTTATCTATTTTTATTTAAGATTCACATTCAAGATCAACATATAATAGTTATATGTACATTTAATAAAGTAATTAATAATAAATATTTTAGGTTTTATATGAAAAGATTCTTTTTCATAGTATTAATTTATTTTTATTTATATATATTTCAATAATTCCACATTTTATTTGGTTGATGAAATTACCCATGTTCATTGTTTCTTTACAACTATTTTTTATGATGAATTTTTAAATTGGTTATCTAGAATGTCTATTTTAATTAATGTCTAACGAAGGAGTATTTAAACAACATTTTTTCAGGATTATTTTGGGGTTTTCACATTATTGATCTACTAAATTGTTTCATATTTTCTTTTTGAATGTATTAAATTGATTTTTTTTAAAAACGTTCAATATCATAATTTATATATGTGGATGTCAAATTATAATGACTATGATTTTGATGTCTATTAATACCCAAGACATACGTCGAAGGCCACTCTTATGGTTGGTTTTGGGTAAAGATAAACATGAGAAGTTGTGTAATGTTTTTTGAATTTGGACTTTCAATATGGGTTTTACCTAAAAGTAATGTATAACGTGAATTTTGAAATAATTTTTGAGAAAAATTGATCTTGAATTGTGTGTGATTTTTTCTACATTCTCTCTTTAGACATTCGATTTACATAACACAATCATTGATATACTCTATATAATTTTGAACTTGTTATAAATAAATGGAAAAAATTACTATAAATTTATATATATTGAATTTTAATAATATCATAAAATTTATTCTGAAACTGTTGTTCAATATTAGTTTGCAAAAAAAACTAACATTGATAATATCCATTAAATAAAATTTTTAGCAATTTTTTAATCTAATTTTAATATTATGAGTATCAATACTCTTATTTTGTATTAAAATTGCATTCATGAAGGCTAATAATAATCATTCTTTTATAAAAAATAAGAGTTTACCAAATAGAAATCCTAGTTTTATTGAATAAAATGTATATCATAAATTTCTAAAACAATATTTTTAGAAACAATTCTCTTTTAAAAAATAATATAGCTCATTAGGTACATCATTAAGCTAGGTAATCTTATGAGAAGAATCTATTTATTAGAAATTATATAGTCCAAATATTTTTAATCAAGACAAACATGGGTAAAAATGTAGTCAATGGTTGAAGGACTGTCTGGAATGTTTATCTATCATGTCACCAGCTTCAATGAGAGATAAATAATACCATTTCAAACAACTTGCATATCAAATAGAAAATCACATCCTAGAAAAAAATTAAGATATCCTAATTGGTTTTCATTTTCCGATACATTAATAATTCTAATCATTTCAGAATCAAGAGATATATAAATACCACAAGGAACATAGTGACATCATATTGAATATCCTCTATCGTTTTAGAGATATCCACCATGTCTAAAAGGAAAAATATTACCTCTTGTTGAATAATCCATATTACATTTTATCCAATACCAAAATTGATAGATCTACATTAGTTAATAATATTCATAAGGAGTCCAATTGTTAAATTTAATGATAAATCACCTGAAAATTTTAAATCCCTAAATTGAGTTATCATTATACATCTTTTTTGAACAATTTTCAATCATGACAGTTTCCATCACACCCACAGGAGTAGTTATAATGGAGAAAGAGGTACTTCCATGTCTCATTATGTTATTACTATTTCAAATATCATGAATTTCTTCTTTGAAATACGACAAAAAATGGGTCCTTATCATGTCCCAAAGTGATAAGTTAATATAATATATTAGATGTTCATGTATACTAGTTGATTATTGAAGATGAGATATGAAAAATATGATACCCTAGAATGCATTATAGAAGCTGTAATACAGCTCCGAAACAAATGATCAATGAATTCATGATACTTATTACATATATTTTTTTGAGAAAATATTAATTCCAACAATCTGAATTACATAATCATTATGATGCTTCAAAAACCTGGTACTCCCTGAAATTGAGAATCTGGGGGGAATATTCCACCCACTTCATAAATTCATAGTCAAACTGGTTGTATTCCCATACACAGTCTCATGATATAATGCCTTTATGGTAATTCATCAATTTTTATATAGTTAACAAAAAATTATATCATTTCTATTAATAAAATTATAATTCAAAACCATATTATTGAAGTGAAATTGTAGCTCCTTGAATGATTTTCCAACAGATTTTTGATCAACATAGTTGTGTCAAAAGAAGGGTTAGAACAATTAAGATAGTTCAAATGAGTTATACCTATAGAATTTTAAAAAAAAATTATTGATGAATTTTTTCAAGATTTCTAGTGAGAATTAATTGATATTTGGGAGAAATAAGTATTGAGGGAATGCCGAATTGGAAAATCAACAAATTTAAAATTCCTAGTTTTGAACTCGTTTACGAATAAAAATCTATAAATGAATGATCCTCCAAAAAAAATTTCATTAATCAACCACATATAGGTATCCTTAATAGAATGTTTTAATTTTTAGAGATTTTATATTCCAAGACCACAAATTTTATTAGTTCATAGAATTTTTTTATGCTAAAGTCACATGTATCCACTAATGAATACAATCACATGAAATAATAATATTAATATATGTTTTCATACTTTTTAATAGAAAAAATGAACAATGATAAAACACACAATAACAATCAAATTTATAAGGAATATTTCCTTCAATATAGATAAAGCTACACTCCATTGAAAGAGAAATTGCTTTCTTGGTGGATACATGCTTCCTAACCTGACTCCCAATTCGAAAAAAATGATAGATATAGGTATTAATAACAAAAAAAAGGACCCCACAAAAAATACATAGAATCATGGATTCAATGGACAACATCACGTCAATGATATAAATAATTATTATAGAAGTGATATTCTTATAAAAAATAAGAAATAATTATTGAGTCTAATATCCTAACCAGAAAAATTATCATAATGAATAAATGAATTTACAATGTATTTAATGAAACTTTCATCAACTTGACTTAAAATAATGATATCATCAGCACCCAAAAAATGATTGGGGAAGCAAGGAACCTTAAATAACTATTTGGATTTAATTTATTACCATTGTCCATACTAGTGAAATGTCTAATTAAATCATGTCCATTAATGGAGAAACATTTTGCAAATAGACTATCAACTTGTTTAACCATCATGGTAAATGTGAAATCGATTTTTGGGGAACCATTTATTATCTCAAATATATGTTCTAAACATTGAATCATTTTAACCAATTTGTTAAAAATTTCACCTAAGAGGGAACTTCTTAAAGCAGAAAAATTATGCCCTATTAGAGTGTATAAAATGTTTTATTAAAAACAATATTGACAAGTTTATTGCCCTTTATGGTGGATTTTCAACGGATATTAATGCATTAAGGAACTATATTAAGTAAATCCTAAATAGTTCTATATTTGATAAAACCAAAATAATTCGTTGACACCATATGATTATAAATAAATAAAATCATATTAGAACGAATTTTCCATTTATTTTGTAGTGTTTTAATTAGAGTTTCACGCCTAAACACATGAATCCCATTATCAATCTCAACATTAGAAATGAGAGCAAGAAACTTATCGTTAATTTCTTCTATCAACTATGTACCATTAAAAAATTAGCTTCTATTAATTCAAATAATGTAATTAATAAACATATAATAATGTGTTATGAAATCATTTGTAAATCCATCATGTCTAAGATAGAAACCATATTTGTTTTCCAAAACATAGTTATTAAATTTTGGTCATGGAGAAGAATAATGAGGTATTTATTAACCTCACCATTTAAAATCATAATAATAATATATTCCATATTATATATATTGTTATTGGGTCCACCAAAATGAATCAACATAATAGGAATAACATGATCAATAAAATCCTCTATTTTCTCAAAAAACACAATATTATTATAGATAATAAGGATATTTCTATCCAGATTCTGGAATAATTAAATAGAATTAATAAATTTTGTGTTCCGGTCACCTGCAAATTTCAGAATCACTTTTAAGGCCATTGTTTTCATGCATTTCATAGGGTTAAAGAGAGTATAGAGTTCAATAATAGTTTTATTTTTCATATTCAAGACACGAAATAAAATCACACCTAGGGTCACTCTCTTGAATGTTGTGAAACAAAGACTCAAGATGAATAATATTTTCCCATATCTAGGTAAAATATCATGTCTACAATATTTAAATTTACTAATGTTGAATTTGATGTTTATAACACAAGCCATCAAATCATCATTATAATTTAAATAATCCAATGTTACCTAAACTAGTTTATTACATTCAAGATGAAAATTAAATTGATTTTACAATCTGAATGAAATAAGTGTTTTAGTCTCTCAGATGGAATGAATTTTACAGACATCATAATGATAAGAGTTAAATCTTTCAAGAGTATAATATAAAATGGAGGCCCAAATATAATGGGAAATATCAATGAAAAATTATCTATCCAATATGATAGCCACCACTTTATTAAATTGATTATAAAACCATGTGTATTTATCTCCAACAAAACTGAATTCAAGAAGAAAATAATTTGTAATAAACTCCTAGAAATCCCACTTTGATGTAGAGGATAAATCCATGACAAATGTTTCACCATTATTAATATTGGAAATTAAAAATAAAAGAAAATCCCATAAACCACTCATAGAACTCCGTAATACATGAATTTACATCAATAAAGCACATATTTCTTATTACCATTGTACGCACAAATAAAAGAAAAAAATGAGTCATATCCGATAAATTATAACTTAAAGCAACCTTCTTCTTTAAGGAATTGTTAGATGATTTGTTGTCAAGTCCAGAATAGGGTAATCCCCAAATCATTTTAATATCACTATTGCACTGATTTTGATTAAACAATTGATAACCTAACATGTCATGATAATAAATCAACATCAATAAAAAAATTAAGCTCTGAATGTCAAAAAATATACTTATTGTTATTATTTATAAAAATATAAAGACAACTGATCATTTAATTATTTGATAGTCCATGAAAATTTTATAATATAATAATATTTTAGATAAGAATTTGGAAGAAGAATCCCATTTTCCAATAATATTTTTTATTCCTATTTCATTTCACGATGAAAATAATTTTATTTAATTAATTTATAATAATTTATTCTTTTTACATTTATTCATCTCCTAGTCTCTCTATCATCCTTTATAAAGGGTACAAAAAAATTTCTATGAGACATGTTTTGAATGATACCATAATGATATATGAATTTTTTAATGAAGTTCATTAAAATAAATATGGTTTCAAAAATTATAAATTATCAATTTAGTTTAAAAAATGAAATTCTCAAGGACACATACATTTTATGTAATGTATTGGAATTGATACATCCTAGGTTTACGTAATTTCAATTCTACATTACCTCAACTATGTTGCATCATATTAAATCACAATTAAGAATTTATAGAAATCAAATATGGTTTATTTGGACCATTATAATAATCATTTTTCTTTGATAAACATAATAATAAAGTATAATCAAATTATATTTGATGAATCATGCTACAAAACATTAAACATTGATAAGGATAATTTTACCACTACTAATATAATTTTTCCAATAATGTGGGATGATCCATTATAAATGTTGTGTGATTTCTATAAACAATTAATGGTGGTTGTGTTATTCTAGAATATCAATTTAAACACCCATATAAATATCCTATACCTCATGAATGATAATCATAAACTAAATTATCTATTAAAAATATATATATTTTTGGATATTTTTAATGAATTTAATAAAAATTCATTCATATTTATTAGGAAGTGGAGTAACCATTTATTCTGATAATACATCCCTCAATATTGTTCCATGCAATATGATGAATATCCATGTTAGGTAAGGTTTATAAAACTAATAAATGAATTAATCATGGATATTAATGAAAAAAGGGTAATTTATATTTAATTCCAAACTATATGAGTAAATTTGACAATACTATTGAGGTAGAAACACCCATATAAAATGAACTAAATGATTCTATCACTAGGGATAAATTGTATGAACTCAAAAAAACCATGTTATACTGAAATGTTGAATGATTTGGTTACATAAAAACTTCCTTCATTCAGTTTTTTAATAACTTTATAAAGAATAAATAAAATACAAAATAATATTATGAGGAGGATATTCATTTGGGGAAAATTTGCAGTGATAATGGAATAAAGTTATGCATACATGAGGAGTAGGTAAATTATTTTCCAACATTTTGATATAACCTTTAACATGGGGAGAAGATTAGATAATAGATAATAGATATAATAGTTTTGGATGTTTTATTTTTTTTTCCAATTTTATTTAATGATTTCATTGACCAATTAAAAGCATGTTAAAATAATTGATTTACTAATGAAATATAAATAAAAGATAAATTTACTTATACCCTGTGATATTAAATGAATTATTTCGTGAATATCGTATATATTTTGTGGGATTATTTCATATTACTTTTGGATTTTTCTATATTAGAAACTAATTTCTTAGGTTTTTATGTATATTTAATTGAAATTAACTAGAAATGATGAATTTGTGGATCCAATAAAATTATTTCATTAAAATATCTTTTTATTTTTTAGAATAGCTCATAAAATAATCAATGATCCTGGAATAGATTTTTTTAACCATTAAATAGAAGAAATCCAAAATATATATTAATAAAAAATAAGACCTGTATTTCCCTCCACCAGTAAAAAATAGGATGCAATTGGTGTTTAATGTCGAGATAGTTATAGTTATGATATGGGAAGTGCACCCCATGTAAATTACTAGGGAAAAATTTAGCAATATGATATTTTGGAATATTTAACATCTTTCAAAACCACTTATGTATTTTCCCTTACCTAAATGATTATGGAATTTTATATAATTTTACATTGTTTTAGAACACATATCCAACTGAACAGTGAATAATTTAAATAAGAAATTCAATATAGGTTTAAATTAATGAAATTACCATATAACTGTAAGATCTAAGAAGGGAAAGTGGTGAAAAATCCCTAATATACATGAAAATGACCTAATATTTCTGTGCAATATTCATTAAAAAAATTATGTTCATGTGGGAGAAAATGTTTTACTGATATTCCATAGGATGTGAATTATTCCATGTATGTTTCATTCCATATAGACTGGGACCATTATAGTAACTAAATTTTTTCAATTATTTACAATAATAATAATGTAACTAAATTCTAGTAACTCATTCTACTAAATGAATGGAAAATAAAGATAATATTATTGTAATTTTTTAAGGAACTAAATATGTATCCAGAACTCAAATCCACTAAATATGAATAATGAATCATCATATCATCCAATTTGTTAATATTATTAATGAATATCAAATTATGGTAGCTATAATTGTCTCATAATATATTGATAAAACATATTTTATGTAATTAATTTGATAAGTCTGTGAGAGAAAAACATGTTATCTAGAATGTAAAGAGTATATTCGTGTTTCTTTTTTTGTGGTTATGACTAAAATGAAAAAATTCAATGAATAAATATATTTACAATAATTTTGAAAATTCTATATGTTTTTTATATTCTTTTTTGGATCTTGGAGTTTTATTTGTCTACAAAATTGATTCTCAATATTTTATTTAATAGTAAAAAATACCATGCTAGTTTATAGGTATTCTATTATTTTATAAATTATTTGGTTTACCTAATTTCACATGGATGTTTACAACATTATCAAAACAATGACATGGAATATAGTAAAATTAAAATATTTATATGGTATAATAATTATATGATATAAAAAAAGAAATTTTAATATCATATTAATAAAAATATCTTTTGTGAAAAAAAAATTAGAGAGATATATCAGGATAAATTTGTAAATGATTATTGAAATTGAGGTGAAATGGGTAATTGGGATCCCACATGATTTTATGAGATTGTTAAAAACTGGGTGTTTGAGTAATAAAAGCTAATGTAGACAGAATAAATGATTTTCATGAAACATAGATTGGAAATATTAAATAAATTCAAAATTATAAAAAATAAATGGATTTAGGTGAGTGGAATATTTAAACAATACAAACATGGATGAAATTGAATTATAAGAATATATTTTGAGTTGTGTCCAAGAAGTGTGAAATTGAGATGTGAAAAAAGGAACAAATGAAAATGGTTTTACTAATGGTTCCAATTTCTGGAATCATAAATTAACTAAAACCTATTATGTTTGAAAACATGGAGCCAATGATTTAGATTTAATTGTTGTGGGATACTATTTAGGACTCATAGAGGGAGAATAATGTCTTTAATTATTTATGAGTAATTGTTTTTATTTATATCTAGTTTTGTGATAAATATACTATATAATAATCTTTATAGTCTATTTGATTTTATTTATCATGATTAAAATTGTGTATGCTTGGGGGAGTAATAAGGGATATCATTTAAAAAAAATTATCCTTTATTCAAGGATTATTAGCATCATAATTTAGTTAAATCCAATGAAGTTATTATATATTTATTACTCATATAAATCTAAAATTAAATTGTAAAATTTACTAGATCCTTATTTTGAATAGTTTTTTAGTTTATTAATTAATAGGTATCCCATAAATATATTTTTATTAAAAATTAGATCTATAATTTTAGCTATATATTCATTTAGTTATTAATTAATTAAATTAATATTGAAATTATTTTGAAAAAATTTATATTTCATTGATTGTGGTTTAACTAGTTGTTGTTTAGATGTCATCGGTGTATGAGTCACACGTGGAACCGTCAACTATATATATTTCATCAATACATCTGTTTGAGACATCTTCATGGGTGTCACATGAGTTATATTGATAATTAACTTTTCCAAAAATATAATGAAGGAAATTAATGAACAATTTCAAAAAAATCATGCAAAAAATATTGAATCTCAATTTTTTGGTCACCCAATTTAAAGTACTAATTCTATTTATATCCCATGTGAAAATCATTAATTTATCTAAAAATAATGAATATTGTAGGAATCCATAATAGAAAATTATTTTTGGAAATCATTAATCAAAAATATTCTAATGGTACTATGATTTATCAAGTATGGATACATAGATGGTTATTCTAATATATGACTTGAAGATCATGAATCTTATGAAAAAATCATGGATCATTTCGATAGTTTGATTAAAATGATAAATATCCACTAATGGGAAATTGGATGATATGATTATGGAGTTAAGAAAATGAACTGCATATTTTATTGTTTATATAATTTCTCTTCTATTATGAAAATATATACCCATATTGGTCAAGAAATGGAAACTTCACATCCAAAATTTAATGAATTCCTAATTTTAATGAATAATTATTTGATGCTTACTATTATAATAACTTATCTTTTACAGTATACATGAGTTCATTTCCATTGGTTATAAAATTTTTATTCATCATCCTTTTATTCATCATTGTTTTCATATCATATCCCATCAATCTTATTCAGTACTATATTATGGTGGAAAGGGAATATGGATTTTGGAGTGATTTAAGATATGAGGGTTTTTAGCTAGTCAAAAATAGGTTGTTGAGTGGTTATTTAAGTATAATTTTTTAATGAGAATCACAATAAGGGATAAATGATAAAGGCACCATCCAATGATTAAGATATAATGGGAGTACCATATTAGTTAATTAAAAATTTTATAGGAGTGAGGGAATATCCAGGGATATAGAATTTCAGCTAAAACTAAATTTTAACAAGAGTATAATTTAATAATAAAACATAATTAAATCATATATTCCTGACACAATGAAATCAAACAAAAAATAATATATAAAATAGTAGAAGAGAACCCCCACCAATCTAGAACATCCCGAGTTACACTCTTACATTATTTTAATTTGGTTCATATTTTTTTACTCTATTGCATGTGGTATCCACCCCATTATCTTTCGTTTATCTTTAAAAATCACTAAATCTAATATAAAAATATACTAATCCCTATGATATATATAATATTATTAAAAAAATATATTAAAGTGTTTGAAATCTAATTTGTTATATTGTATCCCCAAATCCACCTTTTTTTATTAACCATAGTGTTTTTAGTAGAAGTCTCTCGATACTATGTTCTTCAATAATAAAAAACTTATTGTACCTTATCTTCTCTATTGTATTCTATCATACTTATTCAAAAAATATTATTTCTTCTAGATTAACATATGTTGAAGTCTCTTTGTTCTTATTCATTTATTTAATCATGTTTTCTTTGTCTTCTTTGATGAATTCGGGTTGAAATTTCTCATACTCTTTAAAATTTTCCCTCATATCATTTCATTTTTGAATAAATTATGGAGTTGAATGCAACAATTTATCTTCATTAATATAATATTTATATTCACTTATTCATGTTAATATTATTATTATCATACTAATAAATGTTAGAGGAACAAAAGAAACTTATATTTTGGATAATTTAAAATTATATTTTTTTTTCAACAAATAATCTCCAGTGCCCCTGAGAAGAGTTTTCATTATCGATCAGTTAATTAAATGAAATATTATGAATGAACAATGGAAAAAAGAATAAATATTTCATGTTAAATTTATTATTAATTAAAAATAGTAATTAACACAGCCATTATATTCATTCATCATATATGAATTTGATCCTCTAACATCGGTTGTTCCTGCATTTTGCCATATGAATTGATGAAGAATCACTTTATCCTCGATTAATATGTACCACTATAATCTCTAAGAATAAATAATGTAACATTGGATCCCACTGTGGTAGTAAAAAATATTCATGTCTCAAATTATTTTATTCACACAAAGTTCTTCATTTTTCGAAGGATTAAATTTGTTCTCTCAGCCTAGAAGGGATTTATTGTAAATAATATTGGTCTTAGTTCTGTAGAGTAGTCTAGAGGATTTTTACTCTATGATTAAGAGAATCACAAGATTGTTGTTTTGTGTACAATGGTGTGTAAGCATAGGGAATGATATAAATTTTTATTTAATGAGTTATTCAAGATAATAAATAATTTTATAGGGGCCCTTAATTAATCTAATAACCCCAAAATATCTACACATCCAATATCAATCTTAATAATTATAATAAAAATTTTACTATTATAATTCTTATTATCATTAATATTATTTATTTGATGTTATCATGTATCATGAATAAAATAAACTATATTTCTATTAAATAAATAAAAAATTATATAACATTTTATATATCATTAATACATTCCCCATGATCATGATTTTTGTATCCTCTCAAGTACTTACTAGTCCTTGAATGGTGGATAATTAATATTATGTAATTTCTAGAAAAATAAATATTTATAATATCATTTTTCTTTAGTATAAATATATTTTCATCATTCAATAAACCAAAAATTTTTTTGATTGAATTACTAGGATCAGTAAACCCAAAATAAATAATATTTCTTGAAGTGGATAATATAAAACCTTTTAATAATTAATTTCAATCATAATTAAACCTAGTTAGTGGAAAAACTATGTATGTGATACTCAAAAAAAATTTCTCATTAGTAATAGGTTATTTAACTTGAAGAACATTATCAATGTATATATACAAATAAAGGAAACTAAGATGTATAATTTAAAGATAAAATATTGGAAACCACATGCGAGTAGTCATTGGGTAATATAATATCTATGTCTGGATATCTCATAAAAAATTTTCATACCAGTTTAATAAACTTATACACTAAATAAATATTTCTTTGTATTATTGTAATGAACCCATATATACACCTTGGACATGATTTTTTATACGAATATTCCCTCTCAATAAAAGGATTGAAATATCAAAATACATTATGATTGTATTGATAAATAATTTCATAGTATACCCATTAATGAAATATCACTAATGTCAATCCTTGTATACCCTACATCACCATTACAATATGTTATCTCATTTTTCATAAATAAATCTATGTAAATGGCTCATTAATTACATTAATAATATTATAAAATTTAAGTATCATTACGAATTTTCACAGATATAAAAATATAATCAAACATAACATATTGAATTTATATTGGTTGGTTTATACTGTTAATCTCATATCAATGAGATTTATATTTTTAAAAATAATGAAATAAATATATCCCTTTATCATACATGTACTCAAAGATAATAGTATACATCATCCATTCACCATTATATTGTTTTAAATGACCAAAATATATATATTATAAGAGTAACATCCTAGAATTTTGGGATTATCATAATATTTTGTTATCAACTAATGACTATTCTTACACAATCCCTCAAAAGAATCACATGGATATACAAAGATATATTTTTAGTCAGGGGTTTTTACATGTTATATTCCATAAAAAATATGACTAATATAATGTAATTTTTTTATGAAAACCATCTCAAGAGATGATTCTTATTAACTAGGTTCTTCATTCATTGATGTGACCTTGGATAATTTGAAAGAGCCACCACAATATTATTATCATAGTATTCCATGCTATGATATTGATAACTATGCAACACATCCGGAACACATACAAAGTTTTATATCAAAACAATAACTTTAGTTTTACTAATTTCCAAAAAAAACTTCAACTCTATTATCGAATCATTGACTATGGATATCTTTGTACACATCCATATCCCAACACCTTAGTATGCCTCGAATACATTATTCTAATCATCAGAGATATATAATTGTTGCCCCATGGATCATTTTGATATCATCCGTAAGAACTTAATGTGTTGGAAAAATCTAAATTAGAAAAAAACATGGAATAATAAACTAACCCAATCAGTAATGTATATATAATTATTTTGATACATTGTAATTCCTCTTTCTTATTCAGATAAATTTTCATATAATGTTAAACTCCATGTACATAGGAAGAAATTCCCTCTTTGATTGTCTTATACTAAAAATAATTACTAGATTTTCAATGTGAAAAACATAATATAGATTAAATGGCCTCTTAGATATATCATGGTGGAGTTTTATTCAATAATTCATCATTATTTTCCGAATTATTGATGTCTACAATTATCAGCTTGGTAAAACTGAGTGGGGTGTTGAATTAGTGGTACATTATTTTTATAAATTCCATATTTTTAATCCATAATATATGAATGATTAGTTTCATGGGACCTAATTTTTAAATTTCATCTTATTCCTATAATACACAATATAAAAGCATATGATTCAAGGATTTTTTTCATGGTTTCAAAATGAGATCTATATCCTTGATATAATCGATTATACTCCACATTTAAACATTATTTAATTAATATAGACAGTTCCAACTAGGTAATGTCTCATCCCCATCATCACTGAGTCCAAGAATGATCCACTCTAGTGTCCTAATATGGTTTAAAAGTTCTAGATTATAGAATGTAGTCTGGATTATTATAGAAGGATCATTAGTTTACATCCCACACTGTTAACATCATCCAATTGACCTTCTCTAGAGGCTCATGGGAGAATTATCCTTCTATGGAGTCCCACTAAAGTAAAACTATAATCTTGAGTCATTTAAGATAATATCCACTGATTGAAATATATCTATCAGCCTCAGAATGATTCAACACCTCATTGAGATGATTTATTTGTCAATCAAAATACTATATCACACAATATTTTTATATATATTATTAAATTACTTCATTAATTGACACACAACTATCTAATCATTACCAATTTCCCCTAATCATAAATTTATCTGAACTTATGTCATCCCAATGATTAATCAGTAATATGTATTCTAAATTAAAACTGACATCTATATCAAATCCCTTGCACACTAATGATGGAATGTATGTTGCATTCATACTGTACAATGATCCTGAATTTTTGGAACAATGCACAATATTCTCATCTTCTTTGAAAATGAATGTGTTTTTCTTGGGCTTGTAAATTTTTTAATAATTAAATAACTCACACAATACCTCATTTATACCTCAGTAATGCATGTTATCACATGCATTAATGTCTAATGCACACGGATATTTCTCTACATA
The DNA here is from genome assembly GCA_963277665.1 of Viscum album. NCBI lineage: Eukaryota > Viridiplantae > Streptophyta > Magnoliopsida > Santalales > Viscaceae > Viscum > Viscum album. The sequence goes on along the minus strand of CAUJRU010000357.1, from coordinate 48,942 downwards.
GGTATGTGTGTAATTTACCAACCCATTTTTATTTCTACATTATTCTGGTTCAGTTCATATGTATCATGAAAATAATCGTCCAGTGCCTGCTATTAATGAACCATAATGGTGGTTGTTTCATCGATAAAATACTCTTAATTCCTTCTCAAATAATTAAAATAGTTTTAATGAATAGTTATCCTTCATGAAATATTTATCTTCCCCCATTATGTAGAAAAAAGTATATGAAAATTATTCCCGATTTCTCAAAGTCTTACACACCATAAAAATAAGGATGAATTCATAGTGATCTTCAAAAAATCCATGGATATCACACACATTATGTTTTCTATAAAATATTTTTGGAATCATTTTTCATCTAAAGTCAAAATTTGAGTGCAATTCAGAAGTAGTATTTCCACATTTACTTTTTTCATCAAAAACGGATAACTCAAAACAAAACTCCATTTAAAAACTAGATATAAATGTATATAATTGATCATGATCCCAAATTTAAAATAAATCTATCTGATACGAAATAATAATGAACCAAAACCAAAAAATAGGGTATTTAATGGAAACTATTTTACCAACTCAATTCATGTGCACTGCCTTAATTCAAGCACCCATGTCCTAAACAAATATTTCTGGATTATATGCATCACTGTTATCTGAAGATTATATTTTCACCACAATCTATCTCATTGGATTTATTTTAGTTAACACATGTACATTATATTTAATGTGATTATGATCTCATTGGAATGATCATCACTGTAAATTGGATTCCCCAAGCCTCGACTCGATCTTCTTTCGAAGTAGAATGGAGGTCTAGATGAGAAGAATCCATCCATCAAGACATTAATAAAAATTCAAACAACAAAAATAAGAAGAATATCATTAAATAGATAAAATTTTCTCATATTTTATCCATATTTTAATAATGGATTTATAGTAACAGCCCCAAGAGTTAGACATTAAAATTTAATGTTTGTGTGAAATAATTTATATTATACGGTGATACATCAACCAATAAAAAATTGTTATTATTCCTTCCCTTCACTCATATGAACATCTCCATTCCATCCCTCTTTTCTTCCACTATGCCACCCCTCATGGTGGATCCACAATAATCCTGATCCTCCATATATGATCACTTTTCAAAATCTCTAGTTCCATGATAGTCTTGTAGATATGTAGCAGCTTTCCACCTCAGTAAGAGTGTGGATCCCTCATTCAAACCAGTTTGCTTTCCCATTTTTTAATATACAAAAAATTAAAGTAAATATTCAAAAATTACATGACGAACAACTTAAAATCCACATAATATATATATATATAATTTTTCATGTACCCTTCTTCCCAAACTCTTCTGGGCAGTGTGTCAATTCAAATAACAAATGACACATGCCCATGGAACTACAAATCATCATTACAATTGTTACATTATTGGTTGAGGATATTTTCATAACCTTCATCATCGTCACTTTAATAAAATATACATAAAAAACAACTCTATATAACACATAGTCATCATCATTGACAATAAATATATATGAACACATTGGAAACTTCAATATCCCACTTTTAGGTTTTTTGTTAGAACCAATCATTGAAAATATCAACCTGTCAGTTTTACTCTCTCTACCTTATTTTAATTTAATAAAATGATCATATAGATTGTATTGTTTCTGATAAAACATATTCTTACCCATTAAAGAATACACCACTTATTTTCTTTTCGTAGAGAACTTATCTAACCATTTCTACGTCTACATTTTAATACCACGTGTTAAACAATTACATAAACAATGTGGGCAATGATATCCTTGAACCCTTATAATTTTGATATGATTCACAGTAAACGTTTAATTAAAACAATGGATTATTATAGAAAATAAATTCTATGAATAATATTTATCATTCACCCAACTGAACAATCAAAAATAAAATCATGTGAAAAAACATAGAACCCCCCTTAATATATCCTAATTTTTTTTAAAAAAAATTCAAAAATATTTAGATTATATGTTTATCAAATCCACAAGAAATGTGATCACATAACTACTTGAACTCGCAAATTCTCACCCTCATGGAATACATATTCCATAGTAATATCCCTTAATGTTAGTACAAATTAATTTATATATGATAATAAAAAGGAACATTTATAATTTTTCAAAATAGAACTCAAGATGAGATTTTCCACTTAACATAGTCTTTCCTTTTTTCCCTTTTGATCTTAAATATTGATGATTTCAAATTATTATAAAATATTTCATCCAGTAGAGATATTCTATCCACCTTTTTTAGTAATTACTATTTCTTTTCATATGATTTCATTGAAATATTCATTTCATAACCATATTTTTCACATTGATTATTTTGATTCAATATATCATCACAATTTGTTGAATTAATTTGAAATTTTGTATATTCTTAATAGATAACATGAAAACCCTTAACTGAAGCATCTATTTTAGTTTCCCCCATTTTAATATAAAATTTCAGTTGATCTAGATAGATAATGAATCATTCTTTCTCTGTATGTTCATCATTTTTTATGTCTCACACTGATTCTATGAGCTACTTGGCATCCTATATTTTTCTATTTTCATTTTATTCATACTCAAATATTAGGTAATGTCTCCTTGTGATTTAGTTAGGGAATCCAAAGATCTATGACCTTCTAATCCACATCATTGACTCACTTATTTTAATCATTCATATATATTTTATATTGACACCATTGATAAATATCATTGATATTTTTTTGATCATTAATTCATTGTAACTCACCCTAGACTAATTATTGTTTCCGATAAATTATATTTTTTTCAAAAAAAATATATGCTAAATTTAGATATTATTCAAAACACCAGTAAATACATATCAACCATAATATTCTATTCTATTGATAAAAATATTCATTAAATTCATAATTTTATCTTATATTAAGCCATGTTTTCTTTTTCTTCTTGGAGAAAGTTTCATCAAATAATATTCCATTATTCATTTTATCTAGTCAAATAAACTTATCTTGAAGTGATGGTCTTCACAGATTCACCTACACTATTTTAGTAAAATAATTTATGATTTGAGATAGTGTAGGAACAAATTTACATTGTATATTGGATAATTTAATCTCCCGATCATCAAATGAATTATAATTTTTCTCAATATAAATATTAAATTCTTCTATTCATTTCATTAATTTATGTTATATTATAAGTTACATTAATTATACCTTAGAAAAATATTCACATTTTAATTTAATTTTTCATCAAGATCACTAACTATCTTCTACAGATCATCTACCTCCTATACGTTTTTCTTATTTTCACAAAAATATAAATTTCACATTAATCATACTTTACATTTTTTTCATGTTAATTTTAATTCCATTTTTACAATTCATCTTCTCTTTCATAGGACATATGTTTTTCTCAATAGAAGTGTCAAACTCTACCTTTAGCCTCTATTCCAGATCTGTTCTTAAATAACCATCATCATCACTAATGATATCTCTTATTTTACATTATTTTAGAATGATTGAATTTTCACATTTTATAATCTATAATAATATTATGTAACTAATGCATTGAAATATCATCAATATCTTCGAAGGATTAAATTATAGCATCAAATATGTGAGAAAAATTACTCATAATATTTTTCAAAGTTGTTGAATCCTATAACATGTGACAAAATCATAAAAAATTATATACTATTTAATTAAGTTCGATAAACATTAATTATTTATTTCTCCATCTATCATTTTAATATCATCAAATCTATTATGGGTATTTATATCTCTTCTTACCTGACTTTGATATTTCCTTCATAAATGCTTCTCAGTTTATCCTAGATCTCCTTAGCAGTTTGGAGACCCATCCAATTGGAGTATATGTTTCTAAAAAATCCATAAAGATTGATTTATCTTCTTTTACAAAAAATATTTATTTCAATTTTAATCATGATTCCTAAAAATATCATTTTCAATAGGTGGGAATACTAATGTTACTAGATCTCATAATTTCATAAAATCATATATAATAAAATGAAGAATCATATTTATATAGTTCTAGTAGTTCTTCCAAAAAAAATTTGGTATTTTTAGAAAAAAGACTAAAATAAGGTTTTCTATTTCTCATAATGATTTATTATAATCTTATGGGAATATCTATTTGATACAAAATTATGTGTCCAAGGACTAGTTAGGTTCCATGGAGAGGGGGTCATTCATTAGTACTATAATATTAAAATTTATTTGTTTTAATAAAACCATTTGGACTGATTATTATCTCAATCCATCATCACTGATTACATTCCTCTCCCTGAAATCATATTTAATAAATTATCACATCCCAGAATTATTTTTTGAACGAGTTGGTAATATGACCTAAGTCCTTCTTCCAACTATTTATACTCATCAATTATAGAAACCTCAATAAATGAAGACAATAACAACTAGAGAATGTCTCATTTCCCTAAACAATGATTACCAATGTGTTATAATATGGTGTCTCAATAATGTGTAAAAGATAACGACTAAAGGAGTGACACCTAATTTCTAAAGGAGGATATTTATATTTCATCCCACAGTGTTACAATCATCCCATCTTCCTTCTCTAGATTGTCAATGTAGGATTCATCTATATCAAATTACCACTAAAGACATCTATTAATCATCAGTCCCAAATGATTAGACCCATTTTTAGAAACATATTTGTCATATTCAAAATTCTTCCCCATTTCTTAAATATGATGTCTTTTGTTACTAAAAAACTGTCTCACCTAGTCTTCTCATGTACTAAATTCAAGAACATTAGAAACTTGAAAAATAATATATGGTCTAACAATCTATCTATTGGTCATCAATTTATTTGAACTTATCTGAGCCCACTAATTACTTGGGAATATTTATTTTTAATTGCACATAGTGTTATTCTTAAATAAATTAAGAATAATGATGATAATTATGTTTCATTTTCACTTATCAATCATCATGAACATTTTAATTAATGCATGATATTCTCAACATTTTTTATATGATTGTTCCTTTTTCATATTTATATGAATATTTTAATTATGAAATCATAGATACACACTACCACATTTATACTTCATTCATTCATTTTATTCCATAGATGAATGTCTCATGCATCATAATATTTTGTCATGATAGTTTTTGTGTAATACACTATCCCATTTTAATTTTTCCAATTTATTGTTCAATATATGTGTATCCTATATATTCTCAAACATTTATTTTTTGGACGGTACTCAAATGGGTATAGATTCTCTTATTCACATTCCTCACATTCTATGTGATTCATGAAACCAATTTTTATAAACTATTCTCCTTTTCAAAATATTTCTCTTTTATGTTGTGTAGAACAATGTATATGAAATGTTCTCATGATTTATAAAACAACCCCATACCATAAAAAATCACAATTTCATGAAGATCTAAATTTAATACATGAAGATAAAATTATTACATTTTTTAAATGGATTTGAATATTTATGAATCTTCATGAATCAAAACTACAAATCAATACTCATATTGTATTGCCAAAAATTCTCTTCTTTAGTGTGCATAAAATGACAACATGAAACTCTTCTCTTTTTATTATCAAGTGACATGTTAAATATTCTATCTACCTCTAAAATTTATCAAATATATGTTTGATATTCAATTTGATTATTCAAAAAAGTAATTCACAAAGTGTTTTTATTGGAATATATTACATGGACTAAATGTAGGTGCAATGCCTCACTTCAATAAAAAAAGCATTGGAAATTTATTTATAATTTTAGGAATCACCACACACACAAAATAATATTTTCACCATAATATATATCAGTGGTTTTATCTTTATTAACACATGAATATGAATTTTCTAGTGATTATGATATCAATGGATTCATAAGAATAGAAAAATGATTATCGTAAGGGTCATTTCAATCTTCTTTTGACGTAATCTGGATGTCCCTACAAGAAGAATCCCCAAACAAAGGGATGGTGAAGAATACAATGCATATTATATCAGATGACATTGATAAAATAGATCAAAAAAATAATCTTTTGTCCACATTTCAAAAGATTATTAATAGTGACCACAATCAGTGATCCAACAGTGAATTAATAAGTGTCCATGCTCTTTTATATATTTCAAGGTGCTATATCAGACCTTTAGAAATATGTATCATGAACTCCCCTCACTCACTAGAACTGATTTTTGATGGAACTCTTTTCCTCCACCATGCTTCCCAGTATAGTGGATCCATGATGGTCATGTTCATCAATATAGGAGCACATTACACAATCTCTACCAAAATGTTGGCTGGACATAGTGGTATCTCTTTGCCACCTATATTACGTTTCAGGTCCCTCATGCTAGATAGTTTCGTTATATATTTTTTAATATATTAACTGATAAATACTAACCCAAAATACAAAATAACAAAAACATCAAATCCTCATGAAAAATATATCAATTCTCATTACCACTTTGTTCGTATTAATTGTAAATAGTGTGTCAATTCAAATATCATGGGAAACATGTATTTATAAAAACAAGTTAGTTATTCAATCATCACATTAAAGGTTGATAATATTTTAATAACAATCTATATCACCAATTCAATAAAAATATAAATTTATACCAAATAAATATCAAATACATTCATCATTATTGAAGAAAACAAAAATTCAATTCGAATTTCAAATCAATTACCTCATAGGGAATCATGTTTTCAACCGTGGAATAATCGACTTTAAGAAATTAATCATATTTTTAATCAATAATATGTCAATAATTTATATTGTAATAAAATAATTTTATTCCAACTAATTAATATGTAGAAACAATAAAAATATAAAATATCTATGATGCCAATGTTTTTCAGGACTTGATCATATTGTATTCCCAATGGAAAAAATGAATGATTGTGTCCATGAATGGTTCTATAAAAAATGATTACATTTTCGATCATATTTGGATTCACCAACCCTTCTATTAAAATAATTTAAATATATCTATATAGGCTCTAATTGAAGTTTTTAATGTTTTAATTCTTCAATAAAATATCATATCCATAATAATATATTATGATTTATAGAATTATGATGAATTTGGGGAAAACAAATGGAAAAATTGATTCACATTATACTTTTCTTTCACACTGCATAACCCCTTTTGCAAATATTCTATATTTATAGGTAATATTTTTTCAATTAGATCCAATTTTCAATTATAATACACAATTGAAAATAAATTACAATACATCTAACATTTTATTTACTAATATCAAAACATTGTGTTTGTATATTAATCCACTTCAAAATTCACAAATTCATTCCATTTATCCACTTCTTGGACACCTATTACTTCATTTTAGGTTACAAAATAATTATTATCAACTAATAATGAGTCACCAAGTTTGGTGACTAGAATAATATATCTTTATTTTAATTTATCATTTTTATACTTAAATATAATTTATAGGTCTCTGGAACATCCTATTAAATAGTAAATTGTAGAATTTATTCATATACAATCACATGTATATCATTTTCCATGACATAAATTATGTTTATATAATACCCAAAATATATTTAATATATAATATCCACATACTAAATTTTTTTTGGCACTATATGTTTCTTTTATTGAGGGGTTATATAAGTAGTATTCTTTGGTTTCATTAGGATATTTTTAAAAGATTGAATTTTTGAATCGAGGTACAAGATTGCTAAATGAGTAGGACATGAAAATGATTAAAATCCCCCATACTAAAATTGGGTAATAGATGGTATTAAAATATATAATGTGAATATAGCAAATCGTACTCCTCTAATTATCACTTGGTGAAGTAAATATTCCAAAATTTCCAATGTGTATCCCTAAATGTATAATACAAAACATTCCCAAATCATAATTTATATCACCAAGATAGGAATTGTGTGGTTCCAACATTTACTTATACCAACCCTTTGTTGAATATATGTTTGATTGATTTGGGTTAATTTCAAAAATTCATATATATTTTCAGTAATCACGTTGTTTAGATATTCCTCTATAGGTTCTGAATAGTCATTATTTATATTCAGTCTTATTTTATTCATAATTTCATTATTTATTCCATGATTTTCATAATCTAATATGATTTATACCTCATAAATAATATATTAAAATATATTAAAAAATCATAAATAAATGATATCCTTTATAAGTAACTACCCCTTTTTAAAAATGGTATTTCATGAAAAAATTCATATGAAAAAATTCAATATGTTTTTTACCTTTCACGTATTCACATAAATGTTCATTTAGTCATATTTCCTTGTATAAAAACATAAAATATTCCAAATCATTTTAATTATAAAAAATCAAAAAATACATCATGGAATAATTCATTCAAGATCCTTTTATTTTCATGATCTAGATGGTAACATGATAATTAAGTGTGATATTTTTCATGAAAAATAGTTTTGATATGAATTTTTATTACATAGTTCGAGTAATAAAACAGATAAAGTATATAATTTATGTTTAGAATAACATATAATATTATTTCATTGTGAAATAAAAAAAAATATTCCATCTTTTTGAAACAATTATAGTAAAATAACACATAGAAAAAATAATAATTTTTGTATTAACTGAAAGAAGATAATAAAAAATATTTAAATCTAATACTGTAATCATTAGCAACATGAGTTAGTAATCTCCAATAGATATTGTGGTGTTCTTGGTAACAATAGTGAATCCAAACTCTAAATCAACTTGAGTAATCTTTTTAATATACTATTGAAATACAATTGTATACAAATTAGGGAACTAAAATTTCAGTATAATAACCAACTTTTAGAAACAAATAGATTTCAATTGATAATGAATTAACCTAAACATTGCCCATTATTCATATATAGAAAAATTCTTATTCTTATAGCCATTATTTTCATTTGGGAAATAAGCAACATCTTATTATCAAGCTTCTTCTTTGATCTTAATCCATTATAATGGAATTTCTCGAAGTCTATAGACATTGCATTTGTCATGGGTAGCTTTTATATTCCCTTCAATATTATCACCGTTAGAATTTATGTATTTTAATAAATTGGGTTATTTTATATATTAAAATCTAGATTAGTAAGATTAGGGAAAATCTTATCAATGTTATTCATGTGAAATTATCAATTAAAATTAAAAATCCTCAACCGAATGATTCAGGAATCACATATGTCTACAATTCATTATGTCATTTAATCCCTATCATGTCATTATAATCAATAGAAAAAAAATCATTTTTATTATTATAGTCCCATATGGTGCCCCAAATGCAATTTTTATCTTCAATTATTCCTATGTGATATTGGATCCCTTTAGCCTTCCAGTCTCTAGATATTGATGAATGAAATCCTTGTGTATCCAATAAGAATCCATGACCTAATGATATTTCTAAATTTCATCAATCATCGCTGAAATTATTAAACATATATAATTTAAAAAATTATCCATCTATTATAAAGAAAATAGAATAATTAATCACTCTCATCCTAAATAATATTATAATAAATTTGGGATTCTCTTGTGTAAAGCTTTAATTTATTGGGTAAAATATCGTTCATGCTCTTATACCATTCCAATATGTTCATAATAGTGAACCGATTATATTTCTTGAGAATTTATTATGGGGATAACATATTTTATGAACATTACATTTTACTATAGTAAATATAAAATAATAAATAACTACATTAGATAATTATAATGAATTTTGAGACAATATAATTAAGTTTTTTGTATCCCACTATTTTTTATGCCCCAATAACAATAATGATTAGATATCGATTGTGTTGTTTGGTTAACACTCTTGTAGAAAGAATCCCTATATACCTTGTAATATACCAATATGTTTCATGAAATTACATTTGATGTTATTTAGGTAGGAGGTCATTACATGAACTTGGTAAATAAACAATGATATATTGAATGAATTCTCAAATCTATATATTTTGTATTTTATATTCTATTTACATTCCTATAATTAATTGCATGACCTTATTTGGTAGTCATCCTTGATAATAATGTTGTCATATTGACTGGAATCATTAGTTAGAACTCCTCTATAATTGAAATGCACCCTACAGTATACCAAACATGTACAATTGATTGTGGTTTCAATATAATAATAATTAATGAATGGGTTTTCTGACTTACTATAAATTTATTTAATTATTATTATTGATTAAAATATATATTATAAATATTATGTTTAATTTGTGTAATTATTTATGTTTTTAGAAAAAAATAAATATTATGGGTAAAATTTTTTTTGTTCAATATTGTATATGGGAGAATTTATTAATTTACGTGATCACAAATAAGTATCATTAAATTTAACAATACACTTGACATAAAAAAATAAACTATGTTTCATTAATATGATATTTCCTTATCACTTTTTTTTGATAGGATAATATACATTCAATTAACCCTCAGGTAATAAACACATAGGTTGATATTAGTTTAAATTATAAAATTTCACTCTATCTCATTTATTGGATGTGCTGATTTTATGCTAGATCCTTCTTGACCTGCCTCTACCCACATCAGAGCTCCATCTATACATATTCATTACTCAAACATATTTTATAGAAACCTTTGGAATTTGTAATGGGTATACAATAAATAAGTAATGGTCATATAAGTATATATACAATAAGTGGTGGAGATGCTTTATATTAATTATTTTAATTTGATAATAATAACAAAAAACCATAATAAATATTAAAATTAATCCATGATATACACTGTTTAGATAAACCCAGGATAATTCATTCTTGCAACAAATTCATATTTTTTTTAAAAAAATTAAAATCACATACGTCATTCTTTAATTTGATAAAACATTAATGAATTAAATAATACCTTTATAATAAATTTTATCAAAATAGTTCAATATATTACAAACAATATAATTTTAAGGAAATTTATTAAATTATTTTTAACCAAAATTTATTAGGTACATGTAATGTTCCTGGATGAAACATAGTGTGTAACTATAATAATTTCTATACATGGTTTTATTCATGTAATGTTCACTCACAAAACATGTAATCTACACAACCTTCCATGTAGTAACATGGTTTGAACCTTTAATAATTGATACATTTACAGTGGTAATTTTAAAAACATATATGATTTTAATATAAATATAAGACATTGTGTCAGAGAACCATAGGAGATGTTTAATTCCAAATAATTTGTCCAAATTAATTAACTAATATATATGTATATATATATATATATCCAAGAACATGATGTCTACCTTCAACTAATGGAACACATGAACATGATTAAATTTTATTATACACTATATTATTTGTTTTTTTAAATAAACATTCATGATACATGATGTGTTCAGGAAAGATACAAGAAATGTATGTTACATTGCACTTGGTCATGAAACAAAACCTTGGGAATGGGCCTACATATTGACCACATCCATTAATCAGGTACCAGAAAAACATGAGATATACAGGTAATGTGACCACTATGCTGAATGAATCTGGGTCGCACACATAAATTAAGAATTCATTAAGCATTGTATAATTATCCATAGAGTGCTAAATGATGGGATCCCTCCTATTATAGTCATCAACAAGGGTGGAAAATTTTATGTATTCATTTACATGAGTAGTTTTTATTTTTTGTGAATTGTAACTTGTGTGGTGAATATCGGTACATGGTTTATGTATTTTGGTTACACGCACTGTAGTCCAAGGGTATCTGGTTCGAAATCATAGTATCTCCAGATGTGTCCAATTTATGTTCTTTAAATGATTTTATAATGTACGTGGTTATATAATGATGAAAAAAATGGAGAAGATGGTTACATTATGTTTATATATAAAGAATATATAAAATAGTAATAAATATATATCAAAATAATAAATTGATCAAAATTTTAAAAATAATTATAAATTTGATCAGGATCACTCTGATTAGACATGATGCTTTTGGACACATTGGATTTTTTTAATTACATTCATATATATATCGATTTTATTGGAATCAATGAAACAATTATAATATACCTCAAAAAGGATCCAAAATCGATTATGGTTTTCAATGAAACATTGAGAAAAAATTTTATTTCAAGACAGTATCATTGACATTGAATTTAAGATTATTTTATTACTGGAATTACCTCAAACCTGATATTATTTATTCAAATAAAATTTTCATCATTTAATAATATATTTTGTTTCACTATTATTGTACTAGAGTGTCCAAATAAGAATAAAAATAGATATTCTTTACACATTCCCTTTTTTATCAATGCATATCTAATAGTAATATAGGATCTAGATAGGCATTATAGATCATCATGCTTATGTTAAATTAATAGCCAAAAAATTCATCATAGATGGAATGATTGGAATATTTTATCATTGATTTGAGGGAAGGAACTTTATCTATGATTTATATTCATTATATTTTGACATCGAGATAATTTTCTCTTTAATTTTATGATAATATGTAGTGATATTCATTGAGCACAACTTTTAACCCATGTAAATCAAATAAATGTGTATATTGAGCTTTTCTAAACAATAAATAATTCCATATTTAACCTTAATAATTTATATTATTCATATATAACCACACATACAATAATAATAATAATAAATTTTATTATTAATAATTTATTGATTCCAAAATGACTCACAGTTAAAATAAATATCATTTTAGTAAATAAATTTATTAATTTTTTTATAAATGTTATCCAATATTTGATTCCAACCAGACATAGTAAATTAAAATGTATTTCCTCCCCATTATTTTTGTAACATTGAACAATAAATAAAATGTATTATTCATTGGAAAATTAAATAGATATATATAATATCCATGATCATGTAAAAATATTTATAATAATATAATACACCCATAGAAATATGGTGAATGAATATTTTTTATAAGTAAATATGGAATATATATTATTAGAAAAATATGATAATTATAGTTTTCAAAAATATTAAATTAAATTAAATTTTAATCAAGAAAAATAGGAACACTAATCATGTAGACATCTAGGATTCATTCAATAGGATAATTATAATAATTAAACTAAGCACCAATATATATGTCCCATTATAGGTAATGTCACATAAGAATAAAAAGTTAATTTCAGTTTGTCAATAACCACATAAAAATCCTCATGGTATAATATAATGATTTTGTTTGAATATCTCATCATATATATAATATACTTATGATATAAACCTCTACACATAATACATCATTCATTGAAATCTTAAAACGAAACCATATATAAATAATGAACATGGATTTTATATGATAGTTTCAATTCAAAAATATATTGAAAAACTGATTTCTATTATGATTTATGGGATAAATCATTTCTTGACTTAATCAGTATTGTTATATCAATCATGATGCACTCATCCTACCCTAACATACCAAAATCATATACAGTCTAGATTTCAAATAATAAATAAAATTACATGGATCATGATGTGTATTTATAATATTATAACATCATATGATTATTACACATGTTCAAATATATGAATATCCCATGATATATAACATAATAAATTACTACCGGTGGTTCTATCCTGTAAATATACTATGTTAATGATTTCAATGTGTGAACACTAAACAAAAAAACCTCATCGACTTATGAATACATTTTATTCAATGTATATACCATCTATGTCTAATCAAGTGAAATCATTCTGCAACATTAAATATATTTGGAGAACATCATAATTGAATTTTTGAGGTTCACATCATAGAGACATAAAACCATGACAATTTCAATGAGTTAAAAACTATAGTATGTTATCACATTAATGATTGAGAAATAAAATTAATTTTTGATAATCTATTTTTTAATAATCACCAATTTGAATATATACATATAATTTAATTTATAATGATGTTCATTTTTATACCCTAACTCCAACAATCCAATCATTGTGTCTCCACAAATATAAGTAATTCATGATTCTTGAAATATCAATCAATTAAAAAAACTTAATATTTGATCATCCATCATGATATTCATAAGTAAAATGTATTACTGTTATTTATTTCCTTCAATGAAATCCAAAATTTTATCCATGTTTGATACATGAAGTTGTAATTCCCCCAATATAAACTTCATTAAAAACTCTTTATAATCACATAAAATACATAGAATGCAGTTTTTGAGATCGTTATAAAAAATGATCTTTACAAACAACAAATATTTTTCTTTCCTAAATAATCGTTATGTACATAAAAATCTATTCTAAAAACCACACTATGTAAAAATGAATGATCTATATAAACCTTAATATGAGCATCCTTTTATTGCTTCATGGACCCTATATATAACTAAATTCTTCATCTGGTTTTTTATCATCTAATTTAAATAGCTAACTCTGTGATTACAGACATTCATAATAATTATTATGTATATCGTATTGGATTAATTGAATAAAACATTTAATGGTGTGAACCATAACATTACCTTCATGGACCTCCCTTCATTAAATTAAATCATGTGGTTATATTATAGTTAAATCAACGTAGATCATGTTTTTAAATTCCTTATGATAATTATATATAGAGTGAAATATAGAAACATTTGATCTTCATGATTCAATATCCTCTAATTAATATATTTTAAAACTAAAAACAAAATATCATGTTTTATCATTAGATAAAATTTCCATATATTTAATAAATTTTGTCTTTACTAACATAAACACTGACTAATATTTCATTATCCTTGATATCAACTTTTTATATATATTATTCAAAACCTATAAATCAATTCTGTTAATAGTGGAATGAACTAGTAGAAACAAAGCCTACAAAACACAATCTCAATGAATATAATATGGCTTAATATTTATATAACATGATAATACAACCACCTCTTTGATTTTATTATATTATGATTCAGAAAATAAAAATATTATCCTTGTTAGATATATTGATCATATCTCATATGGTAATTCATTATAAAACACGCAGCACACCTATTAGAGAAAGAAAACTACTTAATTTTCAATGCATCATTGTGGTTTTCATGTACTATAAATCTACATAAATAAACCTAAATAGTATGAATTTTATTTTTATATCGTATTTGTTCTTTTGTTACATCAATAATTAAAAACTATTAATGCTATATGGGAATTCCATTATAATTATGAGGGAGCACCTTATTCCAAAAATATGTACTTCCACTATGTGACATTATTTTTGTGTTGACATTATATGATAAT
This sequence comes from Viscum album, assembly GCA_963277665.1. Taxonomy (NCBI): domain Eukaryota; kingdom Viridiplantae; phylum Streptophyta; class Magnoliopsida; order Santalales; family Viscaceae; genus Viscum; species Viscum album. The sequence goes on along the minus strand of CAUJRU010000357.1, from coordinate 33,641 downwards.
AAAAATAGGATATAGTGAACTATGAAACAACCTATAACAACATTGATATATAGTCTCACATAGTGTTGACATTTAGTTTTTGCTACAACCCTATATAATTTTATTATACATTTTTTTCCTACATAGGGAGTTAGTATCATTTTATATATATATATATATAATCAACCAACCTAGGATTTTAATGAAAATTTGGTAGGAGTGATGATTTAAAATGAATCATAAAAAGGGTCACGAAGGACCCATACAAATGTATTAAATTAAACATACATAAACATTCTTTTATCATTTAAATATAATTTGTTTTGCAATAATAACAAGAATTAATTGTAACTAAAACATTAACCAAACCTTTCAATAACACTAATTATAATTTCATAATCTACTATAAGTACTTGAATATATCTTTTATTTATAGAATATTTATAATCTACAAATTATTCTATAGAACCCATGTCTTGGTAACTCTATTATCTCATAATAAATTATTATACATCAAAAATTCACATCCACATTATTATAAAGGAATCCGTCCATTTTAATAATAAATATATCATTTTAGACATAATTTTAAATCTACTAATTATTTATGTCGATACCCCCATATTCTTTAATAAAATATGTGTTAACATTTCCTCATTTTCATATAACTATAATTTACAACAAAAAAACTATATATAGGGGTTTTATCTCACTTTCTCTTAGAAAAACTATACTCCCATATCTAATTTTCTTAATGCATTAATATTTTCTTAAAATAGATAACCACAAATATTTTATATGTTTTGAGACTATATATAACAAACTATATTTCAACATTGGATGACCTGATATAAGAAAATAGAGAGAATTAAATTGGTATTCAATGTTATCTATCAATAAAAATAAATTTAATCATTTTCCAATTTAGAGAGTTATGGGAAATAAAATCATATTTTCAAATAAAATTGAATATATATTCATGTATGGAAATATAGTAATTATAGCTCATGTTGAAAGCATAAAACCCAATCATTATCTTGTTTATCTAATCAAATGATTCCCCCAGAAAAAAATGAATTCATATGAACAACAATAGGTGAATGAAATGTGACTCACATAATTTATTGATTTATTTAAATAGAACTACTTAAGAAATATATAATTTAATTATTTAGTTGTAGGAAACTTGAATTTTGTGGATCTCCCTAATTTATTGAACTCTTTTAATATTCTAAGGATGTTTAGAAACATTCATCTTAGAACAAGTGGACATTATCCACTTTTATATTGATTCTCATTTTATTCCTTAATATATTTTTTACTTTATTCATAACATTGATTAAAATAATTAAGTACACATAGAGGATATTATTTTTATAAACCATTTTCGCTTCATCAAATTTTATCATTCATTCCATTTATTATCAATAATTTTTTCTACTTTTATTGATAGGATTTTATTCTTGTAATCAAGGATTAGAGAATATGGGACCAATTATTTATTAATGGTTATTCTCTATGAAACTTTTAGATATTTAAATTTATATAGAGTACCTAATTTTTTATAGCTATCAGGAGATTTTCCACTTATATCATCCATCATATATCGTGAATTAACATCATAATGGTGGATCTATTCAATGTATTGTTTTTTGGATATCCTCTATTAGGAAAACACAAAAATAATTAAATTAAAGATACATTCCAAATTTGATTGATTTTCTATTATATTTTGTTCTCAACATTTGAACAAGAATAAAAAAAATTCTTCTAATGTATTCTCAAAAGAAAACACAAAACTAATAGAATACAGAGGAATTATGTTTCAATTATTTTGAATAGGAATGTTTAGAATGTATTATCCCCCACACTAATTCTTTCAATATATTATTCAAATCCTAATTCATGCATAATAATTTTTATTAGAATTATTTGTTTATAAATCCTATAAATATTATTTTATTGAACTACATGGTGTGGTAAATTAATCTTCATATAAGAAACTAAGTAATATATATCTTATAATTAATTCATTATCTAATTTAGAGAATCTTCCTATCAACGAATGATAGTTATAATGGTTAGCATGATGTATAGATTTATTACATTTTAATCAAAGTTCTACTAAAACTACTTGCTTTTCATTTTTGGAAAACCTATTCCTAAATATTAATTCTTCATGTGTAATTTATTATTTAAATTTTTCACTATCCTTATCTTGTGATTCCTAAATATTCATTACCCACATGACATTTTCAAGGAAAAAATGAACATTACTTTGAAAATTAGGCATCTAGTTTTTAATTTCCACATGGCTTATTTGTATTTTGGGTTCCATCATATATAGTTAATACCTATATCACTTTTTTTTATATCATCAATTACATTAATATTTTTATTAATATAATCTCTTTAATCATTCATTAATTCGTACTTCGTTTTATTTAATTTTCATTCCCATCCAATGTGTGGTCCATATTTCTACAATGGAATTGATGATTTAAAATAAATCATTAAAAACATTTGATTTTTCTTATTGGGAGTATTCAGTCTAACTCTTCTATTTTTTTAGTTCCTTACATTACCTGATCTCTCCATTGGTATATTTTTGATATTTCTTCATAACATTATTTTGTTTTATTTATATTCATTTATGCACCATAAACAATTGGTGATAACTAATGGGTTTATAACTTCACTTATCATAGAAATTACCATCTAACTAACAATAATAATTGTAGTTTACCAAGAAACCAAACTAGTTGTATATGACTACACTATTCTATTTATCCAGGAATTTAATCTAAATAGTAATTTTTCATATACTCTATTTTATTTCCCATTAATTTAGGATTTTTTTCCATGTGCTGATCTATTACTCAAACAATCCAATTCTTTATTTATAAACATATATAAATACATAAACCTAAAAAAAATATTGTTTTATACTTTTGATAATGGCTAGAAAAATTATTTTGAAATAAAATATTTAAATATTAGACAATCTACATAAATTTTTAGACATATTTTATGAAATATCCCATACACATATTCTTCTATCCATTGTTAACATTTCAGTATGATTATTATAATTTTTCATCTTAAACAATTGTATATGTTTTTCATTTAAATAAATTTTTTTAAATGAAGAATGTTTTTTAAGAGAAAATAATTTGGATTTGTATTTTTCCTTTATCAAAGAGCATTCCGTGAAAATATTAGTTCATTATATCAAGATATTATTGAAATGTATAGGAAATTATTGGAGTCATGACACTCAAAATAATTTTTTTTGCAAATATCACCTTCAATTAATTTAAGAAGTTACAAATTGTTAAAAAATAAAATTATTCATGTTCACCACAAATTCAAGACTCTAAATTATGAGTATTTTCTTATCTTATTTATCTATTCTTAAAATTTCATCCTAATTTTTCTTTTCTTTATGTATTTTTGCATAATTAATTTTTATTAATTACTATAAGGATATTTAGTTATCATTTATTATTATTTAATTTTAAAAAAATGTGCTTTATTTAAATTAGTGTAAGAATAATAAAAAATAATTATTACATTGATTTCTTTTCCATGAATAATTTTGGTTACTAATTTAAAAAAAATTGAATTTAAGTTTTTATTCAATTATTTAAATATTTTAATTTCAATTTAATAATGATTTTTTTCATTTTCTTCCAAAAGGGTAGTTAGGGAATTAAACATTTTTAATTATCCCCCATTAACATCACATATTTAAATAATTTCATATTGATGAACATATTTAGCAGAAAAATACCAAATGAAACAATGTATATAAGTTTCTACATAAATAATTACTTTCATTACATACATTAATATTCAATAAATTTAATATATTCATCTAATTTATAATCAATATTATAAAAATGACTCTTAAAAAAAACCTTATACATATTTAATATATTAATATATTCCTTTATAATAAGGATCATGTTGTGGTGGTCATTATTATTCATTACTGAATATTTTTTTTCATTTAAAATAACTTATTTTCATTTATATAGTTTTTCTATAAAATATCATTTTCTAATCAACATAAAAACCTATTTTTTTCTATATATGGAATCTAATAATTTCCTTCTATTATTAAATTGAAATGATATTTTAAAAATTCATAGTGAATTTATATTATCCAATTTAAAAAAACCCAAAATTATCTATAATACAACTTGAAGACCCATATGGATTATTTAGTGACAAAAATGTGTTTAGGTGGAATCAGTTTATCCAATAATTTTGTTTAGTTTTACTCTATTTCTAATTGAGCCACCATTAACTGAACCTATACATTGGTTTATGTGAATGACTCATATAATGTAAACACACCCCTCACATTAACATGTAATGTATAAATACACATAAACAAAGATACCAAATATTTACAAGGATTGTAAATATTTTTCATCCTACATCTTTTTCATTTGAATCCATATTGAAATAAATATGTTATTATCACTATAAATTGATATGGATCAGTAGTGTAGTTAGATTCACACACAATGTTTTGGTATGTATTATTAATTCTCCTAATGTAGGATTTTCCACTTCCTTTATAGTATGTTGTTTATACCGGTACCACTAGAATAAAATGATATTAATAACTTAGAACCACTAATTAATCAATAATCCTTCTCAAACTCCTATGATATATCTCCCCTTTATAAATAGATCAAGTTGTATGAACAATAATTAGATATTCTTATTTTTAAATATAACATTACATTCCAAAATATATAACCATGATTGAACGTTCACAATATATATATTATCCTCCAAAAAACACTATTTATATTGATTACTTTTTTCATTAAAAATTTGTCATCACAAAAAACATTAAAAATATTTTCAATATCAAAACGATCTCGTCTCTATGATATTCTCTCTGAATTTGTCTATATTAATAGTCTGTTCAGGTTAAGAAGTTTTCATTGGATCTCTCTTCTTCCTTATTTTTTTAATATTATTATATGAATATATATTAATGGGTCTCTACCTATATAATATTTTCTATTGAATCAATGAATATTATGAAATAATATAGATTAAAATCCACATATTTGTTTAATTTGATATCTTATTTATAAACACTACCTAATGTGAATATCATTATTAATATATTCAACGTATGAGTTTCCACAGATCAAGAAAAATTAAGATCCCAAAAATCTCATTCATTAAGAATAATTTCATATTATTCAATATTTCATAATGATATTAATAAATGTTATGTATTAAACTATTTTATTAACTGAAATAATATCAAAATTTTATCTATTTTGAAGACTTTACATTTCAATTCCATCAATATACACTACTTTACAACATTCTACATCACCATATAAAATGTAAAATGAAATTGTAGTATTATATTTATTGGGATCCCATGATTATTAAACAAATATAGGATTATTCTTAAACATATAATTCACACAGGGATAAGAACATGTCCATATGAAATCATAATATTAGAAGAATGATCCTTAAAAATTTAGATGTTGATCATTGAGTTGTGGTATAAAACCTATATTGAAGTCAAATATTATACTAGTTTTCATCTTCTATTGTTCATAGTGGCCTTCTAAAAAATTAAAATCTGTACTACTAACTATGTTTCACTCCATTAATTTGTGTTCCATATTTTAATGTGTCGTAGAACCATACCTGAAACACTGTGCAAGCATCTTTTTTAGATCACTCAAACTGGTAAAATTTTGGTGTAAAAATATTATTTTTGGTTTATGAATAACTGTGATATTTCTACATTATGATACCATTAGTTAATAAATTTATTAACGTCTATAATATCATACAAATATTTTGATTTGATGGTAGCTTAAAAATAAATTGTATCTTTTGAAAAGAAAACTTCACCAGAATTTTTTTCCGTGAAATCAATATGAAAAAATGACTCATTATTAACAATATTTGGTATATTATCATTTTTTATATTTATTATAGTAATAGAAATATTATGGTGATTCTGGAAAAATTCAGTAAGCACACACCTTCATATATAATCATCATTGAAGAAAAAAACGTTTATCATGATTTAACCTTACAAAGTAGTCCACTATTTGTGACAATGAAGTAACACTTATAACATATTAATTACATAATGATAGAGTAGAGAATCTCATATTTCAATGAAATGAGGTTTCAAACTCTTAGCGGTAAATATAAACCGAAATGATGAATAAAAAATTATTGTATCTCATAGTATTTCACATGGCGTAGACTAGAGTATTTAATCATTTATAATATTAATTTTTTCTTTATCCATGAATAAATTTTCAATAGTTATACCACTAATTAATACGTATATATTTGAAATTGATCATTCATATAAATCTCTTGGATACTCTCTGTCTCATGTGTCTATGATTTCACGGTCTGCTATTGTTTTCCCCTTAGAAAATCCATTTACAAACCTTATGTTATGTTAACCTGCAAACCCTCTTTCAGCATCTGTCATATTTTATCTTGGATAATTTTGACAATAATGACCCAAAAATTTATAAATGAATTTATATTTTATAGAATAAATTAATTATTATATAATATAGTTTCTTATAATTTTTTTTTGTTTTTGATCATTATAAAATTTACCCACAATTTCTTTATGGGATTAAAATACAATTAAGCATCACAACCATTTATAATATATTTGTTCTAATGTGTTAGATGAGATTAGTTTATTTAGTTAGATGATAAAGTATAATTAAAATGTAAGGATGAGGGGGATGACCTCAACTAGTAGGATCATACCTTATGAAGACCATTTATAAGAGCTTTTGAGGGATATGACATCCAAATGGTTTTCCGTGATAAAGAGAAATCCAATATTAAATAGAAGAGACATGTGAAAATGTGATTATAATAGTATTTTGAATATATTGAGATCGCAATCTAGGATATGTTCATTGAACCACCCCAATTTGGAACCACAATCAAATTTCTTACCTATGGGAAAACATATGTGATATAACATGTTATGTGTTTGGATCCAAATAGTATGACTTTTTTTATATTAATTTTATTAAAACAACAATCATATTATTTAATTTAATTATTATAATATATATATTATTATAAAATATGTTTGATAAAAAATGGAATATTATATAAAGAAATCAGAGTTTTATATTTTCTTATAAAAATTCAGTTTCAATTAATTTATTTTTTGATAAATTTGAGAATTATTAATTAAATATTATTTTCATTATCTTTTATTATTAAATAGTATTAAATAAAATAAAAATATTATCTAATTTAATGATATTATATATAATTGTTTGTTGTTTCTAAAAGATGTCTGAATTATAAAAAATAGTACTTTCTAGTAAGTAAATATTTTTATTTCAAATTTTAAATTATATTATTTGTAAAAATATTTTGGTAAAATAAATAAAATTTTTGGAATGAAAACAGTGAAATTATTCGATAATGATCATTTCAATATTTCCATAGATAGTATAATTTTTTGGTAAATGTTTAATATGTTACAAATATACACTGTGTATTATAACATGATAATAGTGCACATATGATATTATAAATAATATAAAGAGAATCCACCACCAAAAATAGATTTTCCCTTTAAAACTATGCATTTATTATGAAATTTTATTACTTCTAAAAATCATTAACAAAACATCCAAAACTATTTTAAAATTTTATGGTTTCAAAAAAAATTATTTAATGACTTCAGTCACTTCCGCAAAACAAATTGTATTATTTTACTGAGTTCAGATATTTACCTAATAAATTGATGAAAATATCCTTATATTGAATAGTATATGGGTAATAAACCATTGGAAGGTTCAGGTTTTTATTTTATCTCATATAGTCCAATTCCAATATTTATAATTAATAAGAAATACTTCCAACATTGGAAATAAATACCCACCCAATATCCCAATCCACTAAAGATAAAAACGAGTTGGGAAAATATTTAATCTCTAAATATCTCTATAAATCCATACTGATGTGTTCCCGTGATACTGATAAGATCTTCATATCATTTAAAAGAGATGTATTAAGTAAGTTATTCCTTTATCTTCATCATTAAATAAGTTCTTTATTTGTATTTGTTCTTTTTATTGCTAATTGTACATGTTGCAACATGTTTTTAAACATCACAATAATACATTTTGTATTAACCGTTATTGGGAAACCATCATTCAATCCCATTAATCACATATATTAATTTTTATGTACACCATTAATGCTGTTGAAATTGTCCCTTTATTTTAAATGACAAGCATTTATATTCTGAATACCCATCCATATTTCCACTCCTGGGAATTTTGTAGATATAACTATACTTAATTTATTGGGAAAATTCATGTTCTTATCACACACACATAATAATTGGGATTAAATGTGGTTAAAGGTTATCTTATGTGGATTAATAAATGAGAAACATAGATGGATATTCATGAAAGGAATGTAATATGTGGGTATAAATTTATATTTCCCACAAATTCATTAGGTAATGTTTTTATCTCATGAGATACCATGTATAGTTAAAAGGAGTTTACCCTAAGCATTATATATTATGATGTATCACTAGATAGAGTTGAATTATTTTTATTATTTTATGTTTTATGTTTTTTACACATATTTAATTGATTTTATCATCATATATCATTTTTCTATGATTATGTTTATGATTATAAGTACTCTAGGTAACTGTCCTCTACCTCTTCACATGCATGTATTACATTCAACATGTTATGCCTTTATTATTCCCTTATGGTGATTCATAGCTCACCCATTTGGTCTGTACATCCTTAGGTTATCCCTTACTGTATTGAAATATCTATCTATAATTTACGAAATTTTTTGGGATTTATTAAATAATGTCATTAGATTCATGTTTTTAGTTATTTTTTATTTCTGTAATTTAATAAATACACTCAGAATCATTTTATTTTGGTTTTATATTGTTATCATAAATATGTAATAAATCTTAAAATAAAATTTATTACCTATTTGGGTCATCATAATTTGTATCTATAAATTAATATTTATATATGGGGATTATTATTTGAATTTTATAGTTAAAACCATAGTGTTAATATTAAACATATGAAGAGGCCATTAAATTTTATTAATGTAATGATTGTTTGGTTTTATAATAAAATATATCGCAATATACATACTAGAATGTGGATTTGACTATAGAATAACTATCTGTAGTGGTAATAACCACAAATGGTACATTTGACATTAACTTATTTTTCGCCTTGTTCATGTTATAGTGTCATAATAATACACCCAAATCTAGATAGTTCCATGGGAAACGCTTATATAAATCATGTTTCCTTTTCTAAGCATTTTGAAGGGAAAGAATATTCAAATGAAATTAAATTTTAGAAAATATACTATGTATAACTAATATTGAAATGTAAAAATACCATGTTTATGTAATATATGTATTTTATGGGTTATACCTTTAACAATCACATTTTCAATTTATATGTTTAATAATTTGACAATTTTAATCGTAAATTCATTTTTATTTTATTCAATTGATGGAAATTTGAGGAACCAAGCTAATAACCCTTATTTTTTACAATATAATGACTAACCAAATGATATTCCTAACCTAATGAGACAAGGAGTCATAATCTTAATGGAAATAATTCTTAAATTAACTCATATAATTTATAGAATATAAACCATTGGGAAAATCCTAATTCATAAATGAATGAACTACTATTAAATAATATCCTTATGTGAAAAGGATTATAATTTTATGGGGATATTTTGATATGATAATACTAGAACGTTTAACTATGTTGTTTTCAAATATATTATTTATTATTCAATAATATGAGATTAAAAAATTCTTGGTGGATTCTTATCACATGGATGGAGAACCTGATCAGTACAGTATTATCCTCAAGAATAGACAATCAAAGAATTAAGTCAAATCACTAGAGTAAAATTTGTTTAAGACAATGTTATCTATTAAATAATTTCCTTCCTTTATATAACAGATAATAGAGAGAGATTTACCTAGTCTAATTAAAATGGTTGATGAATCATAAATGTGATATTTGAAAAACATCTCATGTCTGTCCTGATACACTATCATATTTTTCATTGACACCCAAATTATTTTTCAAAAAATATTTAGTGGGATGAATCTAGATCAACCAATAGATTGAGATATTAATGTCTCTATAAACAATGAATATATTTTATGATTTAACATCAATGTCAATATAGATATTTCTAAATCTCAAAGTTCTGAGGGTTTTAGAGGTAGGAATTGTGGAGTGGAGTTTAATTATGGAGGATATATGGTGAAATATAAATTGGGTGATAAATTCCAACATACCACTTTTAAAAAAAATGTAAATAAAAATTCCCAAAATTTCATGAATGGTAAATGGAGATGAATTAGTTTTGGTATGTAAAGGAACATGGATAACAATTTCATATGGGAGAAACCCACCAATGGTATTAATGAATTTAATGATACTTTAAAAATTTATTATATTATTCTATAATTCAATAATAATAAACAATGAAACTATGGGATGAAATGAAATAATCCAAGGTATTTCAATGATAGATTATGAAAACAACAACCAAAATTCTAGAGAAAAAGTGAGAGAATATTCCCGCACAACTCCTAACGTGGATGCTGATAATGAAATTGTTAAAGGTGTGGTAGTTATTTATTCAATGATATTTAATATACTACAAAATTTTAATTTTGCATGCCCTTTCATATCATGATTATTTAGTGGACCTATTCAAACACCACCTCAAAAAATCATATTTGATTTATTGATTATGATGAAAAAATAATTTAATTACTCCATCATGAAAATATAACTTATTCATTATCAATATTTATTTGGTTATTTTTCCAAAATAACATATGAATATACCTATAGAGTATTTTGATACAATTCATGAAATGGATTGAATTTCATTATATAGATCCAATAAAAATTTTTAATAAAGGGAAATCACCCACCGTATAGCCAATCATCCTTTGATTATGTACATGTTCAAGGAAGAGTATGAATCTCTTTTAGAATTATCATCTCATGAATGGATATTATTACCATCTCAAGGGATTAGTAATATTGAAAGAATTATAATTGCTTATATTTCCAATGTAATTGAATATTTCAATGTTTCTCTTAATGTATTTCCTTGTATTACTATATGATGATAGGTTCAGTTATTTATTGATCATATAAGTGAATAATTTTCCAATATCCAATACACTATATTGAATTACTAATGATGAACATTAAGAGTTGAATAAAAAATATAGGTGAATATTGATTATTGTTTTAGACAACCATGTGCTTCCCCAGTAAATTTTTTAATTAAGAATTATGGTTCAATTATTATATTGATTAATTTATCTGATATAAACAATACCACAATAAAAAGATGTATCTTATCACATAAATAGATTACATATTTAATTGGCATCATTGATCCCGGATGTTATCAAAATTTTGATCTTCGATTAGGATAATATAATGTGAATCTGAATTAGGAGGACATCCCCAATTATGATTTTCACACATTGTTAAAGCACTATGAGTCCAATGTGTTTCTAGTTGGAAAAACTAATACACCTTTTATATTCATGTACATGATGAATATTTTAACTATTTATCACATTGATTTTTTTGAAGTATATATAAATGATTTCCATATTGAATCTAAATGTAATGAATAACATGAATATCATTTTGATATAATAATAATGAATCATTGAATAGAATATTTACATGAATTGTATAATTAATGTTATTTCTTTATTGAGAATGTAATATTCACGTGCCATGTTTTCACTTAGAATAGGATATCTATTAAATTTTCAATGATATAGGAAATTTAATGTAGTCCCAGGAAAACATATATGATGCAAATCTATAGTCTCTTTAAATTAGTTAGGAAATATCATTCACTTTAGAGGAAAAAACATTATTGTTAACAAAAATAACCAAGCTATATTTTAATGGGGTGTTTTTATAGAAAAAATGAATACCAGGAGATTTTTACATATTTAAATTAGAGTAAATCATTTCACCTATTCTCTCATCACACACAAGTAGGGAAGGATTTTTTGTCTATTTTAATTCATCAAAATATTTCTTACAATTTACACTCATGAATAATGAAAAGGTAATAGCATATGAATTTCACCAATTAAATAGACTAATGATGATCTACCTATTTCATGATCTGTAATTATCTAGTGTGACATTTTCTCTAATTATTTGATAACATTATCTCTATAGGGTAATGTTTTACATTTATATATAGAAATCCTAAAATTCTCATGTATATGTTCGCACAAAAATATTTCAATATGATGATATTATAATGGCTGATCTGATTAAGGATTCTAATTTTTAATCCACTACCATACATAGACCGAAATATAACATCCTGTTACTATTTCCAGGTATTATTATACCCCTAATTTGATCAGTCTTATGTTTCATTTTTAGTGGGGAATTATCATGATAAATTTTGACATTTTGGAAGGGATATTGGGATATGTATGGTTTGTTTCATAGTTTTCAAAAACCAAGGGTATTTCTTGTAGAAATGCAGAAATCCAGACTAGAGGATCTATAGAGTGGGCTTATAGTTCGACAACAAATGCACCCACCAAGGAGAATCTATCAACCCCTATTAGCAGGAGTGCATGTCTAAGGTGCATAGTTTTTTTAACAGTGTGTCCCTACCTAGATAACTATGCATATTACTTTTTAATATAAAATTGATGATAAAATTCATAAACCCTTTTGCGGTCCCCAATGTGCTTGTACAAACATCGAACTTTGTATTTTTCCGTGGAGGACCCCATGAGGTGATTCTGACCCCTCTAAACAGCTCTAGAATAAAATTGATTCAATGAGAACGACATTTGATCTCCTCTCTATAGGTTTTCTCATCAAATTCTCTTTATTATACCCTCTCATTAATCCTTCCTATAGTTTTAGAGAATTTTGTTAATGGATGATCTAATATATATTTTTTTAGATCATTAATATCTTTATTATTATCAGATATTCATTACCAACATTATTCGTTAGATTTTCCTATATAGGGTGTGGTTTTTCAAGATCCCATGAACAAGAGTAAGGTGGTTCCATTTTTATTGGCCACATTTACTAACCCCAATTTGTTTGGTAAATATTCAATTACTGTTTTTAAATATAATTTCATTAAATCGGATTGTTAAAAATAAAATTGAACTGTATTTGTTATTTAAAATTTTATTTGGAATGACTTTTTGAAAATCTCACAATTCTATTGAATTTTGGATTTATTGTGAAATTGGTTGTAAATTGATTAAATTTTAATTTATAATATAATTATTATATTTCAATGGTGAATTTGTTTTGATAAAATAAATTTCATTTTAGTATTTTGGAAAAATAGATCAAAGGGTTTTGATAATACGCAATTGGTTTTATCTTTTATGTTGAACAATTTGACTAAAAACATGTGTAATGTTTTAAAAATGTAAATTGGAGTATTTTAAATGGATGAATGGGATGAATTATGTTTTATTGAGTTTGAAATTTTTTCCCATCATTGATTTATATTACAAAATATTACAACCTATGTAGTATGGTAATTATTTTTATAGCACAATTTTGATGCTTTACAATACTAATAAAACATATTGTAGAAGGTCACATCCTCATTTTATGTGGATAATTACACTTTTGTTTATATAAAAGGTACATGAGTATATATATATTACCATGATTATCCATCGATTATGTGAGGATATCGTAGCATGAAAATATCATACATTTTGGCAGATTTCCATGTTTCTCATTTGGTTGTATTTTAAATATAATATTTTTTGTTGAAAGTGTATTCCATGCCTTATGAATTTACATTATAAGTTTATATATAAAGTGATTAATAATCCATTTTATCAATGTATTTAGGTCAATATAATTGAAAAGAATTATTAGTTTTAAATAATATTTATAACTAACGTTCCTTTTTTATTTAAAAATGAATTCCTTATTTATTGATTAATTATGGAATCTTGTTATGGAATCTATAATGTGACTGTACTGGGATTATTTCTTTCACCCTACCTATGACTTCTAGTGTTTGATGATTATCTCCATCTTGGTTCGTGAAAAGGTAAAGGTCCCCTTTAATGGGGTTATATTTTTTATCCTTTGGAATGGAGAGTTATTTTCTTCTAAGATTCAAATATTCATCCTATTCATCTAGTACATTATTGTAGTACTTTGGGTTTCATAACCGGTTTGTCTTTTAGTAAAATTCCATATATGGTGTTTTTATTTTATGAATAGGGACCTATTTATCTCTCAAATAAAATATTTGTGGAAAAATCAATACCAATTTTAGTTTTCATTATTGTAGGTTCTAGCCCCCAACCAGTGAAGATCATGAACACCGTTCACATGATATTGGGACTAGCTCGTTTATTGGGATAAATGGGTACCTGTGATAGTTTGTTAAAATGTCTTATAATGGATCTAGGATGAGCTTATTATTTTATTGATAGTATTTAGTTGTGTTGTCTTTTGAATTATTAGGAGGTAATAGTTATTGTATTCATGTCCATCTATCTCCTCGATGAGCCTTAACTCACTGGTGGGAAATATGGAATGATTTCTATATGATTAATTATATTATTATCCCTACTTTGGGCACCATGGAGGTTTTTTGGATCCCTCCATTCCTCCATTGGATTAAAGACAATACAGATGGAACCTAAAAATGGAATTCTGGCCCTTCTGAATGTGGTGAAATCTTTAGGGCTCACGATGAATCCGTCAAAGGATGTTTATATGGTTCTTGTGGAGAGAAAATCTCTCTTGAGGCTAAAATGACCAGGATCATACATGTTGTATCGTTTGTGAAAATGAAGGGATGGTCTAATATCTGGCATGAGAGTGACTCTTTTACTATTGTACAATACATTAGGAATGGTGAAATTCTTATCTCTTGGAGGCTCGCTACAAAGTGGATGCAATGCATAGAGACTATTTCGACTCTCAATTTCATCTTCACGCATGTCTTTCAGGAGGCAAACCGAGATGTAGATATTCTTGAATCATTGGAGTTTGAAAACATATTACCTAGTCAAATTCTCTTCCTAAGGCCTTAATTCCCTTATATATGGATGATTTTAATAAAATCCCACAGTTTAGTCTTTTTTATGCATACTAATTTTATGAATTAATTCCTCGACCATTTGGCGGAGGGACAATTATCAAGAATATTTATCAAGAATATGTGAAAATAAAATCTATCAAGATGATATTAATGAATATAAATGAGAAATTAATCTAATGGAAATGATTTTTTTTGAGGTGCTTTTGAGTATACTATATGATCAGGGATAGGCATTGTCCCTATTTCTCCATCAGGTTCCATCTATAGAAGCCAAGAGGGATGTTCTATAAAATAATTTTCAATAGTTAATTTTATATAATCCACTTGTTTTCAAAGGCATGAATGATCCTCAAGAGGTTGAGGAATATTTGAGTAGTTTCAAATGTTGGTTTGATTTCTTGGAGACACTTGATTAGATCACGGTGAAGAGTTCTTACTTCCTGTTCGATAGAACAACAAAGTGATTTTAGGACAAGATGGGGAGGGAGAAGAAACATGAGGTCATAGAGTGTAAGGAATGAAATTATCATTATTTAGAAAAAATCTATCCACAATCGATGATGTCTTACAGGCTATTGAGTTTTTAAATCATGATCTAGGTGATATGATGATGACTGACTATGTGAACTACTTTGCGGAGCTTCTGCAGTTTTGACTTGAGATTCCACCGAATAAGAAGATGAAGACTAAATTGTTTGAGTTGGGACTCTGATATAATATTTTTTCTCTATATTTCGTGTTAGTTTTTCCCTCTTATTCTAATTATATTTATAGATCATTGATGGTAAAATTATATATTTCTGTTTTGACATGGTTAATAGGATTTTTTCTCTCAATATGGATGCATGAGTTCGTGTAAAGGAAAGATGAAGTGTAATGTTACTCAAAGTGGTTCTCAATAGAATTCTCATTATAGACCTCCTATGGATCCTAGAAGAGGCCCTCTTATTTATTACTTGTGTGGAAATCCATGTAATTGAACGCTAGTTTGCATAGAGACACCCAGGTTATGTGGCTCCTATTGATGCTCAAGCCACATGGAGATGTTTTTACATGAATTTATTTCTCAGTGTAATTGAATGAGATCATCTTCACCTATTTAAACTATAGTGAAATTAGATCCTATAATGAAAAAAGGTGTCCGATAAAAAGGCTTCTAGAATAATTATTCTTTAGGTTGTGGAATAATCTCCAGAGGAAGTAGATATTGGTCCATCTACTATAAGAGGTGCCATCATTATAGCTTCAACATAAGCAACTACCTTATTTGATAATAGTGCATCGTACTCATTTATTTCAACTCGTATTGGTAATATGATAAATATTATAATAGATATTTTTTCTTTTGATGTTGATATTAATACACCCTGTATAAAAAAAGGGAACAAGGTATCTGTAGTTTAAAATATTTTTCTCATTTTCATATTTTGATCTTTCATTGGATTATTTATTTCTTGACATAAAACCACTTAATGTAATTTTAAGTATATATTGTATCATTTCAAATGAATCACATATTTATTTTTTTCATCTTTTGGTATCCTTTAATATTCTCATTGGTTTATATGATATATTTCATGGAGAATGGGACCCATGTTCATGTAGAGCCAGAACTTGTTTCCTGAAATGGGGAATGTGATTTTTGTGTTTACTTTTGATCTATAGTGGGAATATATAATTTTTGATATCCCTCAACATACTGTCAAGATGGTTAAAACATTTATATTCTCAATTTCCAGACTTTCTACCAGTAATGTCATTATATATATCTATTGACTTACTCTCTAGTAATAAAATAGTTTTTATTCCTTATATCCTCATGGAACTGGTCGAAGGGAAATAGTTAAAGAAATAATTTAATGATATTCAAGATAAAGGATATATATTCCTAAGTGTGTCATCATGGGAGGTGAAAGCTCTATTTTCAATCAGAGGTTATGGTGTACTACACTTATTTGATGATTAAAAAATGCAATCATGTTATGATAAATAATAAGTATTTATTTCTTCAGATTTATGATCTGATTGATTATTTGAAATGGGGTATGTTATTCTCAAATAATTATCATCAATATTGATACAATCAGTTTAGGAAAAAATAATCTTAAATTCAGAAAAACTTCATTTGGAGGGGTTATTGGCATTATGGGAGCATTGTCAGGCCATCTGGTTTATTCAATGTTCATGTAGTATTTATGGAATTAGAAAACATGACATTCCACCTTTATCTTGATAAAATCATGGTAGAATTTATGTTAAATATCCTTGTTTACTATAAGTTATTCGATGATCATGTCCAATATTTGATAATATTTTGGGTTTCTTTTTGAGAAATCACCAACATTATGTTAAGATTTCAAAATGTGATATCTGTGTTGGGAGATGGAATTTCATGGCACATGTCGTATAAGAACATGGTATTTTATTTGATTATGGTAATGTTAAAATAATTATATCATGTAATCAATAATAAAGTGATATTAATATTTAGATGTTTTCGATCAAGGTTGATATAATCATGAATTTTAATGTAATTATTAATGGTGAATTTTTTCGATGAATGCTAAAATTTGGAAGGGGTTATATTTTTCACAGAATGATAAATGTGATTATTATATTGTTGATATGAAATGTCATTTTATTACTGTGTCTGTGTTGACTCCTCTAGAATCTGGTCATGGATATGTGGTGTTTTTTTTATTATTATGTATCAAAACTGGGATATGTTCTTATACAAGGTGATCATGTTATTATTTATGGATCTCGACATCTTAGTCAACATAAGAGGAATTAAGAGTCACATATAGATGGTCTTGAATATTTTATGCATGTGATTCAGATTGGTAAATGTTCATTTAAGAGAAAGTTATTCCATATTTTCATACCATAAGATCATGAGTTATATATTCTCTCAATAATAATGGAATATAAACTAGAGGATATAGGTAGAATACGTACTACATTTTGATCTAAAATTCACCTATACCCTAGAGAAAAAGAATTTAATTATAGATGATTTCAGTTGGAAACCTCTAACCCATTCCATAAAAGAATCTTCATTGGAGTTGAACCTGATAGATATTTTTGAATTGTTACACATTGGAGTCTGGTAATCAGGGGTCGTGTTTCCTTAGATAGTGTTATATTGACATATTATCTTCTCAAGATAATTATTCTAAAACAATAGAATGGTGATAAATTCAATAATATTTGATTCACTACTCATAGTGTGGAGATCATGTCTATCTAGACACTCTCCACCATGAGAATTCTTTGTTTTCAGAATATATTTGTTGTGAAATTAGTGGTAAGGAATGATATGATTAAAGGTTTACATAACTCCCAAATTTAATAGAACCGTGGAACATAAATAATGTTTTATGACATGCAATGAGAATTATAGTGTCCATGTATAAGACGTGGAATTGTTGAGTTTTTATCATATTTCAGACATGCCAAAAGGTTGTAGTTGAGAAATAAATTCGTCAAGTTCTCTTCATTCACATATAGTTCTAAATTGGATCAGGAATGAGATCTATTTGTACAATGTGGTTGGTATGTCATGTACCTAGATAAATAAAATGAAACATGGTATGTGAACAATCAAATTAATAAATATGCCCAAATTATACCCATTCTTTATAAGGATAAATTTGAATTGTTATGACATATCTTAGTGAAAGTGATTGTTCCTTTCACATATTTCCAAATGATATTTTGTTAGTATTGATTCCATGTTCACATCTTGTTTTTGGAGAGGTCTTCATGAGGCACTGAGATCTTATGTCTATTAGATAATGATTTACCATTCGTAGATAGATTTCTAGAGAGAATGATATATAATGATTCATGAGGATATGCTTAGATCTGGTGTTCTCAGATTTTGTGTGTCTTGGGATGACCATCTCATGATGGATTTGTTTTTATATAACAATAGTTAGTTTTTTTTTATTATAATGGACCCTTCTTAGGCATGGTATGGCTGTAGTTGTAAATATAAATTGTGTTGGTTAGATATTGGTAAATGTTCATTGGTTAGGTTGAGTTTGATTGAACAAAAGAAATATCTATTTGATTCATCAAAGAATGCTGATGGTAGAAAGCCAATATTATTCATATGATAATCATCGCCATAAAATATTGGAATTTTAATTTCTTTATCAGGTGTCCTTGAAAGATTCACCGAACTAGGTCATTGATAGTTATAGTGGAAAGGGAATCTCACTACTCATATTTAAGACCATTTCAGTTTATATAGAAGGTATTTAATGTGGATTATAATTTAGAATTTCAACCATAGCTGCCATCGATAAATAATATGTTTCTTGTTCTTAACTCTGAATGAATCTTTTTTATCCATGTCATGTTCCAAGATGGAGTGATCTTGAGTTGGAGCCTCAGTAATTTTTGACTAAGCATCTAGTCATGGTAGATTATTCTAAGAGAAAGGTACATCATGGGAATATGAAACATTTGGATCATGTACTATGGAAGCATGATTCTAAAAAACATGAAGCATGGGAGAGGGAGGAACTACTGATAAAGTAATTATCCCATATTTTTGACATATAACCATCTTTGTCGGATTTATAGTGACATAATGTTTTTATGGTGGCAAGTTTATAACATCATGTTTCTATTTTTCAGTATCCCTAAACCTCTACATTCATCATTAATTGGTTTAATATCATTGGAATCATTATGAAGATAAATTTACAAATTTTAAAATGGATTTTAGGTTGTTCATGGTTGGTGCATGACTTTCCCAAACCAGGCGCCTGCTAATGAAAACTATGAAATCCATGATAATGAAGGCATCCATAGTTGGCACATGATTTGACTAGTCATTCACCAACCAATGAGAATACAAGAAAACCCATCATAATGGGCACATGGATAGGGTGCTTGGTTTGTGTAACCATGTGGCCCTGCAATTCTAACCACACATAAAGTATTTTTTTCATATATTTAGTTCTAAAATCCAAAAAATCCATTTTATTTTACAAATAAGCTTTAACAAACCTATAATATTTTTGACTTTATTGGAGGCTCCCAATGTGATCTTTTTTCACTTTTACAATGTAATAGAATTGAATCTAATCATGGTGAAAAATGTTTGGTCACCACCTAACTGGTTCTTTCCTCTTGATGTATTTCTCTAGATCTCACCACATTCCACCTTAGGGTTTAATAAATCTCAATGTTGTTATAAAATCTAATATACTATATTTTAGATAATTATTCTAGGGTAGAATCTCATATATTCATTTCATAATTTCTTATTTGGAATTTCTCATATAGGGTTGGGTGTTTTCAGATCTTGTGATCTCGAGGAATGTGGTTGTATTTTGATTGGTCCATTTTATTAATCTTATATATCTCGATTTAAATTCAATTTTTTTATTAAAATATCATGTATTTTATTGGTTTATTGAAAACAAACTCATATTGAATTTGTGCTTTGCAATTGGACTTCGAATGAATTTTCGAACCCCCCCCCCCAATTACATTAAAGTGGGGATATGTTATGAAGATGGATGTAAATTGATTAAATTATAATTTTCATATTAATTTTGGAATTTTAATTAAAAAAATTATTTGATGAAATTTATTTCAAATTATAATATGATAAAAATGGATGAAAATTTTATTTAAAAAAACAAGGGGTTTTATCTATGAGAATTCATGAATTGATTAAAAAACCATGTATTTGTTTTTAGAGGAAAATTGGGATATATGAAATGGAATAATGGGATGAATTTAATTTTATTCAATATTAAAAAAAATTTGAATTATTTGTTTTAGGGAACATGCAAGCCTATGTTGTTAGTGAGTTCTTTGGAAAGCACACTTATGACATGTTATGATTATAGAAAACATTTTGTCAAATGTAACAAACCTGATGGGATGGGGATGAGTCTTATTTGGTCAGTATAAAAGGGATGTGTGTATACACATATCACTGTTATTCACCTTAGATTGTGTGAGGAAACCTTAGCATGTAACTAACATACCATTTATCACATGACCATGTTACTCATTTTAATGTGTTTAAAATATATTATTTTTTTATATTATTTCACATGCCTTCTAAAATTATTTAAAATATTTTATATATAATATTAATTAATCTATTTTTCAAATTATTTCCATCATTTTAAGTGAAATTCATGATTTTTTGAAATATTATTTTGAACATCCATTATTTTTACATAAATTCAAAATCATTAGTTTGTTAAATAAATGTGGAATATTATAATAGAATCCATAGTGATACCATAATAGAATTTTATCTCACATCCTCCATGTGCCATCTGTTGTTTCGATATAATATCATCACAGGTTTACGAAATCGAAAAGCAATACTTAGAGGTGGTTCTGGTGGTTGATCATTCTTCATGGAGATTTATGTCCACTCGGACTGGGGTTTTTATCATATTATTTTTGTACTTTTATGTTTTAAATTGTGTTATTTACCTATATGACTTATGGTATAGTTCTCTATGTGTATTATTTCGTGTATTTATACTATCCTTTTTATTAATCTTATGCAATTTAAGTGAAAAATTCATTCCCACGTTAATTTTTTTGGATTCCGGGCGCTAGCTGCCAAACCATGGGGACCAAAAATTTCATTCAACATATGTTAGGAATGGCTTAGTTATTTGGCTACTAGGGTACCGGGGCATTGTATGTGATAGGAAAAATTTGTAATTTCTCAATGAAAAATGATATCGCAACCCAATATATGAGGAGGATTAAAATGCATCAAATATTCATACACATAAAAATTATGGACATATGAATAATAAATGAATCATATTCATACCATTATAAAATAACTTCATGAAAATAAATTATTTAGATGATGATGGAGTAACTTAATGATGATGTAAAACTATTTAACAAGGTCTTGAATATTCCTTATTAAAACATTTAAAAAGCCTGTGTTATATGATTTCACACACAAGAATGTGTCCCATAAAATGCATTGCTAGAGAAATAATTATTCAAAGATATAGATAGTTCATCATTCTCTGTTAATCAATGATGCACTAATATGTGTAAGGGTCTAATGAAAAAAAATGTGGGATAACATTAAAATAGAAATTTTATAATTTGTATCTCATTTCATGTGTGTGAAAAATTCTAGGCCAAACTATTGATGTACAATGGAATGAAACAATAATTTCACATACGTGAAAGGTATTAGTTACTCTAACCGAAGGATTTTTTTATAATACCTTCCAAAAATAATAATGTCAATAATACCATTTGGGTGGTATAAATATCCTTAAAATGTCTATGTATTTTACTGAAAATAAAAAACATTTTCTACTAGACCAACACTCCATAATATATATTAGATATGTTTTAGGAATTCATAGAATGAAACACTCCATTTTTTCTTATTAAGATCCTAGGTATACAATTAGGTTCATGAAAATTGATTATCATGTTTTAGATATAGATATGAGTTTTATTTTTATTTATCAATCTTAGATGGATGGTCAATCTCAAATAACCATTCCATCTCTAGAGGATATACTGATAAAATTTTCAAATGAATTCCTTTTATGTTGGATTCATCACATTTCCCTTGTATATATCTCATATAATAATAGTTTCCATTCAAGAATTGAAATGGAACTATAAAAGTATCTAAATGGGTAGAGGTGTCTATCTTAAAAAATATGGGATGATTTGGGGGGGGATAATATAATACCCAACCATATCAATGAGATGAAATAGAAGGCTCAAACCATTCAACATCATATAAAATTTAAGAAATATTGATAGAAGTTCAACATATAAAATCAATAATGATACCTATATTTTTATATTAGTGATAATGTGTTTCTTAATATCTAGTTGTGGAAAAAATTCATGTGGTTTTGAAGTAATGGAAATATAATTTCTAGATACATAAGACCCTTTGAGATCACTGATCGCCTCAGAGTGTTGGGCTATCGAGATGTTCTACCACATAACCTATCTCAAGTAAATGATGTATATCAACACTTCTTTTTCTAACATTACTATTACATCATTTTTGTGATACGAAAAGTAAAATAAATGATTAACAATAATAAAAAGCTGTAGTGTCTTTGAAAAAACAACACTATAAATAAAAATTACAAATTAAAACATAATCATTTATTTAATTCCTTTTTCTCTAGATTATTAATGGGCTTCAGAATCTCCTTATTACAGGTATTCATCTAAGGATATACATCAAAAAATGGGGGAGATAAAATACAAGTAAGAGGATAAATAAAAACATGAATCAATATAACATTTAATGAGAAAAATCATTACCATATTAAAATACCTATATGATCATAAACATAAGAGGAAGTATTTAGAAAATCTTGAACTGTGGCAGTTGATTAAAATGAAACCTTATGTCTATGTGGCTAACAATCACTTTTAATTATGAAAAAATATATCATAATGTTCACACATATTTCACTTTTATCACCAGATACATAACATTACCCAATTCATTGGGGTGACAAATAATTCCGGGATCACTAGTCACATCATAACATTTAATTTTCTATATATAATCACGTGTAAACCTGTCACATCATAACATTTACATTATCAGGAATTTTTTAGAGAACATATAGCAATCATGGATAAAATATATCCCATTAAAATGAATGAGTTTCATTACATATAAAAAAATTCAAAAACATTGGGTTCCCAAATAAAATTGGGAATAACATACTTTATAAATGAATCATGAATTTTTAGCCGTCATGAAAATATCGTGAGAAGTAAAAGGTTGTGATAAAATTCAATAAGAGTTAATTTGAAAAAAAAAATTGTTTTCATTAAATAAAGTAAAAAAATTTATATTCTATATATGAGAATATAGTGTTTAATAAATTTCATTTAAGTAATATCTATACTGAAAATTATGTGAATGAGAGATAACCCAAATAAAGAGAGTTGGGTTTGAGAATTCCACTTACCTTATGTGTTAATGACTTCTAAACATTAATGTTTTTTATAATCAATATGTATTTACAAATTAATAATTATAAAACTATTTATTCATTAATTTTATTTATTTTATTTTATTATTTTCATTTATTTCCATTTATATCAGTTACAAAGTACCATTTTATCAATTTGGAGCATTCATTTTCATGGTTTTTCATGATTGGTTTGCATGTATTCAAGAATTGAAGATTGTGTAAAATGTGTAAAAATATACAACATTGTTATTATTTTTTATTTATGAAATTATGAAAGTATTACTGATCTTATAATTAATTTTTCAACATGGCATGAGGATAAATCATTAAAAAAATTAGTAATGATCATTTTAAGTTAATTATGGTGTGTTTTCGATCGAAATGAATTATTGTTGTTTTATCATTAATAATTATGTATAAATGTTACTTCCACATTATATAAAGGGTTATAACATAATATTTTGAATCTTTTTTTAACAATTTAATTCTTTTTTATCATCATTGAAGTAATTTTGGAAAAATTAATGTGCATCATCAACGATGTCAGTAAATTGAAACATTATGGGAAATGAATTCATTTTTACAATAAAAGAGATAGAAAAAAGATATTGATGATGGATCATACATTAACATGATATCATTCCATTATATTGAACATAATGGAATTATCATGCATTTCATGATGAGATGAGGTGTGTAGAAGATAATAAATGAAATTGAAATTGAATCGAAATTAAATGGAAAAGGAAGTAGATTATACCTCTTGGATTTACCCTCATTGAGAATCTCCTAAGGGAAATGTTTATCAACTATTAATGAGACTAAGATCTCTTAGGAATAGTAAAGGGGCATCAGGAGATGTTTGGTTAGATTTTTGTAAAGGAACGATTCTTGAGAGGTGTAAGGAGAAGTGGGGTGAGGGGTGGTATTTATAGCGTAGAGGAGGGGTGTTATCACATTATAATATTAATTTTATTATTATTTTGGGGAAACAATACAAATAGTATGATCATTATCAAAAAAAATATAAAAATAATTAATGGGAGTTCAACCTAATGGATCATACATATGTTATGACTCAAGAAATTTTGTATTGATCATATAATATTTATATTGTGTAAATTATTATATTTTACTATTCAATAAAAATTAATGTATTTATGAAAATCCAAAAAATATTCCTAAGCAATTTATGATGTTAATAATTTATAAAGGATCCACATTTTATGAAAATAATTTTTTAAATTTGAGTAATCAAGTTTTTTTTCTTAAAATCATCATTTTTTTTGAAAATACATATTCTAAATTTAAATGGTATTTTATTAAAATTTGAAGAAGTACTTAGGGTGTCATAAAATAATCCTAAAATCATTATACATACAAATGAAATTTATGAATGAATTTTAAAAAAATACATTTTCTGTAAAATTATTAAAATTAACAATAAATTTGAGTTATCTCATTGTGAATTACAAAATTGAAAAAAATAAATAATTTTTTTTTAAAATAATAACATACTAATACTATGATGTCATTATAGCTTATTTTAACTTGTGAGTTGACTAAATTTTATTTGTACATCAATGGGTGAGTTTGATATTCATTAGGAATGTTTACATTTCATAAGAGACATATCACAATTAAAAAGTCCAAATTAATCCATGGGCATGTCTCAATATGTAATCATGAACAACCTCCTTGATCCACCTCAATATGGATTTCAAATCTATGACCAATTTTTTAAATATTCGTATATATTGGGAAAACCCCATAATTATTCCATAATAGTACATAATATATCAATAGTATAAGTTCTTAAACATCTATAAATGCCAATTGTTTCAATCATTCATCATTTATAATGTTTTAATTGGGTTTTAAATATGAATTTATGTTATTATACCATAATATTTTACTGTAATAATGGAAAAAATTCATAAATGCTTGGGTCATTACATTCTTCCACCATTCAGAAATTACACCCTCAAAATTTTGTTTAACACAAATAGGTGAGGCTATATGCACTTGAATTAATTTTATAGTTCCAATGTTTCTTATTCAAACATGTGGTTCTTCCATAACACTCTTACATAGTGGGTTGTCTTATTTCAAAAAGCCATACTTCTCTGGACATAAAACACTACTAGTTCTCCTCATATGAGAAATAGTCTTCCAACTATACTACACATGGGATCAACACATTTTAGTGATCTGGTGTGTATATCGTCATGAGTGATATGTGAAATAGATCATGAACATGATCTAGATTCAACGAATGTGCAAGATGATAGGACATAGATCGTATGAGATCAAGTATCTCAAAGGGGGAATTGTACATTGGTATTTTATTCCCTTTAATTCATAACAACATGAGTCTCTTATATGGTGATATTCAAAATAGGCCTTAATAATCAACATAGAACTCCTATCCCCTTTAATAGTTTCCATCATGGCTCTTTTACCGACTCTGAACATCTTTGGTTTGTTTCATGGTGTCTTGAACCTTCTCGGTCGTCTCTTGAACACGATATGGTCCATGTATCTTTAATTCATCACATCATCACAACAGGTTGGAGTTCTACACTGCTTTCCATATAGAGAATTATATGGAGGCCTCTGAATACCAGATTGGAAGCTATTTTTGTATGAGAACTCAACTAATGAGATATTATGATCCCATCCACCTTTGAATTAAAATAATCATGCTCTTATAATATCATTGATCATTTCAAATTCCCATTCATATTGACTATTAATTTGGGGGTGATAAGTCATGATAATATTTTATTCATTATTCAAATTATATTTAAGACTCCTCAAAAATTTAGATGTGTACATGAGATCATGATTAAAGGCAGTCGAGAGTGGAACCCAATGCAGTCTCAACACGTCATTCAAATATATCTTTTCTTGTTGTTCAAATAATAGATCTTCTCTAATAGTTATAATGTGGAATGTCTTGGTGAGTCATTCCACTGCATCCAATATCGCATTAGATCCTTTGTATTTTATTGGTAGACCTGTACCAATGTCCATAGTGACAATCCCTCATTTCCAAATGGGTATAAGAAATGGTTTCATCATCTCTTTGGAATTTTGAAACATGACATTAACTTGATGTCTAGTGAATTACCTTCAGATATACTAAGAAATATCCCTCATCATGTTTTCACACCAGAAGTGTTCATAATGGTTAAGGTACATCATTGTACTGTTGGGATGGATAGAGAAATTTTAGTTATGTACCTTTCTTAATACCATCTTCTTTATCCCATGTGTTGAAGGCACAAATTTCCATTTCCTAATATAAATCACACTCTCATTTTTGATAAAATACTCTTTCAATATTCATTCCATTATAGTAATAACAATATTTTGTAACTCTAGAACATCACTTGGTGAAACTTTAGTATTCTCAATGATAAATGATAGGTAAATCATATGGGAAACGTAATATTAAATCCATGATGGAATTATTTCAAAATATATCGTTACCATATTAATAAATATAGGGTTTTTCTCAATCTACACTATGGATATAGAAGTGGTTTCTTTTCTACTAAGATCATCTGTTACCTTGTTTACTATTTTACCATGATAGTGAATAGGGAAATCATAGACATTGATTATCACTAATCATCTCTTTTGATGCATGTCGATCTCTTTTTTTTTGAATATATAATTTTGGATCTCTTAATCAATATATATTCAACACTTCTCATTATTCAATAAGATTATCTATATTATTAATGAATCAATTATAGCTGATTGGTCTAGATCATACGTCAAGAAGATCTTGTCATGGATCTTCAACTGTGGGGAGGATTAGTCTATAACATCATCATATTTAATTAGTAAAATACCCAATAAATTCATTGAAGAATATATATATCACAAAAAATTCTCCACTTTTTGGTAATTTCTATACAGGTGTAGTGACATGCCTTCTATTTTTCTCATTGATGCATTCCACACATTCATCCATTGGGAAATTATTTACACCTTTCCTTGTTAATATTGTTTGCAGGGAATGTGATCATGAAAAATTTTGAAACATAATTTGGTGATACCCTACTAATCCATGAATCAATTGATTTCTGTTACTATATATGGTCTAGGACATTCCCCAATTGCCTTTGTTTTTGAAGGTTCCAAAGAGATTTCGTCACATTTGATCCCATCTTCTATGAATGTGAATTTAGTCATCCAAAATGACACATGGTGAACATGTCATACAACTTTTCCTTTCATAATATTTCCAACACATTCCTATTATGTTCTTCATATTCCTCCTTGATCATGTATTAGATGAAAATATCATCAGTAAACACAACCACCTGATTTTCGAGGTAATTTATAAGGACTATATTCATAAAATCAAGGAATGTTATATGGGATTAGTAACTATAATGTTAATCACTAGATACTCATTGTTCCTAATTCTTTTACAGCAGGGAGCCTTCAAAATATCACCATTTTTCATATTTATTTTATGATATCAAGAATGAAGATACACCTTTGAGAATTACTGAGGTCCTTGTTACTGAACGAACAAGTAGTCAATCCTTATAAGAGGATACTTGTTCTTTATAGTAATCATTTTGAGTTCTCTATAATCGATACATAAACACATTGGTCCTTTCAGCTTCTTCAGAAAGATCACTAGAACACCACAATGTGATTCACGGGGGCGTATGAACCCATTGTCCAAATGTTCATGAAGTAGCTTCTTTAACTACTCTAATTCGATAGGAGCCATCCTATGGGGAAAATTTGATATATGAGTAGATATTGGTATAATATCTATTGAAAAACCTACCTCATGATGCGGGGAATGTCTAGATAACTCTTCGGGAAATACATCAATATATTCCCTCATGATGGTCATTTCCTATATGCAGATACTTTTTTTTAATCCTCTTTTTGAGAGATGTATGATTCTTCTTAGGTAATCAACAATCACATCGTTGAGGCATTATACATTAGAGATTAAGGATCTTCATTTAATATAAAAAGGAGTATGGAATGGCTAATAATATGAAAAGATAAATAATAATCTCATCATGTTGTTTTTTTCTATATATAAAGAGATCTAATCCATCCCCAGTATATCATAGAATTCCACAAAGGGAAGTGTAATGATTTTTTTCTAAAGTAATCATACCACATATACCAGTAATATTTGAGTCCAAAATTTGGGTTTCAATTATTTAACCACTATATATTTTTATATACATCTCTACTTCAATGATTCTAGAATTCAATTCAATAGTTATAAGAAACATGAATGATATAAAAGAATACATAGAAGAATAATAAAATAGTAGTTTTTCTATTATTTATTTTATAAGAAGTGTACCTTATATGACTTCGATTTCTTCCTCCAATTCCGTATTAGTGATGGAATATGCATTCTCCTACACCTTTTCATTTTTTAGAGATGAATATGATTCCCCTATTGGACTCATCGTTTAGGGAAATGGATTTTATATTGACCTTTCTATCTATAGTTGTAGCATTAGACCATGGGTGGTTCTCTTCGTTAATCCACCAAAATATCTTTCTTCCTCATTTAATATTTACATTAATGAAAATGGTGGACTTCCCTCCCACTCATCAACAATTTCCCCATCATTTTGAGGCAGTTACCATGATGTTTCATCCAACATTTTTGGCATGTTGGTGACTAGGTTTTCTTTCAACCCTCCACATTAGATCTTACAACATGAAAAATCATCTTTTATTTCATATCCCTACATCCACTCGACCATTCTATATACTATATCAGCACATTAAGATCACATCAAACAGCTTCTTCATTACTCCCAACTTCTGAAATTTTTAGAGCCTTTCAAAGGTGTAGTTTCAGTCCACTAAACTCTCTGAAAAGTTTGTAATATATTTTTAACAAACCCTGATGTGTATGTTTCATTCCTTTTAAAATTTACTTCAAATTCTATGATAGATTTTTTTTCATTTTGGTTCATCAATATAAATTCCCTCCAAATCTTTTGAATATTTCTTGAGACAAAACATGTTATGAAACATAATGTTAAATTTTTCCCACTACAACTCTTCAATTTCATCCATAATGATTGTGTTCTTAATCAAATCCCAGCATGGATCAACCTATAAATATTGATGATAAATGGCCAATGTAAAAATCTTTATCTCTGATTAGTGAAGCTAAAAAAGTCATCTCTATTGAGTTAGAACAATATTTCATAAGTAGCCTATCAGATTATCCATAAAATTATGGTGGTCTTTGATGCATAAAACAACTGATATGTTGTTTTTGTGCCTTATGTCATTGAAAAAGTACCACATTATTCAGGTTATTATACATAACATGAGATACCTAGTTAAAAATCACCATTAAATGTGTAACACCACATCCCAAATAATTGGGGATGTTATTCAAGAAATCACTAAATTGTCCCTCGCATTGGATGATTACCTAATATCCTCTACGTCAAACCATTTTATAAAATTAAAAAAGTTTAGAACAAAAAATAATTCAACAATATTTAATAATTAATTTATAAATTTTTTAAATTATGATTAAAGGCATATATTGTGGGATCACTATTTTTAACAAATCTTCTTTGGGGATTACATATACTAATCCACATACTTTGGGTTTTTTATGGTTCTCTAATCCTAATTATCCAATTAACTAAATCTTAATCTTATACAAACTATAGCTACCCTTCCATTTCTTAATTTTCTATTTCATCATTATTAATTATAAAAAACCTAAAATAATTACAGAACTGTGATCCAAAGTTTTAGTGTCTTTATAAATATAGTACTATACATAACAATTAGAAATTAATTCATAAAAATTTATTTATTTACCACTTACATAGCTTCTTTTTAGGATTTTATTTATCATTAATATAAGTAATCACATAAGGATATACATCAAAAAGATATTAAATACTGCCGTGGTAATGGGATAGTGAAATACATGAATCAATATAACATCGGATGAGCACAATAATTATCATCATAACATTTGTATTGGATCATAATCCAAATAGGAAGCATTAATAAAACTCTTGAAATGTAGAAATATATAAAAATTAAACCTTATATCATAGTAACTTATGACCATACATAATTGTTCACAAAGAAAGAATCATATTAACACATATATCACTATTCTCAAAAGACACATCACATTACCCAATGAATTGGAGGGATACAGAATTCTAAGCACACCCATAACTTCATAAAATCTACTTTGCATAGTATAATCATTGGTGCACCTGACACACCATATCATTTACATTATCATGTGAGCCATGTAGAACATATACCAATTATAAATATAAAACAACCCATTTAAAAGTTTGTGTTTAATTTAATAAATCATACATTTATAAAATTTTCATTCATAAATTAAATATGGAATAACCGTTTTCTTATATTAAATCTGTAATTTTGACTGCATATGAAACAACCTCGGGAAGTATAAGTGTGTGTTACTTTGAAATTATGGTTTATTGAATTTTTTTAATAAAATCAAGATGAAAATATTTATAAATCAAGAAAAATATGATAATGTAGGGGAAATTATTTTTATGTAATATCCATAATGAAAATGGGGAGAATGAAATAAAACCCAACGAAATATAATTAGGTTTCATAATTCCTCTAACATTATTTCTAAATGAATTCATCACATTAGTTTCATGCATACTAAAATTTGACACATTATTAAAAAATTAAAAAATCATTTAAAAATATATTTATTTCATTTAGGTTTTATTATGTTTATTTATGACCTTTTATATGACTTATAGAGTTCAATTTCGTCATTAGATAACATTTTTTTCATGTTTTTTATGATTGGTCAGCATGTATAAAAGAATGGAAGTTCCTATAAAATGTGAATAAATATCATGGATAAGTACTATATGTAATTAAATATATTATATATGTTTTAAAGATATTACAATGAATTTATTTATATGGATCAAATATGAGTAATTGAATAAAAATTTATGATGATCTTATTAGGTTATTTTTAGTGGGGTTTCAATCAAAAAATATTCAATTTGTTTTATAATTAAATATTATGAATTAATGTTACATACATTTTCACGACCCGCCCTCAGGGCCTATGCTGTGACTACCCCAAGATTTCCTTCCATAGGCCAGGGGCTGGTGACTAGCACCAAAGGCGTAAATCTGATAAAAGTGAAGGAATTGCATTTATATAAGAAAAAAAACACCACAGAGTACACAATATGAAGTAAACACTATGTAAACTAAGTAAAAAAGTATGTGATGGAACGTAAATGGGCCAGAATACAAAACCAAATGAAAGTAAAGTAAAACTAAATAGAAAGTATAGCAGCAGAAAAGTAAAGCAGCAACACCGAGTCATCCACCGGAATTACCACCTAAAGGGTGTGTACAGATAGTCTCCTCAGCTCCTCGAGTCCGGTCATCCACTCCGTGTACATGCCGTCCAGTGATCCTCCTCTAGGTCCCGTCCAGCTCCATGAGTCTCCACCTCGATCAGTGTTGTCCGTCTTCTGCATCCAACACAATGTAGTGCGGGCATAGCCCGTGCAAGGGTGGGTATACGATACTAAGTAGGGACCCCGAGACCCCCAAAGGTCTCCCAAAATCCAGAAAGGATAAACCACAAAAGAAAAAATACAATCATGTTGTATCAACCAACTCTACATAGGTATATGCCCATACATATACCTAAGTCATTAATTCCAGTTCTTCTCCAACTCACGAGCTCATGTACAACGTCATCCACACAGTAAAGTATAACTCAATCCACACAAGGAAGCACAAACCAAATCCACATAGCACTAGTGCAGAAAACATTTTTTACGTCAGTTATTTTTTCATTATTTACATCGGTTTTTAGGCGACGTTAATACGGACGACGTTATAAATAACATTTTTTACGTCGGTTATTTAAAACCCGACGTAACATCCCTAACATCACGGTGTTTATCACATCGGTTCATTAATAACCGACGTGATAAATATGCGCGGGGGGGGGGGGGGGGGGTGGGGGGGGGGGGGTGTATCACGTCGGTTATTTTCTAAACCAACGTGATAAAACGCCTGGGATATCGTTTATCACGTCGGTTATGACATAACTGACGTGATTAACCCTTCATCGGGCCTATTATCACGTCGGTTTCTTAAATAACCGACCTGATAAAAAGGCCTGGGAAACGTTTTAGCACGTCGGTTATCCAATAACCGACGTGGTAAATCGATTCCCAGGCCTTTTAGCACGTCAGTTATATTAAGAACCGACGTTCTAAAAGGCCCAGGAACGGTTTATCACGTCGGTTCTCGAAAAAACCGACGTGATAAACCCCTACCGATTTATTTACCACATCGGTTATAAAATAACCGACGTGAAAGCAATATTTTTTTTTAAAATAATTGCACTGCTCTCACCAAAAAGCAACCAGAAACCAAACAACA